>CM035409.1:74369721-74477221 GCA_020310875.1 Ceratopteris richardii
TTCATGGCCTTTTCCCAATTAGGGTTTCCTTTTGCCTCTTCATAGGTTGAGGGCTCCTCTGAAATAGAGTCTTTTGCCAAGTAGATTGAATGCTTCGTAACAAATGTGGAATCATATCCATACCTTTCTGGTTGCTTCTTCTCTCTTGCTGATCTTCTAGGTGCTTGTTTTGAGCATTCTCCAAACTCTTGCATCTTTGCTTTGCCTCTTGACTTCCACAACTTGTAATCCTTTTCTCCTTCATCTTGGTCATTGTCTGTATCACTTCTTGGATCCTGGACCTGTGTATCATGCTTGCTTCCTAATTGATGAGAGTCAGAATCAAGATCATATGGTAGTGTTACCTTTTGTTTGTCTTCATCATACCAAGATCTGTGTTCTTCAAACACAACATCTCTACTTGTAGTGAATTGCTTGGTTGAAGGATTGAAAAACCTATAACCCATCTGAGTTGAATCATATCCAATAAACATTGCCTTTGTTGCCCTTTCATCTAGCTTATCTCTTATTTGTGATGGTACATGAACATAAGCTAAACAACCAAAAACCTTGCAATGTCCAAGACTAGGTTTTCTTCCATGCCATGCTTCATAAGGAGTCATACCTTGAAGTGATTTGGATGGTAGTCTATTGACGAGGTACACTGCGGTTGAAATAGCTTCTACCCATAGATATGTGGCAACTTCTTCTCTTCAAGCATTGTTCGGCCTGATCCAACCAATGTCTTGTTTCTCCTCTCTGCAATTCCATTTAGTTGAGGAGAGTACCTAGTAGTCACTTCCCTTTTGATACCTTTTTCCTGCAAGAACTCATCAAACTCTTTGGAGAAGTATTCTCCCCCTCCATCAGATCTAAGCTTCTTTAGTGATCTACCTGTATGATTCTTCACATGTGCAAGATACTTCTTGAAGCAATCAAACACTTCATTCTTACTCTTGATAAAGTATAGAATAGTCCATCTACTATGGTCGTCAATAAATGAGACGTAATACCTTGATCCTGCCAATGAAGGTTCTTGACTTGGTGCCCATACATCTGTATGTACTAAGTCCAATAAGTTGTTGTGGATGTAGCCTTTGTGGTTGAGTGGTTGTCTTTGTGCCTTCCCAATGTGACATGCATCACACCTGTTGATCATGTGTTGCTTTGATATGTTCGGTAGTCCTAGAACACTTTGATCCCTGCATATATCCTTCAAGGTTCTTTCATTCACATGAGCAGGTCTCTTATGCCACACTTCAAGCTCACTTAAGGTTTGAGACCCAAAGTTGGATAGAGCTATGTTCCTGGTTTCTCCTACTTCAAAAGTAAAGAGCCTACAATGCTTCTCACCTCCGGCTATCTTCTTGAAGCCTTGACATGGATCTTCCACAAAAGCTCCATGTTGGGTGAACCTAACTTGCAAGCCTTTTTCAACTATTTGGCCTACACTTATTAGGTTTTTAGTGATAGTGGGTACATAGAGAACCTTACTCATAATGTTTGTCATGCCATTGGAAGCTTTGACATTACCAATTTTCTCCACATTGTGCTTTGTGTCATCCCCTGTTTGCACTTCATGTATATGCTTTGGACTTTCCAAATCAGATAGAAGAGCAATGTTGCCTGCAACATGATTCGAACATCCTGAATCTATGTAGAACAAATGATCATGCTCTTTACCTTCTTTGTGGCTTAGATTCATAAGAAGCAATGAGTCTTCATGTGGTTGATCTTCTGAATAATTGTTGTAGTCCCTTCTATTATAGCTTCTATTGATATTGTTGAAGTTGTGTCCACCTTTGCCTCTATTGCTGCCATATCCACCTCTTCCACTTCCTTTCTAGGTCTTCCCATTGAACCAGCAATTCTGAGTGGTGTGGTTGGTCTTATCGCATATGGCACAAGGTTGAACATTCTGACCTTTGGCTTTGTCTTGCTTTGGTCCTTTCTTCTTCCCTTTCCACTTGCTCTTTCTTGCAAAGTTGGCTTGAGAAGTCTCTTCTTCATCTTCTTCCTTCTTCTTGCCTTTCTGCTTATTATCCTTCTTATCTGCATATAGAGCACTCGTTGAATTACCATGATAAGAGTTACCTTCCTTTATGCTATTGTTGGCTTCTTGATTGAAGAGTTGTCCAAGAAAGATGTTGAAATCTGGAGTCTGCACATCCATGATGAGATCATAGGCCATCGTGAAGGATTGCCATTGCTTATCACTTCGAATGCTGTTGAGAATTTGCCTCATGATGACCTCTTCTTCAATCAGCTCTCCAATGGATGCTAACTGATCCGCAACCTCCTTGACCTTGGTAACAAACTCTCTGATGGTTTGTTTAGGTGTCTTCTTCATTTGGTTGAACTCGTTCCAAAGATGATTCTTTCTTGCTTTGGTACTAGCAGAAAAGAAAGTCTCGAGGGCATCCCAAGTCTCTTGAGATGTCTTGCATCCTCTAATATGTGGTAATAGAAAGTCAGAGATAGAGTTTAGTATGTACGACCTTGCTTGAGCATCCCTTGCGCACCAAAGTGTGAGCTTATCTGTCTCCTCTTGTGTAGGTCCTCCTATGGATCTTCAAATAGGCATAGCTTCATCACCTGCTACAATTCCATAAAGATTTCTACCTTGCAAATAGGCCTCCATTCTGATTTGCCAAGCCGCGTAGTTGTGTCGATCAAGCTTCTCGATCATTGAGGGAAAGCCGTCACCCATCTTGATCTAGCTCTGATACCACTGAAAGAACTTGGAGAAGCTTGTCAAAGGTAGAAAAGTACGTTTTGAGGCGACGAAGTTTGGTCAAGCCAATCGGCACAAGACCAGCCCTTGAGCTTATGGAGACTAAAATAGACCTTATAGGCATGCTATAAGTGCAAAGAAATGCACTATGTACTTTGTAGCATCAAGGAGAATGAGTCGATACAAAACAGATAGGTTCGCGGGTCGAGTAGCTCAAAAAACTTACTATTTCTGGAAGAGACAATGAACTTCAAATGCCCATAGCGACCAGCGTGATTTTAATTAGAAAAAATCCTTTTATGGGAGTGATACACATAAGGTTGAGTGTATGGAATGCACAAAATTATAAGGAATATGCAAAATATGCTATAGGAATGAATGCGACATTCACCGGTGGTACTTCCTATTTTTCAGGAATACGTAGAGATTGACCCCGAGGCAGAAAAACTCAGATTTCTTCAAATTTGCTGAACCCAATGCTTTGAAAATTTACAAGCATAAAATAGACACTTATATCTTTCCAATGAGTCATCTTGCACTCAATTTGAAGCTCTAGAGAGAGAGCAGCAGCCTCTGCAAGATTACTATTGGCGAAGAAGATGATGCAGAAAATTGAAGGAGCAAGACAATGATGGTCACAAGTGTATGTATATTGCTTCCATGTAATGTACAAGTGATTTCAAGTCTTTATATAGCCTCTAGGAATGTTCCACGACTTTTACAACTTGAATTTGAATTCAAATGAAGGTGTGAATGGTTGTTGGAGGGAATCAATTCACTTTCCTACAATCTAGGAAAAGTGAAGATCTTGATTGATCTACTTTTCGGTGATTGATTGCTTGATTGAATGCAACTTCAACCACCAAACATTCGTGGGATTTGGGCTCTATATTTGTACCTTTACATGTGTAAAGCTCAAGGCTTTTACAATGGTAAATGAGCCATCAAAAATCTCTCAAAAAAATACAATAAATGAGCATATGAAAAAGAACTCTCCAACGGATATTGTTTCGACGCAATAGCCTTTGATGTGGATCAAATCCACCTCAAGCATAGTGTAAGCTTGATGTTCCAACACCTACAGTTTGGCACACCTCGTGGGATACTTGCATGTACTATGTAAGGTATATGTATAAAGTACAAGAAGTATTTGTTTATTGTAATGTTTTATTTGAGTGTTTGAGTCTTTTTGGGAAGATTACATGACCCATACTAAAGAAGATCGAGAAACTCGTCATGCACATAAGAGCTCCAGGTAGCTAGCTCAACCTTCTTCTAGTCAAGACCACGATCCACTTGACACTCCTCTTCCTTTGAATTTGATTGTTGAATTGATCCCTACACCACTCTCAAAAGAGAAATCTAGGAAGACGTTAGATTTCTCTTCTAATAGATCTAAGGAGGCTCAAGCATCCATGGCAAACCTTTTGAATTTACTCTCTAGATTGAATATTAAATTCCCTATTTTTAAGGGATCAGCGTATGATGATGGAGATAATCATGTGAGGAGATTCATCTCCTTATGCCATGGTAGAGGACTTCAAAACCAAGAGGATGCAATGCTAGTGCTCTTTTTGTCTACATTACAAGGAGTGCATTCTCACAATTTTTTTGACCAAGCAACTCTTCAGAGAGAGTTATAGACCAACTTGAAAACTTGAAGCTAAGGCTAGGTGAATCTTTTCATGAATAGCATACTAGGACTAAAGCACTTGTCTCTCGACTGTCGCATGCTCTAGGTGATTTTCTAGTAAAGAAATGGATAGAGAAAGCTCTTCTTAGATCATCCCAATAGAAGCTTAGGGAGTCTCTTAGACTAGACATGACACTCAATGAGTTTGTTGTAGCTACTTCTTGCATAGAGGAAGCTAGACTACATTTTGAGGGATGTACCCAAACAAAGTTCCCATGGTAATGGTGGTCCTGGTGTATACAGGATCTCTAGGAAAGCCGAGCCCGAAGAAGAAGTTTAGATACCCATTTCCGATTCCTGCGACCATATCATGTATCTGGGCGAGATTCCTGATTGTGCTGGCCCTTCTAAGCACAATATCACCCAAGGGTTGCTGCTGTCTCTGGAGCTCAGCATGGTGATCACGCAGAGGGCTGAAACTACGAGTGTCTTCATTGCAATCGGGAGTGTCTCAGTGCGTGTGAGTGGATGGAGAGAGAGAGAGAGAGTCTAATCCATACTTGGCGTATAAGAGATTGTAAGTGTATAAGAGAGATGAATAGAGCAATTCTAGTAGGAAGCATAAGCACTAACGTTTTGAATACTCGCTCAAAATAACGAAAAGAGACAGAAAATTAAGATAGCTTGATTTGGGCACTAGCCATAACAGCTTGGTTTGATCATGCTACTATTCTGGTCAATAGAAACGCATAAACGTTTTATCATATAGATGCATAACATTACGATTTTGCAACATAAATCTGTACTTAAAATATTTAAGGTAGCATAAATTTCTCGAGTAGCTTTCATGAAAACGAAAAATATCTTCTTGAAGGCGAAGAAACTTAGAAAACATGAGCAATACATTTTTAGAAAACATGAGCGATACATGTATAAGTATGGATTTCATGAGAACGGAAAATATCTTCTTTAAGGCAAAGAAACTTAAAGAATGTGCTCCAAATTTAAAATGTCAATCTTGAGTATCTATGCATTTTTGTGTGGTATATAGAACATGGAAACTTGCAACGTAGAATATAAGAGAAGTCACTACAGATGACACTTCTTAGAGAGATTCATAAGTTTATTCTACTTTACTCTCACAGTTATATAAATCTGGACATAAGTGGATACCTTACCTATCAGACCTTCTTATTCCATCATTCAATTGAGTTGGAAATTTTTTGTTGACCTTTGAGCTCTTCCCCTTCTTCTCATGATGGTCTACATGGAACTCAATCCATAAGTCTTCATCTTCTTCTATCTTTGTGATTTTGGCCTTGCCCTCGCTCCTTGCATCACTTAGCTATGTTCATCCTTTAAAATTTTCTTTTCTTCATCTTCATATTTACCCAACATAGATACATTTGTAGCATACAAAGGTAAAAGCTCATAAAATCTGACATCCCTTGATACCTTTACCTCCTTTGTTGTGGGCTTTATAGCATCAATAATCCTTTTTCTCACTTGAATACCCTATAAAGACACATCTTTTTTATCTATCATCAAGCTTGATCCTTACTTCACTTGGAATCAATACATAACATATGCAACCAAAGATTCTTAGGTGTGTTACATCTCACTTCCTATTATACCAAACTTCATAGGTTGTGGTAGCATGTATAATTTATGTGGGAGCCCTATTGTATATAGTTGTGGTTGTTGAATCAACCCAACAACGATTGGGCATACCCATCTCTGTCATCATGGGCACATTCTGCAATGTACCTGTTCTTCCTCTCAGCCACACCTTTTCATTGTGGTGTGTACTTGCATGTGATTTATCACTTAATGTCATTTGTCTTCATGAAATCAGAGAACTCCTGGGAGAAGTGTTCTCCCCCTCCATCTGACCGTAAGCGCTTGATGTACCTATCACATTCCTTTTGAACAATAGCTTTGAACTTATTGTACTAAGAGACATCTAATTTATGCTTCATACAATAGAGCCAAGTCATCCTTGTGAAATCATCAATGAAAGTTACAAAATACCTATTACCTCAAATTGAATTCTTCTTTGTTGGTCCCCAAACATCTATATGGATGAGGTTAAGTGGATGATAGCTCTTATTGAAGGGAAACCTAGTTTGCTTTCCAAATTGACAAGCTTCATATAGATTCTTAAGGTTTTGATTATAGATATTTGGTAACCCTACCACTAACCTCTTCCTTTCCATATCATTCAATGTTTGAGCATTGATATGGCCATACCTTCTGTTTCATAGGTCTAATTTTGCTACCTTCCTGCTTCCATATGTGAAGTAGGTTGTGTGATTGAAATTTGGGTTCACATCCAAATAGAATAGCCTTCTCTCCTTCCTAACTTTTGCTATCATTTACATCTCTTTAGGGTTTTCCACAAAGCATATCTTCTTATTAAACTTGAACTACAATCATCTGTCAACCATTTGTCTGACAAAAACTACATTCTTTGTGATTGTGGGAACATGAAGGAAATCCTTCAAACACTTGGCCTATGGGATCCATCCCACATAACATCACTATGTTTGTAATAGCATGAGGAGTATAATGACCTTTTTCCACATGCCCTTTGGTTGATGGCACCAGCATGTTTGAGAAGAACTCCTTATTGCAACTCATGTGATTGTTGCATCCACTACCAATGTACCATGTGCTTGACCCTTGTGTCTTGTAGTCACCCATCTACATCATAGCTAGCGTACTCTCATTATCATTTGAAGCAGATGCATAATTACCTTGAACTCTGTAGGTTGAGTTCATCTTCTCTGATCTTTGATAGAAATCCTTTGCATAGTGGCCATAATTGCCACAAATGAACAAACCTTCTTAGTTTTGGTTGTCTATATTCTCATTGAACCTTCCTCCTCTTCCTCTGAACTTTCCTTCTCCTCTCGATGAAGAATATTTGATTTCTTGGCCTTGATTAGGATCACCATTTGATCCTCTCCCTAGCCTTCCTCTTCCTCTACCTTGGTTCCTTCCTTTACCCTTATCTTTACCTTTATCGTCATAGAAAGCTTGTGCTTCATTGCTGTTTGCCTTTGAGCCTCCAATATTCATCTCTTTAGGGACCATCAAGGCCACCAACTTCTCAAATTCAAGAACAATATCTTTCATATATACAAATGTTGTAAAAGCCTTCCACTTCTAATCATCCATAAACCCATTCAATGTCTATGAAAGTAGTTCATCATCCTCTATGTGACAATCTATCGAGCCCAATGCATAAGTGACCTATTTGATTTTGAAAATATAGTCCTCTATATGGTTACTAGGTGTTTTCCTCAACTTTTTGAGTCAAGTCTTCAAATGAATCTTCTTGGATTTGGTTGAAGTGGAGTAAATCCTCTCTAAGGTTTCCAAACTTTCATGGAGGTGTCTTGATCTTTTAAATGCGCTATCATGGCATTGCTAATGTGATGAGATAATATGAAGATGACTCTCTTATCTCTCTCATTCCACTCTTTGAAATTCCTTGATTGATCAAGAGTTGGATTCTCTCCTAATATAGGTCTAGCATCTATGTCACCAATGAAACCCCATAATCCTTTCCTCGTGAGATAACTAGATTTTCTAAATGTCCATGGTTGATAATTGTTCTTGTTCAAATTCTTGATTTGAGTGCTATAATCTAACATCGTATACTTTAATGCACTCTCCCAAATGACTTTGATGCAAGAGATGTGAGGAATAACAATACGTTCTACCTTTGTACTTCATAAATGTCATATAGATGAGGTTGATGCTCTCTGTCTTCACCAATAGACTCCCCTTTGCTTAGAGTGTGCTCTTGAACTTGATCAAGCAATTCTCCTTACTTCAAGGTTCTTCAATTACTTCTCTTGGTCCTCCTTGAATTCCTTTATATTTCTGAAAGCTCAGATAGCACTTATAAGAGAGGAATTACCTTCGCTATGCACCCTTGAAGCATAGGTGTCATCGGCACACTCAAAAGCCCACGATTTACTCAAAATGAATGGTTCTATAAACTCTTTATGACTGAACCTGAGAGCTTTTGCACACATAAACTACACTTAGTGACCTTCGTAATGCGAGTGTGAGAACAAATGCCTCAAAGGAAAACAAGTTATGGTCTTCACTAAGCATACACACACAATACTGCTCACTTTTAGAAATGTTTTTCTCAGAATATGCAAAGATTGAACATGAGTTTTGAAGAAAATTTAGAATACAAAAATAGATTTCTAAAAAACCAAATATTATAAAAAAGTGAGTAGGACATGGTAAGGAAACCTTTCTTAACACCCACAACTATCTATCTCATGCAGATAGAAATCTGTGTGCTAGTTATGGCTACAAAAAGTTGAGTGAAATCATTCAAGCAAGTATGAGGCTTGCTAAGCCAGGGATCTACTAGCTTATTCAATCTCTCAAAAAGTTTATGCACACGTGGGATATAACATTTGAAGTACAATGTGTGTACATATAATTTTGAAAAAAATCCCTATATGTTATGAATTCCTTTTTCTAGATTTATACGCTATATCTCACCTAAGTGTGATAGATGGGATTTTTTTGTTATGAAGAGGCATTTAAGTTAAACATTAAACACAAGGTCTTGTGGTTCAGGCCTTGCTTCTCATTGCTCCACAAGCATCCATTTCAAAGGTCTTGCAAAGAGGCATTTAAGTTATGAAGAGGCATTTAAGTTACAAATTAAACATAGGGTCTTGTGGCTAATGCCTTGCTTCTCATTGCTCCACATGGCATCCATTTCAAAGGTCCAAGAGTACTAAGTTTAATTGATTTTCAATGAAATACACCAAGTAAAGATTTAATAAGACAAGAGTCACATTGACAAAAATCTTTAGAAATGAAATCTCTAGTAAATTTTTATCTACCAAAACCATTTTCTCCTTTAAATCCTCATGTATTTGACAATCCTATCCGTTAAATTACCTATATTCACATCTAGACTCCCTCATTAGTTTTTAAGGTAAGCAATATACTCCTCATTTCCTTTATCATATAGTATGGGAAGGGTATCCTAACCATACCCAGTTGTCACACACACACACACATATATATATATATATGTGTGTGTGTGTGTGTGTGTAATTAATGCACTTGCCTATGCATCTAGGCTATCCAATCAAAGTTGTTGTGCAATGGTTGAAAGTGCCATTGGTGTACCTTAGTTATTCAAAGTTAGGGAATTAAGAGTAATTGAAACACGGATTACTCTAGGACTTGATCCAACAACGTAATCAACTCCATCCAAATTATATAGATTTTTAACATAGGATGTTTTTCAACACTTTTCCTAATATTTTATATTCGGTTTGCAACCAACATATAATTCATCATGTAAGCCTATAATGGTTAGTTCCTCAACAACCAAGGTGTGAATGAACCATTGTATTTGAGCTATGAAAACCTCTGATACTTTGTTTGAAGTGTACAATTGATCTACTATGCTTACTAGAGTTTGTCAAAATTTGCAAAAATGAGAAAGGGTGTGCCTGTTAGGAGCCTCAAGAAGAAAAACATTAATCTAATACTACTTGTTCTGAATTTGGAAGAAAGAATGCACAAAAGCAAGATAACAAACAAGAAGATTCTTAAGAGCACAAAATCAACCTTATGATTGTTGGAGTTAGACGTTTGTGGAAGCACGCGAACATCACAAGGAAGAAGAAGAAGCTTGGAGCTCAACACACAATACTCAATGTATTACCACTAGAATATACAAAGATAAGTGGCCCATTAGGGCAATAGGCGTATATACAAGCCGAGGAAAAACCCTCCTAAAGAGGGAAAAAAGTGTGCCGACGGTTCTAGTGTGTTCACACACATCACTACCTAAATATATCAACAAATCCCCACTGGGAGTGATGCGGTGAACAAGGAGCTGCCAAGCATGAAGCAAAAGCCACTAGTGGACACACGAGTGTCATAGAAACTAGCCCAATCAGAGTTAGAAAAAGCATGCAAATTTGGTGGTAGTGATCCCCCTTTGGGATAAAACAACCCAAGTAGCCGAGTACCACTCAAGTAGCAAAAGATGCACTTAACCACCTGCCAATGCTTGAGTCCTGGGCAATGCATAAACCTGCTCATCTGTGAGACAGCAAAATGAATATCTGGTCAAGTAATGCATAAGTAAATCAGGCATCCAAGAGCCTGCTGATAGAGAACATCATCAAATGCATCTCGAGCATCATGAAGACTCAATCACAAATCTGTCTCCATAGGAGTGGCACTAGGCCTACAGTCTTCAAGGCCAAAATGCTGCAATAATGTGTCAATATATTTCATTTGACACAAAGCCATTCCACCATTAACTTGCATAAACTGAATCCCCAAATAGTGATGCAAATGCCCCAAATTAGACATCTCAAATGAGGCATGCAAATCAGCCTTAAAATCAGCAATATGCTTCTCAATAGGACCAGTGAGCAACATGTCATCAACATAGACAACAATGATCAGAAGCACATCATTAGCACGCTTAACATATAAGGTGCTCTTAGTTGGATTGTTGTCAAAACCATGTTCAATCAGATAAGCATGTATCTTCTCAAACCATGCACGTGGTGCTTGCTTTAAACCATATAATTCCTTCTTTAACCTACACACTTGGCTTTCATGCCCTTTCTACACAAAGCCATAGGGCTGAAAAACATACACTTCTTCATGCAAGTCTCAAAAATGCAATTTTAATGTTCAACTGATGTACATTCCAACCATGATGGGCTGCAAGTGCACAGATGCTCCGAATAGTAGTCATACAGCATGTAGGTGCAAAGTTCTCATCAAAATCAATGCCTCTTTCCTGTGCATAACCCTTTGCAACAAGCCTAGCCTTATACCTATCAACTATACCATCAAGTTTACGCTTCAGCTTGTATACCCACTTAGTGCCAATGGCCTTCTTGGCAGGAGGCAAGTCACATAAAGACCAAGTACCATTCTTCATTATTGCATCATATTCAGATTGCATAGCAGCCATCCAATTTTCTGAATTTTGTGCTTCATCAAACGAAACAGGCTCAGTCTCATCACAAAGACGAGATGCAGCCATAGCATAGCAATCTGATGGAAAAGAGGCACTATGAGAGCCTGATCGAGTACGAATGATAGAGGTGCATCTAATTTGCTGTAACGCAAGGTCTACACCAACCATTTTGGCATAGTTCTTGCCTGATCAATATCAACTCTCTCATCAATAAGTGCATCATGCAAATCTGTATCAGAAATGGAATGATCTGCATCATCACATGAAATTTCCAAACGCTGAGAAGTTGTCTCATTAGGACCAGCACTACACTGTCCACCTATAAAAAGACGCAACAAAGTATCATACATGTCTTTGGAGCTAACAAATGTCTCCTTAGTACATGAAAGCGAATAGCATCTTCCACAAAAACAACATCACGGCTAACCAGAATGTGTTTAGTCTGTTGATGATACAGACGATAGCCTTTACTTTTAGAACTCTACCCAACAAAAATACATTTTAGTGCTCTATCATCCAATTTTTTGCGATGTTGTTCAGGAACTAATGCATATGCCAAACAACCAAAAACATGAAGATGAGCAACAGATGGCTTGCAGTCATGCCAAGGCGCATATGGAGTGATAGGCTGTAGTGCTTTAGTGGGACACCTATTAAGTACATATGCTGTACACATGAAAACCTCAAGCTAGAAACTATGTGGTAGAGCCTGACTGAGGAGTTGTTGGCGCATGTAACAGTATTCCCTGTAGGGGCAGGCTCGAGTGAAGAGAAGAAACTGCACTGTGAGGTTATATGTTTGGTCGCACCACTATCAAAGTACCAAACATCTGAGTCTACTACAGAAATGCACTCCTCATGAGAAGATGGGTCAAAAGTGCAAACAGTAGTAAACGCCCATTCTTCTTCCTACAGAAGATTAGCAGACTCTGTTTTGGTGTAGAGGCCTCTGCAACAACCATTCTAGCCGCTTTCTTCTTTGCCTCTTTAGCAGCCAGTTTTGGATAGTTCTTTATGATATGATCATTTCCTTTACAATACTTGCAAAACAAATTTCTCCTTTTCTCATTTCTTTTCATCTTTGTCTTCCCTCTTCGATTGTGCGAAATTACCAGATTTCTGCTTATTAGTTGAAGAGCTCCATTTTTCTTTGCCCTTCTGACTAGCCAGGAAAGCTTGATCTGCAACACGCATAATGGACTTGTTCTGCCTGGGCTGATCCCCCTGCAGAAAAATAGAGACTAACTCCTCAAAAGACAAGGCATTTGGATTGCCTTTCATCATCAACCGAAGAGTAGAAGCAAAACTCTGATATGAATCAGGAAGACCATTCAGAACTGTCTGCACAAGTGAGCTATCTGGTATAACCTCATTAGTAGAAATCAAATTTTCCTTCAAGTATTTGATCTTTGTTAAAAAACTACCCATAGAATCACCTTCATTCATGTGCTCACTCTCCAACTGTTTTTAGAGGTAAGCAATAGGAGCCTCATTCCTAGCTTGGTACAATGTGGTAAGTGTATCCCAAGCATCCTTAGCTGTTATGCAAGAGTGAATGTGAGGAATAATGGCACGTTTGACAGACAAAGCTATCAATGCATGTGCCTGGGCATCTCTGCCATCCCAATGAATCTACTCTACAGTAGGTGCAGCAAAAACCGCAACACGAATAGGAATATGCAGAATATAATCATCTTCGACACCTTCTACATCAGCTTCAGTACTTGTAGTTGTAACAGTTGCAGGTTTGATAGGAGGTTTTTCAACACCCTGCACAATGTTCCACAGTCCTTTTGCAAACAATACATGCCACACCATATAAGCCCATAACGGGTAGTTGGTACCATCCAACTTGTCCTTAACAACCATGGTCGGTGACTAAAATACCTTGATGCAAAAAATTGACTGTATCTCAAAAAGTTGAACAAAACTGCCCAAATGAACTCTGCTAGACATGTAGCAGACTTTGAGATGCTTATACTGGCGAACCAAAACTACTATATACCTTTGGCACAAGAAGACAAAATAACCTGCAGAAGCATTGCGATATTGCATTCGAAGACTGCAAATCGAAGGAGTGTCGACGATGCTCTAGATGAAGCGGTGACCTGCTCTGATACCAATTGTTGGAGTTAGAGGTTTGCGAAAGCACGCAAACAACACAAGGAAGAAGAAGAAGCTTGGAGCTCGACACACAATACTGAATGTATTACCACTAGAATGTACAAAGATAAGTAGCCCATTAGGGCAATAGGCGTATATACAAGCCAGGGGAAAAACCTCCTAAAGAGGGAAAAAAGTGCCCCAGTAGTCCTAGTGTGTTGACAAACATCACTACCTAAATATATCAACAATTATTAAGTTTTGAATGTACAATTACAAGTAGGCCTTGAAGGTTATGGGAATATATATAATTAGAAGGAAAAAACCCTCTTAGAAAAAGGAAAAAGGTGCTTGAATAGTGCTCAAGTGTTATCACACATGCACCACTTTGAAGATATAATACTCATATATTCAAGAACATCGTAAAAAAGTATCTCTGTCTCCATGTATATTGCATTGACATTGCATTGACATGCAATTGTTTACCTCTAAAATGTAAAGTATTAACTGGTTTGCCGTCAAAGGTTTTGGTAGTATTGCTAAATGAGCTTGCAATTGTAATCCCTTTGTTATGCAAATTCCATTAACCTATAATTTGTATTTCTAGCATAATTTTCTATTGATTTCTTTTCTCTAGATTTTAAAGAGTAATATTATATTGAGAGATTCTTTATACATTTATTGCAACCTTTGAAACAAATCTCTCTATCGGTTATATTACTCTAGAAATGCCATTATTATCATGGAAATTTTATAACAATGCAAAGCTAGTAAGTGCATTGGAATACATAATTGCTTCATTGGTCAAAACGTAGTAGGATTAGTCAATTACGTAGTGTATTGGAGAGAGAGAGAGATAGAGAGAGATTGAGTGAAGATATGGAGAAAGTAGATGAGAAGGTGTTAGTAGACACACTGGTGATACACAAACAATGAAAATGTGAGTACAAGAAATCCAAAATGCATCGCTAAAGTAAACATGGCGAAGAATATAAAACAAAAATGTGATATTGATATGCATATTGATATTGATTTTCAATCTAATAGATAGAAGCAAGATATGCTTCCCACTCTCACTGGGGTGGTATCACTCCATCCCGGTGTCGGAGAGAATTTATTATTCTTAAAATATTTCAAAAATTAAAAGATTATTTGATTGATATAAGTTTGGTTAAATTATGAAATTTTTGGCTAATGTTTGAATTTAATTTCTGCAGGAAAAGAAGTTTGCTGAATATTATCAGGGTGGGAAGTATTTATTAAGGGTATAGATGAAAAGTCAAGGGTTAGTTAAGGGGTTTTTTATGTTTTGAAAGTAAATTTAAGGGTAATTAAGGGTCAACTATAGGTTCTGATAATGTTTTAAAGGGTGTTAACTAAATTACAAGGGTAATTAAGGGTTAAATGTATGTTTTGATTATGAATTATAGGGTTCTAATTAAATTTTAAGGGTTTAATATTCATCCTAGAGGGTTATGGAAGGTTAGAAAATAGGTTTATGGGTTAGTTGGAGTTAATTGATGTGGTTTAAAGTTAGTTGTAGGGTAAACCTAAGGTTAAATGATTAAATAAGTGGGTTGTAGTCTATAAATGAATTATTTAATAGGTTAAATATATCATATGGAACCTTAGAAAAATAATTCAAATAGAAAAATATATTATTTAATTATTTCCATTAAGCTTATGGTTATAAAATAAATTTAGATAAGTTAAATTCATTTTAGACTAAAGTTTAGTATTTATTCTAAAGTCTAGTATTTAAATAAATTAAAAAAAGAAGTGAAAGGTTATTTAAAATCTAAAGTCTATGGTCCATTAGATATTTAATTGGTTGAGTGAAATTTGGAAAATTCAAATAGGAAAAATCCCACGCCTAAATTCTTGTTGAGTGTGGTTGAGTTGAAGAGGAGTTAATTTAGGTAGGTTGGTTCAGTTATCTATGGATAAATGTGGGCTATGTTGGGCTACTCTCGTCTATTTAAAGAGGGGAGCACGTACTCACAAGCTCATGTGATTTTCAGGTATTTACTATGCTCTAGACTATAGTCATATTGTTTGCACTTAGTTCTATGTGAGCTCTCTGACAGGAGGAGAGAGAAGGCCATCTCTCTTGTCCTTCAATTTTTGGAAAAGCAAAATCTTTTTTCAGATAGTACAGAGATTTATTTCTTTTCTCCTTTTCTTTTTGCCCTTTTCTTGATTTATTGATTTTCCCCTTCTTCTTCTGTCTTTTTCCATCTTCTTCTTCCATATTAATTAAAAAAAAAAAAATTTCTCTCCCTCTCCCTCTCTTTTTCTGCCGGCGACGCAACTCTACTGCGAGCGCAGGAGAGAGAGAGAGAGAGAGAGAGAGAGAGAGAGAGAGAGAGAGAGAGAGAGAGAGAGAGAGGGAGAGTGAGAGAATGAGGGGGAGAGTTTTTTAATTTTTCTTTTTTTGTTGTTTTTTATTTTTTGTTTTTAATTTCTTCCCTCTCTTTCCCTCTCTCTGCAGCCGACGGACGCAGCCGCCGGCGCAGTAGAGAGAGAGAGAGAGAGAGAGAGAGAGAGAGAGAGAGAGAGAGAGAGAGAGAGAGAGAGAGAGAGAGAGAGAGAGAGAGAGAGAAGAGAGAGATTTTTATTGTTTTTTTTTCTTTTAGCTTTTGTTTTTTATTCTATATTTATTAGCTACTGTTTTTTTTTTCCTTTTGTTAAAGAATTATGTATACATATGTATTTACTTTATAGTTTAGATATTTTAAATATTTTATGTTTATATTTTAATATTATCTTTAGTGTTTATGTTTAAATATAATTATTAAATAAACACTTAAAAATGAAATATGGAATATAAAGGTGTATGTTTATATATTAATATTTGAATATGTATAATTTAATATATGTATATGTTTCTTATGTATATGTGTATGTATTTATTTATGTATGTGTATGCATGTAAATATTTATGTTTAAATGTATTTGATTTACTATAGGTATATAGATTTAAGTTTTAAAGTATGTATATGTGAAAGTGTTTTAGTTTAGGTTCATTATATTTTAATGGTATTATGACATGCATAGATATTAAATATGTATGTTAAAATGAATGATATGTTAAGGGTTATGAGTTTATTATTGTTGAAGCCCAAAGTCAAGGACAAAGCATGGAAGCACATCAAAAGGTGGACACACAAGGAAAGGGAGCAAGTAGGGAGCTCCAAGAAGTGTATGTCAAATTTTCAGAAGAATCCCCTACAAAAATAGTGATTTTCATCACTAAAAACCATTGTAAATACCATTATCTATTTTCTGTAACTCCATTTTGTTCAAGCCGAGGAGTCCTCAAGCTTGAGGAGTATTAGAAGTACCATCGTACCAATTTTCATAATTTTTAGACTTCGTTTGAGCCCTCAAATAAGCCCTGGAACCTAATTTTTAACTAGGCCGGACACTAAGTCTGGACAGGGCCAAAACTAGTCAAAAAACTATAAAAAGAGCTAGAGAGCTCATTTTTGGGGTTAGCTTGTTAGAGAATAGAACTTTTGTAAGAGAACTCTTTTGCAATCTAAGCTTTCCATTGTTCCTCTCTTTGATCTTACTTTGTGCGCGTGTGTGTGTGTATGTGTGTGCATGATTGTGTGCTTTCACTCACGCACTTGTGCCTTCACTTGCTCGTGGTCTTCATACCGGTCCTCACGTCTCCGCGGATTGACAAGTAAAGGAGGTGGTGCTTACGCTGTGGTCAGGATTTGGATTCATGATTGATAGTCAAGCAGGGAACACCATCTTATAGCTCTGCTAAAGGTACACTAAAATCAAATGAAATTGTTAAAGATGCTAACTTTCCTGATTGCAATGGCAAGATGGAAGCTACTCATTGGAAGGAATTAAGGTGATAAGATGTTGAAGTCAAATCAAATATATAAAGAATCTAATAGACTCTGGTGATTTCTATCCTTTATATATAGCTTTTATCATGTATGAGTGCTTGAGATCATTGTTTGCAATACATTGGTGATAAGAAGCATGGATTGCTTCTCTTTACATATTTCTTGTACTTGCAAGAGCATTTGCACATGTGTATATCCAAGTGTATGCTCGCAAATTTCCATGCACCCATGTGAATGCATCCATGAGTACGTGTGTATGTATATGTTCATATATGTGCACATGCGTGTTTCACGTATATGCTTAAATGTGTAAGTGCATGAGTAATAGTCCATTTAAAAATGAATACATGTATGTGTGAATTCATGTGTAATAATTTGTGTACATATGTGTGTTAGTATATATGAATTTATGTATGTGCACAAGTATGTATGTGTATTTTTTCGTGATGCTGACAGATATCAACAGAGAGAGGGTCTGCGATTTCGAGCTCCATGCCTACAGTTTGCTCGGAATGATACTAGATTTACCACACGCCAGGCCCGTGTGTGCAGATCTTGGCATATCCTAATTGAAAGGGCTCTAGAGGCATATGACGGGAGGAAAAAGGGGAAGTTCCCATATCGGGTGGAAGAAGGAAAAAAAGGATAGCACGTGGATTTTGGGTTCTTCGTTACACCATCTAGCAAAGCACGTGAAAGACAGCAGCTCCGGCAGTTTTTAAGGAATACTCCAGATGCATTTTAGGAGGACGAAAATGGTCTCTTGAGGAGGCAGCAAAGCTATGTTGCAGTCACATCTAAAGGATTACTGGTCTTGATTGTCCTTCCAAACCACAGGGATCGATTTTTATCATTGTAAAACTTAACATGACAATGTTTTCGAAGCTACGGGACGACATAGGGTTTGCTTATGCTCTTGCCATAGAGGAATCTATCATTGTACTGCCAAGTTTTCAAACTTCATTCATCTCTACCATAGCTTCAAACTGCTAGGAGGTGTGGATACACTATGTCGGGCTCGAAGAGGATTTAGCAGAACTCAAAGAAATCAGATCGGGTGGGATGTTACAATTATGAAATACGAACATCAATTTGATGAGGAATCTTTCCATGAAAACCATGGTAATCAGTTGTCTCTAGCATGATGTATTCCATGCATAAACGTGCGCAACAAATGCTGAAGAAAGTTGAAGACTTAGAGTAGAAGCCTGCGTGCCAGTTTGGGTAAAAAGACTACAGAAGGGAGGGTATTCAATCGGAGGGGAGGAGTTCTTCAACAGGGGAAAAACAAAGGTTCAGGGGGTCTTCTGTTTCTTCATTTTTGACGACTTCAGTTCCAGGTGGCTGTGAGGTATACTCTCTCTAGATTGGCTATTCCTCAAAGGTATTGTTGGCTGGGCACAAATCAGAAAGGAAAGAGTCGCCTGCTGTGGTACGGGTGGCTAGAAGATTGACCATCAGAAACAGTCTAGAAGGGAACACGGTAGTGCTGACCGCCATCATAGAGGAGAAACAGAAGAAGGATTGCGCATCATGTAAGTCCAACAACTTTCAGTTTTTTTTTTTTTGTGAATTCCTCCGAGGCCGGGTGGTTTTACAAAGGTATTATTTGTATCGATCTCCCAGTTGAAAGCAAAGCCTGTGTTGCATCGCTGTGATGACAGGAAGGAGCTGCCAATTGTCCATATATGTGCCTTGAGTTTCAATCATTCCATCGTTTGAAATAATCACATAGAATCTACAACGTTTTGTTTTGACACATTTGTCTGCATAAATTTATGCATTTAATCATGTTCGAATTAGTTCACCATACCATGTCTCTTTCATATGAGAATAGCCTCTTCGAATGTCTGTTGCAACACTGATGTCCAGATTTCTATAATGTATGACACACTAACTCTATTAGCTATAATGAAGTCGTATGCTATATGACCTCCGTAAGATATTTATCGAAAAGGAAACTCCGCTGTGGTGGGAAATTCTTTTTCAATCTCTTTGTTTTATTATACAGGTAAAAAGAGGGAAATTAATTGGAGGGATGGTATTAAAACTGTACTTTGATGTCAAAGTTTTGTGAGCACCCTTCCTTAATTTTGATGCATACTGGGAAATGAAAACTGGATGCTATCATCCTTGCATATGTTTCTGGCATTTTAACATAGTACAAGAAGAAAATTTAACAATTATAGGAAGAAGTCATGCTACTCAGAGAGATTAAAGGAACAGATTCACGCAAAGAGTTTTCCATCAAAGGCATGAAAGAGTTACTGTTTATATACGACTGTGGTGTTTGCTCATCGTGGCACCTTCTATGAGAAGTTCTATCTTCTACGAAGTAATGCATGAACTTGAATGGCACTTGCATCTGATGTAAACATTGTGGACCGCATCAATCACTGAGACAAACGAAATTATAACTTTCTGCTATTATCATACACTTGATGTTTTCGATGTCGATAGATATTCATAGTTTATGGGTTGGCTTATTATAATTTCTGATTTTGTTGTGCGCAAAAATTACGATTGAATTGAAAAATAGATACATACTGAAGACAGTTCAAGGTACGTGTTCAAATTTGTTGCGATTGAATTTAAAGCTGGAAGTTTTGGAGCTCTAAAAAATTGATTGTCTGTTAATCTGCTCTCTCAGAAATTTGTTCAGAAATTTATTGTGCTCACCAGTTGCTTCGATTTCAATAGTAAGAGAGGTACAAATGAATGACAATGAAGAAATACAAAGTTCTAGTGTGTTTTTGACTGAATATAAACATTGTTCATATTTCGATAAGTGCTACTGAAGCTACTTTATGGATAGTAAAACTACAGTATCTCAATAGGATGTGTTAATGTGCTATTATTTCATATCATGAATAACATACACTTTCTTGGATCTTCCGAATGTGTTACGATACACACCTTCCAGGTGTGCTAAGCAATCACTTGATGCAGATAATAAAAGATAGAGCTTGTCTAAATCATTCAGATTATATGCTCTTGTCATGCCTAATAGAAGAAATATCTGAACTCGCTTTGGTATTTCTGGAGCGACTAATTATATTATGCTTTCATCACCATCTGCTTTTTAATCGCATGCAGTTACTTACGTTATTCATGCATCACCATCTACTTTTTAATTGTATGCAGTTATTTATTCTAAGTGAAAGATAGCACTCTTACTGTCCGAAGTCCTAAGCTGTTAGGTGAAATTAATGGGAAATTACACCGGTGGGTCAACATGTGTGGGGTTATAAGTCCCAGAGATGGAGTATTGAAATGGAAGCGTAATATCTTTCATCTACACATCAGAACTATTACAAATACCTTCGTCAGAGCATAGACTTTAAATTCTGTGAGTGCATCGTGAATCTACTCTTCATAAAAGATTTATGTTGAATTGTTTCATGCGAACGCATCACATCGTCGGTATTCTTTTTATGACACTTGAGGGTAGAAAGTGAAATCTAAAACATTTTGTGCCTTCTATTTGATTGAATCACATTACTTGAAGTATCACCAGGTATACTAGATTCACTTTCAATCTCCGCCATAACAAATAAATCAGTTATAGAAGTGGTGCAAATGTTGAGATTCATCTTGTGAACCTTGATATGATGAGATCAAACCCAAATCTCACAGGTGCTACATTTTTGTTTTTCGTTTTTATATATAAACTAAATTTGCTTCAGAATCCGGCTTCCCACCTTAACATTAGGATTTAAAGACTGTTATGGACTGAGCTCAATATTACCTTAATACATGGAGAGATTGACAAAGAGAAATAACGTGAGGGAAAATATGTAACTCTAATAAGAATAGAAAAAAGTCTCATGACTCTCGGAATAAATTCTTTACTGTCTTTACGTCCCAAAAATAAAACATAACTCATTACAATATACAGAAAGCACTTCAATAGCCGGAAAAATGGATCAATGGTACTATACTCTCGCTTATAATATTAGTTGATTTAAACATGTATTGGAGTGTACTCCCTAATTGAACTAAAAGTTCTATCAATAGAAAGATCTTCGCATTACTCCACCCTCCTTTCCATGAACCCCGACGACATACCTGGTGAACCCGACGTGAAAGGAGGGGGTGAGTGAGTTATAGAGCCACAAAGATTAGCATAATCAAAATGGAAGAGATCCTAGCTCAATTCCTACGATTTCAAGAAGAGGATAGGCGTCAAAAAGCCATCCAATCACTTCATGAACGTCTAGTCAATCGGTGTGGCTTTTTCAATGGCAAAAATATATCTAAGTTCTGCAAAGAATATGAACTCGAGGCCAAATATCTAGGTGTCGGATTAAGTCCGATGACGGAAAAAGAATTATGTGAAAACTTTATCTATGTGTCGGATTACGACGTGCGAGACCAAATAATGCAAATAGATCAAACGACATGGTCTCGATACAAAGCGACACTTCTTAGGCAGTTTATGCTAGAAGACCTTGATAAAGTAACTCGTAGATCTTTCTTGAGGTGGGTTCATATGCCCAAAGACCAGCCGATTCTCGAGATCAAAGAAGAATTTGAGCGACAATACGATGATCTTCCTGAGCACGATAAGAGGTGCATGAGTCATGAAAGAGTTTCGTTGTTTCTTCGAACAATCGATGTTAATGCCCGAGAGGAGTTAATTCCACTTCTTCAAGATATAGACTCCGACTCAGGACTCACAGAGGATTGGATGCTCGTCCATGAAGCTGTGATGAAATACGTAAAGAAACAACAAACAATAGAGAAATTTTTAAATGATTGGAGAACAGATCTTCAAACAGATGAAAATTATAATCATGTTCCAAGCATTTTACCAATCGTGGATAATGTTCAAGTCCATGAGGTTGTAGAGACCCCATTTGGGCATGAAGTAGATATGCATGGGCTTGATATCCATAGTGATGATGAGAAATATGAAGAAACTTCTAAAAGTGCGATTGATGTAACCTCAAAGGTTACAAGGTGCCAAGAGCCCCTAGACTTCTTTACAATGATTATATCTTTAGGTGCCATAAGTGGACAAAGCCCGAAGATGGGAGGATTAAAAGAGCAAGTGGAAGCTAATCAAAATCAAACCAAACTAAACCAACATCAAACCAAACAAACAACAAACATAAAACAAAACAAAAACCAACAAAACCCAACAAGAAATCAAGATGAAGCTTCCTCTACTCCGATAAACTCCTCACATCGAATAAAAGATAATCAAACAAATCAAGAAACATATCAAGATGCAAACAAAGAGATAGAGATATCTAGAAGGCTCATAGGTGACCAAATGGAGATAAAAGATGAGATACAAATAGAGAACCTAATAAATATGCCTGAAGATCGAGCTCGAGATGCATCCTTTCATGATGACATCGGGCAAGATGTGGAGTATGATTGGATGTCACTTGATGGTGATGATCCTTTTCTAACACAAGATTCGGATAGAACTTCTGATCTAATGACTGAATTACATGAAGGAACTCCTATGGAACATGATGTTGAATCTAAGGAACTGTCAATAGAAGATCCGATGGGTAAGAAAATGGATATGCAAGAATCTGCATTATACATGCATACAGAGACGCAAGAAAACGAACTTACTTATATGAAGGAGGACATGCAAATAATGAGTCCTCTAGAGGTTGAAATGTGTGATGACAAAGATGAGTATGATGCTAATCTAGAGGATGTACAAATGATAAGTCCTCTAGATAGTGATGTGTATGTCGATGGTGATAAGCATGATCCGAATCCTACGGATAGTCTAGATCAAGATCAAGATCAAGATACTGATATGCTTTTGAGCGAAGCCACATTGAACAAAGATCCCACACATAAAAAAGAGGATAAGTTGGATGGAGTTCAAAATAATGATATGTATGTAAATGATGCCACATTCCATGAAGAAAGAAATATGAATGAACATGAGGAGGATGGGAAAATACCATTGATCATTCCTCTAAATACTGATATGTATGTCAAAAATAATCATGTTGAGTTGAGTCCACACGTTGAAGAAATTGAGCATAAAGTGGCAGATGAAATGTTTATTGTGACATATGATAAATCTGATATGTGTATAGCATCGAAGGATATTCAATGTAAAACTATTGAGTCAAACAAGTGCATTGATGAAGCTCAACTTGATTTGGGTATATATGTCAAGATCCTCATACACGATGAGATAGTCGAGCAAGAATCAATGACCGAAGAAATGTATGATGAGTGTGGTGAGAGTACATCCTCTGAAGAGAATGAGCAAGAAATGATTGAGAGATATGAAGAATTCTATGATGGGATCTTGAATAAAGAAGTTGAGTTCCCGTCAATCTACATGCACTGTCCTATAAGGTGTGAGTTTGATCTTGATAAGAAAGTCTCTAGTGATATTGAAGATGAAGACTTTCTTGGATTCAGTGATATCGAGTCTCTTCACGAAAATGGGCAAATGAATCTGGAAAAAGACAATGATGAAGAGTTCCTGGAAAGATTGGAAAAAGAAGCAGACTTCATAATTTCCGAAACTCAGTCAGAAAGGAATGATTTTGCCATGGAGAATAAAGATGACTGTGTCTTGATGTCTGAGTATGATGAACACTTCCATTTGAAGTGGGATTCAAATGATTCTATTCAAAAACCTCATCTTAACGGTGATGGAGACATGATAGAAGATATTGAAAGGGATAAAACTCCTATAAATGATCTCAAGCATGAAATAAAAGAAAATACATGCTTGCAAGAAAATTTCAATTATGAATCAAACATATGCAAATTTCAAACTTCATATACATGTATTCATGACTCTGCACATGATGAATTTGAAAGAATCATAAATAAAGATACTTATGCTCAGATAATTGAAATATGGATATCCAAATTCTCTGAGAGTTACAAAGACCAAACAAGCTGCCAAGAGGTAGACAAGCAAAAAAGGTGGCTTGTATATATATTTACTGTATTTATGAATGCAACATTGATTGGTGCAATTCAAAGATGGCTTGTTTTTAAACATACCTTCTTTGGAGAATTTATTTGTGAAAATGTATTGGAAAGGAATTTCTTGTATTCACAAGAAATTCAAAAGTGACTTTTGTAAATATAATTATGAAAATACTTAATAATTATGTTTTGATTTCTTGAGATGGATAAAAGTAAATATAAAAATAAATAAATAAATAAATAAACAAATAATTGCATAAATAAATAGAGCAAGAAAATGCATCTAGCTCTCAAGAAAATGAAAATTTTTCAAAATAATCTTTTTGAATATGATGCTACTAATGTGTTTTCTGAGTTTATATAAACAGGTGTTGATATGGAGCTAATTGGAGATCTAGGAGTTTGATGGATTGTGCAGGAGGCAACCACTTTCAAATTACATCTTTATGGTTTATTGCAAATGGTTTTTGAAGTTCTTTCATGGATTGCATATATATATTGTGTCATGTGATTTGATGTTTCTCATGATTTGTTTAGTTTCTATGAGTGCAGGAATGATCAAGCGAAGCCAACGGAGATGATGACTCAAGAACAAAGCCGTGAAAATCTTTTTCATTAGCTATCGTGCTTTAACCCTGGTCTTTCCTTTGCACCATTTTTGAGATGCATTGCATGCCAAATATGCATGTAAAAATATATAGAAACACGTCTTTGAAATTCCGTAGAAGCACGTCCATCTGCACAATTAGATAGGTAAATATCATTGAAAAATAATAAAGCAAGTTTTGAGTGATAAGAGAGAATAGTTTTGAGTAAGGGAGAGTGATTGCATTTGTAAGAGAGTGGAGTTGTGAGTGATGTGAGCGTTGTTTAGATACCATAAAACCCTCGATTTTTCACACCATTTTGTTTCTCTTCATGCACCTAAAACATGCATAAATGAAATGTAAAGAGCACAAGTGATATTTTGGTTAAAACCCATAGTTGCACGAGTGATTGCACTTGTATTAAATTGTATATCCATGATGAAAATGTGAGTTCAATTTGAGTGTACATCCTCAACACCGAATTCCTAATACCTCCCTATTTGCACCATGCTGTCTTTTATGCACTTAGAGTATGCATATGTAGGGCTCATTACATGGCCGTGCATAGGCACATTTGTTTTAACCCATGCACTTGATTTCACTCACATTTGGATTCTTGAAGACTTGCAGATACCGAGATCGATGCTGGTGCATCCGGAGGATGCACAGGTTCAGAGGGGGTGGATGTGGTCAAGAATCGAAGTCGCACCCTACAAACCACTTGAATAATCCCGGCAAATATTCGAGGAGTTACTAGTTCAGGATTTGTTGTACATTCATGCTATCGTACTCATTGTATAGAATATATCTAAAAATACTCGGAATGGAAAGTATCGAGAAAGAAATCCAAGTGTCTGTGCGTCGACAGAAAAGGATTTTTTTTTCTGTATTCGTAGAAGGAAAGGAGCGAGCTGGCGAAGATGACCACTAACGCGAAGATAATTTTGGGTTCTTCATCAGCTGCACGACATGCTATTCTAAAAGAGATGGGCTTTACCTTTACGGTGATGTCTGCAGACATTGATGAAAAGGCCATTCGCAGAGACACTGCTGAAGATTTGGTTATGGCCCTTGCAGAAGCCAAGATGGAGGCACGCTGATTGGAAGGTGTCGCTATAGAGGGCGGACAAATAGTTTTGGAGAATGCCTTGTTGAAGGGGAGAACTGCTGTTCGTAATCGAGGAGAGAGAAGAGGGGAGGCCAATTGATCGTCTGTATCTGGCGAAAAATGAAGACACGCAAATGATTGGAAGAAAAGAGAGAGGAGTGGTTCGTGGAATTTACGACAGCATTTGGATGTTCTCTGGAAGGTATGTTGGGGGCGCTGTTTGAGGGCAACCGAAGGAGAAAGATCCATCAACTTTTTCCCGTGAAGAGATAACTTTGATAGAAAGCAAGGAGGCCAATATTCAAAGTGATTCGGGCAAGGTTGGCGGACGTTTTCATCTTCTGACGATAATACATCTGATTTACTGCATGAAGATGCACAAAGGAAGTTCCAACCTCACGATTTAATCTGCTTTGCACAGAGATAAGTACTTGAGTTGTTTTCAATAACATGGATGATCATAATTGATTATAAAAATTTGTATGAGATTTTGAAGATAATCTTCTGCATATCTACGATCCTTGTGATTATGACTCTGCACCTTTGCAATTATTTCCAGAACAAACAGACAAGTAACTTGACTTTGTTTCAAGATTTCGCGCTTTCACTCTAGATTTCATATAAATTGACTCGGATAATTATCTAAGGCTGTACTGCTTACAGACGACGCTCTTACTTCATGCTTGCTGCCCTGAAATTGAAAAGTTTAACCATACTTGTTGCCAAAGTCTTCGCACATTTGCTTCTTTTCTTAATGCATTGAAAAAGACACATCTGAGCTGGTATTATTCTGACAGCTACGTGATGCTTAAAAGAGTTTTGAAGATGGTTAAAAGGGACGGTTCTCTATCTGTGTTTTAGTCATCGACCATTAATCTATGTGTGTTAGCTGACGCGAATAGAACGTTGTGATAGGATGACATAGGTCTTGGAAGAAGGAATTTTTCATCTATTCCAATTTCGTCTTCCCCTACTCATTCGACAACACTTTCTCAAATCCGATGACGTTCAATAACAAGCATATTCATGAGGGTAGTTCTCTGACGAATAGGATTTCTGACTACGTTCTGAAGCGCCTATGATTGCATTCTATACTTGATGCTCTACGCTCTATGATGGAATGATCTTTTGCATATGTACAAAACTACACTATAGTTCTGATAGTTGAACCATCTTGTCAATGTTTTAGATGCTCCGCATTCTCACGGCAATTAAATTACGTTTGACAACGCTTAATTTCACATGTGTTACAACGCATTTCTGTTGATTTAATGCTGCTATGAAGATGGCGTGGACGGAGGAAAGGTCTTACTCATCGAAAGATACTGTCGACTCATAGGAAGATCAACCTATCAATCTCTTATATTTCCAAAGAAAGGCAAGAATGACGTAAATGATTTCAACACATATTCAAAGCTGAAGGATAGAGATTTTTCAACATCTTCGAAATTACCAGCTATAAAGATTATTGTGAGCAATAAACTTTCATTTTGGCTATTTATTATTAATATTCTTAAAGGTTGCGTATGCTGCACTAATTGATTTGATACAGGTTGAACAAATTTTGAGAAAAACCCTGAGTAAATTTTGATTGATGATGCACAAATCGGAGATGAAGTTACTAAAGGATTGTATACTGAATGAATAACAAACTTTTATCTTTTGTGTTCAGGAGCTCAACATGATTGATTCCGTCTTAATAGTTGCGCTGATGGCAAATGTTGTTTACTAATTTCTGGTTGCACTTACATATGATCATCGTTCAACTTGAAAGAACTGTAGTGAAATAAACTAAAGAATCAGTGCTATAAGAAAAGTTTGGTAGGACAGTAAAAAGGAGAACGAATTCGCACGATATGCTGTTTTATTTTTTGAAGATGACAACTGAACACTGAATGGAAATGCACGGACGATAGGACTGATCGATGATTAAGCTCTGAACTAATAATTAATATTGTTGTTCCGCATTCTGTTTCAACGTTCTTAGCTAATTAATTGTATTGTAATGCTTGAATCAGGTTTGAATCCGTATAAAACAGACTTTGCATCTGCAGAAATCGGGTTTGTAATTAGAATTCTAAGGTCTCTTCAGTATAGCTCTTTGCTCTTGCAGTGCAGGACTTTAACAGTTGCTAGCCCACCGTAGCCGTTTGATTTTCAAACATGAGAATTGCAATCTTAAACAATATTTTGAATGGTCGTTTAGACATTTTTTTGTATGGTTATTTCTACATAATAAAGCTGTTAAGTTGTTTTCATCTGTATTATGTGCAATAGGATTAGAGTTGAAAATCTAATGTCGCTCATTTTTCAAGTTTGCATCTACGCCTGCTCGTTCATGCATTATAACTATCCCCCTATCATCCAGCAGTCGTAGGCATCATTGTTACTTTCGGCAATCTTTCACTTGATTCTTTCGGTACTTATTTCTTACTCAACTAGCCACACTAAAAAATACTTTGGATTTTATCCCATCTTGAGTGGTCCCATGTACCCCAAGCAAAACTGTTTCCATTCCCTCCACCCTCCTTTCCATGAACCCCGACGACATACCTATGGAAAGGAGGGTGGAGTAATGCGAAGATCTTTCTATTGATAGAACTTTTAGTTCAATTAGGGAGTACACTCCAATACATGTTTAAATCAACTAATATTATAAGCGAGAGTATAGTACCATTGATCCATTTTTCCGGCTATTGAAGTGCTTTCTGTATATTGTAATGAGTTATGTTTTATTTTTGGGACGTAAAGACAGTAAAGAATTTATTCCGAGAGTCATGAGACTTTTTTCTATTCTTATTAGAGTTACATATTTTCCCTCACGTTATTTCTCTTTGTCAATCTCTCCATGTATTAAGGTAATATTGAGCTCAGTCCATAACAGTCTTTAAATCCTAATGTTAAGGTGGGAAGCCGGATTCTGAAGCAAATTTAGTTTATATATAAAAACGAAAAACAAAAATGTAGCACCTGTGAGATTTGGGTTTGATCTCATCATATCAAGGTTCACAAGATGAATCTCAACATTTGCACCACTTCTATAACTGATTTATTTGTTATGGCGGAGATTGAAAGTGAATCTAGTATACCTGGTGATACTTCAAGTAATGTGATTCAATCAAATAGAAGGCACAAAATGTTTTAGATTTCACTTTCTACCCTCAAGTGTCATAAAAAGAATACCGACGATGTGATGCGTTCGCATGAAACAATTCAACATAAATCTTTTATGAAGAGTAGATTCACGATGCACTCACAGAATTTAAAGTCTATGCTCTGACGAAGGTATTTGTAATAGTTCTGATGTGTAGATGAAATATATTACGCTTCCATTTCAATACTCCATCTCTGGGACTTATAACCCCACACATGTTGACCCACCGGTGTAATTTCCCATTAATTTCACCTAACAGCTTAGGACTTCGGACAGTAAGAGTGCTATCTTTCACTTAGAATAAATAACTGCATACAATTAAAAAGTAGATGGTGATGCATGAATAACGTAAGTAACTGCATGCGATTAAAAAGCAGATGGTGATGAAAGGATAATATAATTAGTCGCTCCAGAAATACCAAAGCGAGTTCAGATATTTCTTCTATTAGGCATGACAAGAGCATATAATCTGAATGATTTAGACAAGCTCTATCTTTTATTATCTGCATCAAGTGATTGCTTAGCACACCTGGAAGGTGTGTATCGTAACACATTCGGAAGATCCAAGAAAGTGTATGTTATTCATGATATGAAATAATAGCACATTAACACATCCTATTGAGATACTGTAGTTTTACTATCCATAAAGTAGCTTCAGTAGCACTTATCGAAATATGAACAATGTTTATATTCAGTCAAAAACACACTAGAACTTTGTATTTCTTCATTGTCATTCATTTGTACCTCTCTTACTATTGAAATCGAAGCAACTGGTGAGCACAATAAATTTCTGAACAAATTTCTGAGAGAGCAGATTAACAGACAATCAATTTTTTAGAGCTCCAAAACTTCCAGCTTTAAATTCAATCGCAACAAATTTGAACACGTACCTTGAACTGTCTTCAGTATGTATCTATTTTTCAATTCAATCGTAATTTTTGCGCACAACAAAATCAGAAATTATAATAAGCCAACCCATAAACTATGAATATCTATCGACATCGAAAACATCAAGTGTATGATAATAGCAGAAAGTTATAATTTCGTTTGTCTCAGTGATTGATGCGGTCCACAATGTTTACATCAGATGCAAGTGCCATTCAAGTTCATGCATTACTTCGTAGAAGATAGAACTTCTCATAGAAGGTGCCACGATGAGCAAACACCACAGTCGTATATAAACAGTAACTCTTTCATGCCTTTGATGGAAAACTCTTTGCGTGAATCTGTTCCTTTAATCTCTCTGAGTAGCATGACTTCTTCCTATAATTGTTAAATTTTCTTCTTGTACTATGTTAAAATGCCAGAAACATATGCAAGGATGATAGCATCCAGTTTTCATTTCCCAGTATGCATCAAAATTAAGGAAGGGTGCTCACAAAACTTTGACATCAAAGTACAGTTTTAATACCATCCCTCCAATTAATTTCCCTCTTTTTACCTGTATAATAAAACAAAGAGATTGAAAAAGAATTTCCCACCACAGCGGAGTTTCCTTTTCGATAAATATCTTACGGAGGTCATATAGCATACGACTTCATTATAGCTAATAGAGTTAGTGTGTCATACATTATAGAAATCTGGACATCAGTGTTGCAACAGACATTCGAAGAGGCTATTCTCATATGAAAGAGACATGGTATGGTGAACTAATTCGAACATGATTAAATGCAGAAATTTATGCAGACAAATGTGTCAAAACAAAACGTTGTAGATTCTATGTGATTATTTCAAACGATGGAATGATTGAAACTCAAGGCACATATATGGACAATTGGCAGCTCCTTCCTGTCATCACAGCGATGCAACACAGGCTTTGCTTTCAACTGGGAGATCGATACAAATAATACCTTTGTAAAACCACCCGGCCTCGGAGGAATTCACAAAAAAAAAAAACTGAAAGTTGTTGGACTTACATGATGCGCAATCCTTCTTCTGTTTCTCCTCTATGATGGCGGTCAGCACTACCGTGTTCCCTTCTAGACTGTTTCTGATGGTCAATCTTCTAGCCACCCGTACCACAGCAGGCGACTCTTTCCTTTCTGATTTGTGCCCAGCCAACAATACCTTTGAGGAATAGCCAATCTAGAGAGAGTATACCTCACAGCCACCTGGAACTGAAGTCGTCAAAAATGAAGAAACAGAAGACCCCCTGAACCTTTGTTTTTCCCCTGTTGAAGAACTCCTCCCCTCCGATTGAATACCCTCCCTTCTGTAGTCTTTTTACCCAAACTGGCACGCAGGCTTCTACTCTAAGTCTTCAACTTTCTTCAGCATTTGTTGCGCACGTTTATGCATGGAATACATCATGCTAGAGACAACTGATTACCATGGTTTTCATGGAAAGATTCCTCATCAAATTGATGTTCGTATTTCATAATTGTAACATCCCACCCGATCTGATTTCTTTGAGTTCTGCTAAATCCTCTTCGAGCCCGACATAGTGTATCCACACCTCCTAGCAGTTTGAAGCTATGGTAGAGATGAATGAAGTTTGAAAACTTGGCAGTACAATGATAGATTCCTCTATGGCAAGAGCATAAGCAAACCCTATGTCGTCCCGTAGCTTCGAAAACATTGTCATGTTAAGTTTTACAATGATAAAAATCGATCCCTGTGGTTTGGAAGGACAATCAAGACCAGTAATCCTTTAGATGTGACTGCAACATAGCTTTGCTGCCTCCTCAAGAGACCATTTTCGTCCTCCTAAAATGCATCTGGAGTATTCCTTAAAAACTGCCGGAGCTGCTGTCTTTCACGTGCTTTGCTAGATGGTGTAACGAAGAACCCAAAATCCACGTGCTATCCTTTTTTTCCTTCTTCCACCCGATATGGGAACTTCCCCTTTTTCCTCCCGTCATATGCCTCTAGAGCCCTTTCAATTAGGATATGCCAAGATCTGCACACACGGGCCTGGCGTGTGGTAAATCTAGTATCATTCCGAGCAAACTGTAGGCATGGAGCTCGAAATCGCAGACCCTCTCTCTGTTGATATCTGTCAGCATCACGAAAAAATACACATACATACTTGTGCACATACATAAATTCATATATACTAACACACATATGTACACAAATTATTACACATGAATTCACACATACATGTATTCATTTTTAAATGGACTATTACTCATGCACTTACACATTTAAGCATATACGTGAAACACGCATGTGCACATATATGAACATATACATACACACGTACTCATGGATGCATTCACATGGGTGCATGGAAATTTGCGAGCATACACTTGGATATACACATGTGCAAATGCTCTTGCAAGTACAAGAAATATGTAAAGAGAAGCAATCCATGCTTCTTATCACCAATGTATTGCAAACAATGATCTCAAGCACTCATACATGATAAAAGCTATATATAAAGGATAGAAATCACCAGAGTCTATTAGATTCTTTATATATTTGATTTGACTTCAACATCTTATCACCTTAATTCCTTCCAATGAGTAGCTTCCATCTTGCCATTGCAATCAGGAAAGTTAGCATCTTTAACAATTTCATTTGATTTTAGTGTACCTTTAGCAGAGCTATAAGATGGTGTTCCCTGCTTGACTATCAATCATGAATCCAAATCCTGACCACATCCACCCCCTCTGAACCTGTGCATCCTCTGGATGCACCAACCTGCATACATAACATCAAATACAAGCAAGGATCAAGCAGTCATAGCATATAAACAGAACTTAAAGAAAATTTTAACTTGATGCATGAAACCTGAAAATGCATTAGTCTTGCCATGAATTAAGAGAAGAAAGTAGACAAAAGCATCTCATACAACATACCAGAATACATTAATGCACTTAGAGTAGAAATCATATGAGTAAATCGAAAACTTCTTAGCTCTCTCGTTAACTCGACCCGGTCAGATCTAGTAGCCTATCCGAAGCATTTGCATATACCAGTCTTTACTAACTCAATTTATGAAACTCGCTTCTGGCTTCCCTATTGATCTTCTATCATCTGAAGCCCCTTCAGACCCTTTTCTTATTTTTCTCATATTTTTATTCTGTTTTTCTTTATTTTAATTCTTTATCCCAGCTCAACCTTTATATCTTTGCTTTTATTTTTATTTATTTATTTTTCCACATTTTTCGGCCTATGTCGAAATCGGATGCGACTCGTGGACCTGACCACCCGGTCAGGTTTAGCCCACCCATCTACCGACCCGACATAGCGCACGATGCACAATGTCAGCCTCATACGAAATCAACGTCAGCTCGTGGCTCTGACCACCCGGTCAGAGTGACTCCACCCGCCTATCAACCCGTATGAGCGCGTAACAACATATAGGTCAGGCCATACGACACAACTAGCGTCAGCTCGTGGCCCTGATCACCCGACCAGGGTAGTTCCACCCGCCTACTAGCTCATCGCAGCACCCAACAACACATACACATACATATAGAAAGCTGGCTGGTATAAGAATTCTTTTCTCAAGATATAATCTGTCTGAAGATTAGGTCAGATGAGAGATCAAGAGTAGAAGTCAAAGTGTCTCACTCATCAAGTATTTGTAAAACACTACTATATACAGATACTTAGTCTAGGTCTTCCCTTCACCTTCCTCGGTCTTGTTCTCGAAAGTTCTAGTCCATCTTCTAATCTTCCTCATATAATCTGAGTCCTTATACATCATATGTAATCTTATTAGTAGTACGAGATCTTTGGTCTACTTAATTTTCTTATTTATACGTTTCTATATGCATTATATGCTTAATCATGCAGTCTTTTTATATACACATATACAAGAGAGAAGAAAAAACTGAAGTGATAACATCTCACCAGTATGAAGTCAGAAGCCGCTTGAGCTGGTCGCATCCAATCTCCTCTTCTTGTTTCATTCTGAGTCGCTATCTTCAATGTATTGATTTGATTCCTGTGTCTTTCTTCAAATCAAAGCAAAAACATAAGATATATACATTTCTATTTACAAAAACATTCCTTTAAGCTTTATGGAATTTTATTGAAAAAAAATTCTTCCTTCAATCTCACCTTCTTTAAAACATACTCACCAAAGAAACTGTGCTTGAAAAGAAGCCATCTCTGAACTGCATCAATCAAGGTAGCATTCTTAAACAAGTTAGATATGTGGACAAGCCATTTCATTTGCTCGTCCATTCCTTGTAGGCTTGACTGGCATACATAGCTTTTTGAAAATTCAAACATCCATGATTCAATTATTTGAGCATAGTTGCCTTTATTCACAACTCCCTCCAATGCATCATATGAAGATGCACACAATAAATGAGCATATGTATATAGATTTTTGAAATTTGGAGTGTTTAAAACATCATCAAACAAATCCATCATGCATATGTTTTGATCCATTTTAGGAATGAAATAATTTAAAAGGATTTCATCATTTCCATTATGATTATCCAATCTTTCTTCTTCATTGCAATTAAGGTTTTGAATACATTCATAAGATTTATACTCTGAATAGGAAGGTTCATCATTCTTTGACTGCAAATTATGTTCATTTTCATGATTCAGTCTATCATAATCCCTCCTTACTTGAGTGCTACAAATTATAGAATCTGCTTCTATCTCTAATCTCTCCAAGAACTCCTCATCTTCGTCTTTTCCCAGATTCATTTGTCCATTATCATGAAGAAACTCAATATCATCACAATCAAGAAAATCTTGACATCTAAATCACTAAATTCTTGCTTCTCCAAGTAAGATTCATTGGAAAATCTACATTCATTTATATTCTCCTGAGCCTTTTCAAAGATATACATGTAATTTGATGTCAAATCCGTTTCCCTATTCAAAATGCCATCATCAAATTCTTTATCTATCTCAATTATTTCTTGTTTATTATCTTTAGAGGATGTGTTTTTGCCACACTCCTCATACATTTCTTTTATCATTGAATCTTGCTCAAATACTTCATACCTGAATATCTCATCATAGACGCTTGAGTTAATTGAAACTTCATCCATCTGGTAACATTTATATCTAGCTTCATCAATGCAAATATTTGACTCAACGGTTTCACATTCAATATCTTTTGATGCCATGCACACATCATATTTATCATACATCTCATTAAACGTTGTATCTTCCACTTCATGCTTGATTTCTTTGATATATGAACTCAACTCAACATGATCATTCTTAACATACATATCAATGTAAAGAGGAGTAATCAGTGGAGTATCCTCATCGCTCTCATGATCATTCATATGTCCTTCTTCATGGAGTACAATATCGTTCACATACATATCATTATATTGAAGCTCAATCAACAACTCATTCTTACACCTATAATTCAGATCACTCTCTTGTACCTCTAACAACTCATTTAATGTGGCGTCACTCAAGATTATTTCACAATCTTGATCTTGATCTAAACGATCAGTAGGCTTTGCATCATGCTTTTCGCCATCGGTATACATACTGTTCTCTACAGGATTCATCATTTGCATGTCCTTCTGATTGACATCCTGCTCACTTACATTCTCTTTATGCGAATCAATCATTTGGCCATAATTCATATTTGAATCATATGCTTCAAGAGATATTTCACTCTTAGATGGTATCAAATAGTTCAAGTATTGCTTGATTTCGTCTTTTAAGGAACCATCTTGTGCTTGATCATCACATGGATTCACTGGATTATTTTGAGTTATTTCATTTGCAATCCCTTTCTGATTACTTCGACTTCCGGTAGATATCTTTAAATCTTGGTTATTATCATATCTTGCCTCTTTGTTTGTTTGATTATCATCCCTTAGAAGCGAGGAGTCTATCAGATTATAGGAAGCCTCATGTTGGTTTCTTGGTGTGTTTTGTTTATTTTTGTTTTGTTGTATGTTTGATATTGGTTTGTTTTTGTTTTGTTTAGCTTCCACATATTCCCTTGCTCCTCCCATCTTTGGGGTTTGTGCATATACAGTATTTGTAGATGTGATCAAAGTATCTACAGGCTCTTGGTACCTTGAATCCTCAGAGATTGCATCACTTATGTTTATAGGTTCTTTATAGTGATCCCCTTCATAAGCATGTACGTGTATTCCATGCATATATTCTTTATGTCCAACTGGGTTTTCTATTATTCTATAGATTTGCAAATTATTTTTAGTCTCTAAAATGCATGGAATTTGTGTATCTTCTTCATTTGCATAAATGTCAGCTTGCCAATCGTTTAAAAATTTTTCTATTGTTTGTTGTTTCTTCACATATCTCATCACAGCTTCATGGACAAGTGTCCAATCCTCTGTGAGCCCCGAGTCGGAGTCTATATCTTGTAGAAGTGGAATTAACTCCTCTCTGGCTTTAACATCGATTGTTCGAAGAAACAATGACACCCTTTCATGACTTATGCACCTCTTATCGTGCTCAGGAAGATCATCGTATTGTCGCTCAAATTCTTCTTTGATCTCGAGAATCGACTGGTCTTTGGGCATATGAACCCACCTCAGGAAAGATCTACGAGTTACTTTATCAAGGTCTTCTAGCATAAACTGCTTGAGGAGTGTCGCTTTGTATTGGGACCATGTCGTTTGATTTATTTGCATTATTTGGTCTCGCACGTCGTAATCCGACACATAGATAAAGTTTTCACATAATTCTTTTTCCGTCATCGGACTTAATCCGACACCTAGATATTTGGCCTCGAGTTCATATTCTTTGCAGAACTTAGATATATTTTTGCCATTGAAAAAGCCACATCGATTGACTAGACGTTCATGAAGTGATTGGATGGCTTTTTGACGCCTATCTTCTTCTTGAAATCGTATGAATTGAGCGAGGAGATCTTCCATGTTTAATGTGCTAAATCGCTTAAATTTCGGTTGCTAACTTGGTTCTTTTAATTCACTAACACTATGATTTACTCACCCCCTCCTTTCACGTCGGGTTCACCAGGTATGTCGTCGGGGTTCATGGAAAGGAGGGTGGAGGGAATGGAAACAGTTTTGCTTGGGGTACATGGGACCACTCAAGATGGGATAAAATCCAAAGTATTTTTTAGTGTGGCTAGTTGAGTAAGAAATAAGTACCGAAAGAATCAAGTGAAAGATTGCCGAAAGTAACAATGATGCCTACGACTGCTGGATGATAGGGGGACAGTTATAATGCATGAACGATCAGGCGTAGATGCAAACTTGAAAAATGAGCGACATTAGATTTTCAACTCTAATCCTATTGCACATAATACAGATGAAAACAACTTAACAGCTTTATTATGTAGAAATAACCATACAAAAAAATGTCTAAACGACCATTCAAAATATTGTTTAAGATTGCAATTCTCATGTTTGAAAATCAAACGGCTACGGTGGGCTAGCAACTGTTAAAGTCCTGCACTGCAAGAGCAAAGAGCTATACTGAAGAGACCTTAGAATTCTAATTACAAACCCGATTTCTGCAGATGCAAAGTCTGTTTTATACGGATTCAAACCTGATTCAAGCATTACAATACAATTAATTAGCTAAGAACGTTGAAACAGAATGCGGAACAACAATATTAATTATTAGTTCAGAGCTTAATCATCGATCAGTCCTATCGTCCGTGCATTTCCATTCAGTGTTCAGTTGTCATCTTCAAAAAATAAAACAGCATATCGTGCGAATTCGTTCTCCTTTTTACTGTCCTACCAAACTTTTCTTATAGCACTGATTCTTTAGTTTATTTCACTACAGTTCTTTCAAGTTGAACGATGATCATATGTAAGTGCAACCAGAAATTAGTAAACAACATTTGCCATCAGCGCAACTATTAAGACGGAATCAATCATGTTGAGCTCCTGAACACAAAAGATAAAAGTTTGTTATTCATTCAGTATACAATCCTTTAGTAACTTCATCTCCGATTTGTGCATCATCAATCAAAATTTACTCAGGGTTTTTCTCAAAATTTGTTCAACCTGTATCAAATCAATTAGTGCAGCATACGCAACCTTTAAGAATATTAATAATAAATAGCCAAAATGAAAGTTTATTGCTCACAATAATCTTTATAGCTGGTAATTTCGAAGATGTTGAAAAATCTCTATCCTTCAGCTTTGAATATGTGTTGAAATCATTTACGTCATTCTTGCCTTTCTTTGGAAATATAAGAGATTGATAGGTTGATCTTCCTATGAGTCGACAGTATCTTTCGATGAGTAAGACCTTTCCTCCGTCCACGCCATCTTCATAGCAGCATTAAATCAACAGAAATGCGTTGTAACACATGTGAAATTAAGCGTTGTCAAACGTAATTTAATTGCCGTGAGAATGCGGAGCATCTAAAACATTGACAAGATGGTTCAACTATCAGAACTATAGTGTAGTTTTGTACATATGCAAAAGATCATTCCATCATAGAGCGTAGAGCATCAAGTATAGAATGCAATCATAGGCGCTTCAGAACGTAGTCAGAAATCCTATTCGTCAGAGAACTACCCTCATGAATATGCTTGTTATTGAACGTCATCGGATTTGAGAAAGTGTTGTCGAATGAGTAGGGGAAGACGAAATTGGAATACATGAAAAATTCCTTCTTCCAAGACCTATGTCATCCTATCACAACGTTCTATTCGCGTCAGCTAACACACATAGATTAATGGTCGATGACTAAAACACAGATAGAGAACCGTCCCTTTTAACCATCTTCAAAACTCTTTTAAGCATCACGTAGCTGTCAGAATAATACTAGCTCAGATGTGTCTTTTTCAATGCATTAAGAAAAGAAGCAAATGTGCGAAGACTTTGGCAACAAGTATGGTTAAACTTTTCAATTTCAGGGCAGCAAGCATGAAGTAAGAGCGTCGTCTGTAAGCAGTACAGCCTTAGATAATTATCCGAGTCAATTTATATGAAATCTAGAGTGAAAGCGCGAAATCTTGAAACAAAGTCAAGTTACTTGTCTGTTTGTTCTGGAAATAATTGCAAAGGTGCAGAGTCATAATCACAAGGATCGTAGATATGCAGAAGATTATCTTCAAAATCTCATACAAATTTTTATAATCAATTATGATCATCCATGTTATTGAAAACAACTCAAGTACTTATCTCTGTGCAAAGCAGATTAAATCGTGAGGTTGGAACTTCCTTTGTGCATCTTCATGCAGTAAATCAGATGTATTATCGTCAGAAGATGAAAACGTCCGCCAACCTTGCCCGAATCACTTTGAATATTGGCCTCCTTGCTTTCTATCAAAGTTATCTCTTCACGGGAAAAAGTTGATGGATCTTTCTCCTTCGGTTGCCCTCAAACAGCGCCCCCAACATACCTTCCAGAGAACATCCAAATGCTGTCGTAAATTCCACGAACCACTCCTCTCTCTTTTCTTCCAATCATTTGCGTGTCTTCATTTTTCGCCAGATACAGACGATCAATTGGCCTCCCCTCTTCTCTCTCCTCGATTACGAACAGCAGTTCTCCCCTTCAACAAGGCATTCTCCAAAACTATTTGTCTGCCCTCTATAGCGACACCTTCCAATCAGCGTGCCTCCATCTTGGCTTCTGCAAGGGCCATAACCAAATCTTCAGCAGTGTCTCTGCGAATGGCCTTTTCATCAATGTCTGCAGACATCACCGTAAAGGTAAAGCCCATCTCTTTTAGAATAGCATGTCGTGCAGCTGATGAAGAACCCAAAATTATCTTCGCGTTAGTGGTCATCTTCGCCAGCTCGCTCCTTTCCTTCTACGAATACAGAAAAAAAAATCCTTTTCTGTCGACGCACAGACACTTGGATTTCTTTCTCGATACTTTCCATTCCGAGTATTTTTAGATATATTCTATACAATGAGTACGATAGCATGAATGTACAACAAATCCTGAACTAGTAACTCCTCGAATATTTGCCGGGATTATTCAAGTGGTTTGTAGGGTGCGACTTCGATTCTTGACCACAACGCTTGAGCTACACCAAATTTTGGCGCCGTTGCCGGGGAGAGTGCTTCGAGGACGAGCGTTGTGATGGTAAGATCGTAGATTTGCGACGTTGGAAGGTAAAAAAACTGTCATTTCAGTTCATTTTCTGTTTTTTCCTCTTCATCTTCATCATCATCATCATCTCCACCTTCTTCCATCTTCTTCTTCATAGAAATTTCTTGGTTTTTAGTGCATTTTCACCATTTTCATACCATTTTTCATGCATTATTGTGTGGGAAGGAGTTAGGAGGTGCAAGGGAGAGCAAGCGCTGTGTTTTTTTCATGATTTTCTGCTCATACGGAGCTCGCCATAGCCGGCGCTCATAAATTTGAAATTCCCGCCAAAAAACGCGATTCTGTGATGAAAATCGCGATTCTGTGAAAATTCAAAATTTTTTGAAAAATCACGATTTTCAGTTTTCCCGCCTAAAAGTTGGTTGAAGAGAATCGCGATTCTGTGTTTTTTCTCAAAAAAACACGATTCTCTGCTCAAAATCGCGATTCTCAAAAAACACGATTCTCTGCTCAAAATCGCGATTCTCACCAATCACGATTTTCAGCAAAAAACACGATTTTGTGAAAAACACGACTTTCTGCTCAAAATCGCGATTCTCACAAATCACGATTTTCAGCCAAAAATACGATTTTGAGAAAAACACGATTCTGTGGAAAAACACGATTCTCTGGGACAAAATCGCGATTTTCAATTCAAAAACACGATTTTGAGAAAACACGAATTTTTGCTCAAAATCGCGATTTTCAAAAACACGATTTTGTGCTCAACATCGCGATTTTCATGCCAAAAACATGATTCTGAGAAAACACGATTTTGTGAAAAAAACACGATTTTGTAAATCACGATTCTCTGAGTCAAAATCGCGATTTTCAAAAACACGATTTTGTGCTCAACATCGCGATTTTCTTGTCAAAAACACGATTTTGAGAAAATACGATTTTCAGTGGGCTCCAAATCGCGATTCTCACAAATCACGATTTTCAGCAAAAAACACGATTTTGTGAATCACGATTCTCTGAGTCAAAATCGCGATTTTCATAAACACGATTTTGTGATCAACATCGCGATTTTCATGTCAAAAAACACGATTTTCAGAAACACGATTTTGTGATCAAAATCGCGATTTTCACAACACGATTTTCTACTCAAAATCGCGATTTTCAAAACACGATTTTGTGAACACGATTCTGAAGGTACAAAATCGCGATTTTTTCAAAAGGTCCTGTTTGCCTGTTTTGACCCCCAGGAGCCTGAATTGGCATAACTTTTTCATCCCAAGTCCATTTTTAGAGCTCTATAGCTCGTTGGAAAGCTCGTTTCAAATCCTACACGACCTCAACTATTTTTTTCAAGAATAACGCGTTGATTTTGAGATAGGATAATTTGAAGTTGACCCTCAAGTGGGACTAGGGAACCAAGGGGACTCCAAAGGGGAAAATTTGGACTCTTGACTAAAGCTTATGAACCTGAGATCTGGTAGACACTTAGGAAAGGATAAACAAAGCATTAGATCTTCTGAGGCTAGTGTCAACCATACATCCAAGTCTTGGGCACAACAACTAAGTGGTCATCTTTTACTAAGTTCAGACACAAGTGATTCAGAAATGTCTTTTAGTATGGGAAAACCTGCAGGTGGCTCAGGGACTGCCCATCTACAAACACCAGAAGGTCCCTATAAGACACAGTTGGAATATATTCGGACCAACCAATTAGGTGCTCGCATCTATGAGGATGGTCTGAGACGATCAGTGGTCCAACTCAAAAATCCAGATCAATCCTTTGGACTTGAACACCCAGTGGTCAAGTTCGAAGAGGGTTCATACATTGATAAGGAAGGAACCATGTATGTGGTCACCAACCTACTAGATAGGACTGATGAGTTTGGAAATGTCATTCCTGAGAATGAAATAGGAGACCTAGAACAAGGAAACGTAGGACAAGGACCCCAAACTCCTAGAGGTAAGTCAGTTTTGACCCGAGTGATCACTCCGGACTGGATCCCTCAAGACAACAAAAGCATAGAACTATTTTTGAATAGAGAAACAGAGGAAGCCTTTTGGAGGTTCAAGCCAGATCAACCTAGCCAATTGGGCATAGTTATCATCTATGAATTCAAAGATCCTGAGATACCAGGCAAAGTTGTCTACCTGGATAACACATCAGAGAAAATTTTCTTGGTAACAGAACATGATAGACATGCATATACTTGGAAGAATGAATTGATTTTCCCCCCACCAAGATCCAATGTTTCCCATGGCCTCCAAGGAATAGGGTCTTCCCACGCTCATGAAGCCCAGAGAGAAAGAACTAGAGAGAGACCTGAGGTAAGCTTTGCACACACCGTGGGCAGGAATAGATCAGGATTTGAAAATGAAAGACCTGAAAGAGAGAGACATCAAGCACATAGGCAACAAAGAGATGAACAGGATTTTCCATTGCCTAGACCCCGGGAGTACCCAAGAACCCTTAGACCCATTCAAGTGATCAAGGCAATGAAGAACTATTTCGATGGGACAGGGGATCCTTATGATCATGTGGCCGAGTACAAACAAGTGCTGAGAGCCGAACAAATTGAGGACTGGTTCACCCAGTACGAGGCATTTGGTTTGACCCTTAAAGGCACTGCCTTAGCTTGGTTTCAACCATTGAGTAGAAGCAGCTATCGCGATATAGGTCAACTGCTAGACGAATTCATTGTAGAATTTTCCAAGAGTGGTATCAGGCATAACACATCGTCCCTGATCCACAGTTTCAAGCAGACACCCCAAGAAACAGTGCGACTAGCAGGTAGAAGGTTCAGACAGTACCTAGAAAGATGCCCTACTCCAGAGTTACCCACACCAGCTAAACAAGTGGCTTTGTTCTTAGATGGCTTACTGAGCACAAAATTAAGATCATATGTGTACTTGAAAGAGCCTAGATCCATAGAAGAGTGCGTGCGGACGTGCATCGACATAGAAGATAACTTGGGTGAGGAGTTGGGATTGTCCAAACTCTACAAAGATTCGGATAGTTCTACTAGTCATACTTCAAAGATCTCCACAGAAATAGAAGAGATAGCTGAGCAAGTTGCCAAGAAGCTGGGAGTCCAAAATAAACAAACACAGAGAGTCACTTCATTGAATCGGTGCTATACTTGCGGAGGTGACCACATGGCTAACGTATGCCCAATGCAAAACCAAAACATTAGAGAAAGGAATGCTCCATATTGCACTATTGAGAGAAAATACACAAACCACACGGCTCAAGATTGTCCCTACAATAGGCAGGCTGTTAGACAAAATTATCAGCAACCTTACCCACAAGGTAGGTATCAGAATCAATACCAACAGCCATATTATAGACCACAACAGCAATATCAGGTACCATATAGGCCACAACCTGTCTTGGGAAACCAACCACCAGCTCCAGCCAACGTGATTCCAGTCAAATATGCTGTGGGAGAGGAAAATCCAAATAGAGCATTGGTGCCCCTAACCCCATGGATACCAGATAATGATTCTCATGCTCATAGTTCAGACTACTCCCATGAAGGTAGTCCACATGCTTATTACACAGAGTCACCTGAACATAGTGAGATTTACTCGTATCAATATGAGGCACCACCTATGGAGCAAAATTGGGAGCCAGAATACTCCAATGTCATGTACACAAATCCTAACCCTAGGCCCCAATTGAGACAAATGAGACCACAAGCCCCTAGAGGATCTTGTTTCAGATGTCTTGGTGACCATTTCATTCGTGACTGTCCCCACCCACCATCTCCGAGTCAAGGACAGGCTATCACAATACAGGCTTTTTGTCCTGATTGTGGCAAAGACCATCTCCCCAGAGATTGTCCAAGAAACCCCTCTAGTGCACCCAAGATTACACCCATTAATGTGGTAGGCTTAGTGGCAGATCCAAGTTCAAGTAGTAGCAATGTGGCTCCTATACAAGCTGTCACTAGAGCACAAGCCTTAAAACAGGATAAACCAGTAGAACAATCAGAGTCGAGTGAATCGGGAGAGCCTAGTAAGAGGAAAACAAGAACATGGAAGGATACCAGAGAGAAGGCCAATCGCAAGTGGAATAAAAAGTTATCGGAACTAGAAGAAAGCTTAAAAGAAGCGAAAACAAAAATAGAAGACATTGCATCTCAAAGCCCCTCGCATGCCAAAACTCCATCCACTCCACCTCATCCCACCCCACCACCCATTGTAAATAGACCGCAACCAGGGTCTGTTCTTGCAGATCCAACCCCAAAAGGCTTGGACATGATGTTCAAGGCCTACCAGGCTCGACTTCAAGAAGGGCCTACAGTGGCAAACCTAGACAAGAGTTACCCTAGAGCAGATTTAGAAATTGAACGGATGAAAATGTGCATGAAAATGGTAGAACAAGCTCAAGCCATACTTGAGACTAGTCAAAAGTTCAATCAGACAAACTCTATCAAATCAGATTTGCATTTCCAGGGCTTGCTAGAAAGATTAGAGCAATTGGTAAACAAACCACAAGTTTCTTTACCTCCACAGGCTCAACCAGTTATTGAAAGAGGAAGCTCACCACCAATGGGAGCTTATGTTCCTAATTCCACGGATCCAGGAATACCTCCTTCAATTCAACAGTACTCTCAAGAATTCTTGCGGGAAATACAAGAAGAGAAATGGGCCAAGGAGAAGGGTAATTCCCCTCCTATTCCTGAGATTGATGATCTTCATGATCAATTTCCCCAAGACATCCCATCTATTTACGAAGATGAAGCAGAACAACAAGAAGACGAAAGGTTAGATTTTGAATCTAATACCTTAGAAGAACTGCCTCAATTTCCAGGCCCATGGGAATCTGAATCTCTCCAGATTAGAGCTCCCACAATACTAGTAAGAAATGAAGACTCAGTGGTTCCAAGGAACACGGATGTCGTGAAGAACACTAAGGTTCAGTGTCATCTCACTGTAGAAGAGCTGCTCAAAGCAAAACCTGAGCTTTGGAATCATGTGAAGGATCAGGTTCCAGAACTTGATTCCAACATGCCAAAAGCGGGCTCCAAGCAAAGGGTACCAGAGATACCTCTAGACAAAATAGGGGACATGTGTGAGGGTGAAGAAGGTAATACTTATCTTCCAATCACCTACCAAGGTTACACAACCAAAGCAATCATAGATTCAGGTGCTGGTGTTGCTATTGCGACCACCTCCTTGTGGAAGCAATGGGGCAAGCCCACATTAAGACCAACTAGAATGAAGCTTCAAATGGCTGATGGTCATTTTGAAAGACCTCTAGGATTGCTAGAAGGGATCACTCTAACCACTTGTGGTGTAGAGTTTGAGCACACATTTGCTATATGTGACTTTGAGAAAAATAATGTCTATGAGATGATCCTAGGAAGACCCTTCCTACGACAATGGCAAATAGTACAGGATTGGGGAACTAACTCCTTGTACTTACAGCACTTAGGGGTTACCACCAAGGTCAATTTGAAGGATTACACCTTCAGAGATGTACCACCCCTACAGTGGAATTCTATCCACAAAGTGAAAGAAGATTCCATCTCTGTGCATTCTGAAAGTTCACCTGATCCATCACGGCTGCATGAAGATACTCATTTGTGGATGTGCAAAGTCGCAAAGGAAGAGGAAAAACGTTTAAAGGCAAGGGAAGAAGGAACTTCACTAGGAGATAGACCAGTTAGAGACCCAGCCTACACACCGATGATCTTTCCAGATGAGGAGTTTGAGCCTCATGGCTGGCCAGAAACCTTAGCCACCATGGACATTGCTGTCAATGAGGAACAGTGGACACCTCATTGTGATGAGGAGGGTTATGATATCTCAGTGTTCATGTGTCAACCCTTGCTAGAAGAATGTGACCCTAGTGATGTCATAGAAGAAGAAGAGAATGACGATGATCTGGAGTCTATTGTGATGGATAGTTGCTTTAACTCAGAGCAGCACTATCTAGAAGATATAGGAGTGTTCACCCAGAAAGAAGAAGAACCTCTCACAAGTATTAAAACAGTAAACTCAAAGGATGGAAGTGAGAGTAGTCAAAAGAAAAAGAAAAGAAAAGCAGTGAAACAAGAAAAGGAGGAATCATTGTTTGAAGTACCAGAAAACTTCAAGAAATATGAAGTTGACGACCGCAAAATTTTGGTACGAATGCCTAAGAGAGAGGCCATCATAGGAGAATCATATGATAATAAAGAAAAGACCAAGAAGATTGTAGTGACCATTGAAGAGAACGAAGAGAGATGCACATATATAGGAGATGACCTAAGTGCAAGAGAAGAAATGGAGCTCATAGCTCTATTAAGGGAATATAGGGATGTGTTTGCATGGCACTATAGAGACTTGAAAGGGGTAGATCCAAGAATTTGCTCTCATACTATCCCCATGACTGCTGATGCTAAGCCCACCAAACAGAAGCCCTACACATATAATGATACCTATGCAGCCAAAATAAAAGAAGAAATTGATAGGTTGATTGAAGCTGGATTCATCTATGAGATTGAGCATACTGAATGGGTGTCCCCCATTGTTGTGGTACCCAAGAAGAACGGGAAGTTGCGAGTGTGTATTAACCTTAAAAAAGTTAATGCCGCTACGATTAGAGATAGTTATCCACTTCCAATCACAGAACACCTATTGGAGCGTGTTGCAGGCAAGGAAGTTTATAGCTTTCTTGATGGATTTTCAGGTTACAATCAAGTAGCCATTGCCCCGGAAGATCAACACAAAACAGCTTTTGCTACAGAGTGGGGAATCTTTGCATTTCGGGTGATGCCATTTGGGCTCACCAATGCACCTGCAACATTCCAAAGGCTCATGTGTCATGTCTTCAAAGAGTTCTTGCGAAAGAGCTTAGAAGTGTATGTGGATGATTTATGTGCTCATTCCCAAGAAAGAAGGGTTCACATCCCTGAGCTCAGACAAATCTTCAACAAGTGTAGAGAATATCGAGTGTGTCTAAACCCAGAAAAGTGTGTGTTTATGGTGCGTCAAGGTAAAATCTTAGGGCATATTGTTTCTAAGAATGGAATCTCAACAGATGAAGATAAGGTACGAGCCATAGCAGAACTACCAAGGCCAAGGAATATTAAAGAGGTACAAGCCTTTATGGGCCATTGTGGATACTACCGTAGGTTTATCCACATGTACGCGATCATAGCTAGACCCCTTTATGCCTTGTTGTCTAATTTTGAGTGGAACGACGAATGCGAGAATTCTTTCAACGAACTGAAGAAACGTTTGTGCACGGCACCAATACTCACCACTCCTGATTGGAATAAACCATTCCATGTCCATGTGGATGCATCCAATCATGCCATAGGATGTGTGCTAGCACAACCCACAAGTGAAGGAAACTTAGATTTGCCCATAGCATATGCTAGTAGACAGCTCACTGCAGCTGAACGGAACTATACCACCACTGAGCGAGAGGGCTTAGGCATGGTATATGCTGTGAAGAAGTTTAGACACTATTTATTGGCCAACAAGTTCAAGTTTTTTACTGATCATCAAGCCTTGTTATATTTGGTCAATAAACCTTGCAATACTGGACGCTTAGTAAGATGGTTCCTCTTACTAATGGAATATGACTTTGAAGTTGTTGTCAGGAAAGGTAGAACCCACCTTCGGGCAGATCACCTTTCTCGCATCACTTCAGGAGAGTCACCGCAAGGAGTGTCTGACGAATTACCCGATGCTTATCTGTTCAATTTAGAAGTTGTTCCTAAATGGGCAAATAAGTTGGTACCAGTCCTAACCTTTGGCCCTGCAAATAAGAATGTGAAAACATCACAAGAAGAAATTGTAAAATCACAAAAATATCACATATTAGCAGGAAGCATGTACAAACAAGATACTGAGGGTGTATTAGCTTGTTGTGTGGAGGATGATGAACATAGTAGTTGGTTGCAGCAAGCCCATGAAGGAATGCTAGGAAATCACTATTCTAAACAACGAACATTGCAGAATCTAAAGCGTTTAGGAGTGTATTGGCCTAGCATGGACAAAGAAATACATGAGTGGATTAAGAATTGTCCAAGGTGTAGAGAGAGACCCCCAGTGGAGTATGCGACCCTTTATCAAGTGTCTTTAATTCCAGAGTGGAGTGCTCCATTGGTAGAGTTTATGAGATCGGGAAGATTACCCAAAGAGGCCAGTCTAGCAAGAAGACAAAATATGGAGCAAGAGGCTCAAGGCTATGCCTTAGTAGGAGAGAACCTATACCGAAGAGGTAAAGATGGTTACTTAAGACTGTGCGTTCATGAATCAGACTATTTAAGGGTCTTAGAGACTGCACACAGTGGTGTTGCAGGTGGACATTTTGGTCCTGACCGAGTGATTAAGACCATTCTATTCTCAGGACTTTGGTGGCCCACTCTTCATATGGATGCACATACCTATGTGAAGAAATGTGACACATGCCAACGTGCACAATATCCAGTTAGAAAAGACGAGATGCCTTTGAGGCCAATGATGGGAGGGCGTGCATTTTCCAAGTGGGGCATAGACTTCATAGGTCCTATTAATCCCCCTGCTAGAAACTCCCATGCAGAGTATATTATTGTAGCCACAGATTACCTTACCAAGTGGGTAGAAGTGAAAGTCACAACAAAGAATGATGCTCAGACGACGGCTAAGTTCTTATTCGAGAATGTGTTCACGAGATATGGGCTACCAATAGAGTTAGTGAGCGATAGAGGCACACACTTCTTGAATGAAGTCATTGAAAATCTTCTCCAAGAATTCTTGGTGATACATAAGAAATCTGCCCCCTATCACCCACAAGCTAACGGACAAGCCGAGAGTACCAATAAGATCCTTTGTAACGTATTGACAAAATTGGTAAATAATAAACGCTCTGATTGGGACAAACAACTTCATCATGCTGTTTGGGCTTATCGAGTTGCCTACAAAACAGTACTCAATGCCACCCCATTTCAGATGGTCTTTGGACAGAATGCGGTGCTACCACTGGATTTCTTAATCCCTGCTTTAAAAGTAGCACAAGAGCATGAGTGGAATGGACATGAATTGTCCTCTAGGATCTTTGATCTCGAACGCTTGGGTGAGACGAGGCTACGAGCGGCAGCAGGCATCTACGCTGCAAAGAAGAGGCAAAAGGCTTACTTTGATGCACACATCAAGGATAAGGGATTGAAAGAGGGAGATCTAGTGTTGGTATACACACTAAAACAACATGCCCGTAAGTTGGAAAAAAGAGGATATGGACCCATGATCATTAATAGAATTTCCACTAGTGGTGCGGTTCAGTTGGCTACTTTAGAAGGTGATATCTTGCCAAACTATATTAGTGGTTGTAGAGTCAAGTTATATCAAGAACCTCTTACAGAGGACATGCTAATGAGACTCAACACTGCTAAGAAAGGAAAAGAAGAAGAGTTAAGAGTGAGAGAAGAAGCACAGGCAGAGGCTAGAGAGCGCATAAGGCGAAATAAGTTAAGACGACTTGGCCTAGATGTCAACTCAAAAGCTCCAAAATATCACATGGATATGTGCCAAAAGTCAGGCATAGCGACTTCTCAGGTCAGTGACCGAAGACCCTTTGTGACCATAGAGATAGGACAAGGGAAGGGTGCAAGGACGGTGAAAGCATTGATTGACTCAGGTGCAGCAAGTAGTGCAGTTAGACTTTCCTACTGCCAAGACTTGCAGTTGAACATCAATCCCATAGAAGCTTATCTCATAGGATTGGGAGGTGTGGAAACCCCTTGTTTGGGCGAGGTGGAACTTCCCATCTACCTTCAAGATGTTCCAATGAAAGTCAAAGCGCTAGCATGTCAAGATGAGAACCTTACAGAACCACTTGTCTTGGGTCAAGATTGGATCTATGACCATGCAGTTAACTTAAACCTAAGAAGTCAAATTCTTCAAGTTTGGGTACATGAACAATGCATTACATTAGAATTAGAGAACTGCATGCTCCTAGATCATGGCACCACACACTCTCTTAGTTCTTCCAAGACTAATCATATGAAAGAAGATGTTGTATGTGTCAAAAGCTCTATGATGCAGAAGGAGTCAATCGTGGACGACCAGGTTCGAAGGCGGGTGGATCTTTCTTCTTCTCCAAAGAATCAAGTAGCCACAGTAGTGAGTCCACCACACAAGCAAACACAACCGTTCACGACAACTGCTACATCAAATAGAAAGACACCATTCGATAAAAAAGCAGTTCCGAGCATGAAGCAGATATGGGTACGCAAAGGAGAGCAACCACCAGCCTTGCCCCCACAAATCCCATCTAGGCAAGCCAACCAGGCCAGAAGACGAGGGAAGCAGCTCAGACAAGCTCAATCACAAGGTATCCAACAAGTTTGGGTGCCTAAGCAGTTAGCTGCAGCTCAACAAGGGCAATTACAGATGTGGGTACCTAAGAAGCTCCTACATCTACAACAACCTATGTTCTCCCACATGCGAAAGGTCTCAACAAAGAATCCAAAAAGAGAAGAGGGTAAGAACCACGTACAGAGACCAAAGGAAGATCAAATCAGCTCTTCAACATTAGTAGGAAGACATGCAAAAAGGATATGGGCTTGGAAGCCAAAAGTGCAAGTAGCCTCCACCGAACCAAAGCGTCAACCACACTGGATACCACAGTTCAGACAGCATCCAAAGAGAAAGACGCCTGAAGTGACCTCTACAGTGCAAAATGATGTTCTAAAATGGACTCCAATAAGGAGGATTACATCAGTTCGAGACTCAATGGATACCTCCACCAAGGTCGGCATCAACCTCCACAAATAACATCGACAGCCTCGAACGAGCAACAACCATGTGCTCCTTGCACAACCCTGTCTTTTGCACCATTCAGGTCATGCATTTCCAAAGTATGCATTAATATAGGGCCACATTACACGGCCGTGCATAGACACACTTGAGAATCCCATGCACAAGAGCACAGTGACATATGTCAAACATTCTATTGATACTAAATTTTGTGTTCTTGTTTAGTGATATCCTGTTCCTCAAAAAAAAAAAAAAAAAAAAAAAAAAAAAAGAAAAAAGGGGTAGAAAGAAAATTGGGAGAGAGCTTGTTCCCAGGTTTGGCTTATGAAACATGAATGAGTCATGCTGAGTTGAAGGTGGAATTGTTAATTACTAGGCATTTATCAATTTGGACAGAAGTGTCTCTCGGCCAACAGTGAGATTATTGCGGCCTTATCTGGTAGATGGCAAGCACTTGGCATGAACATGGCATCTACAACTATGATTTTCTCTTACCATGGTAGGAATGAAGAGCTTGAAGGTCCGCAACTTGAGTGATGCTTAATTACTTCATGTACCAGAGCATCCAAGGAGATATCTGCAAAGGGTAGTTCTAGAGGTGAAGACTCCTGCATATGGTGCGCTAAAGAGAATATAGGAAACTCAGCTTGGTGTAGTTACCCGATGTTGCTTGCCAAGGAATATAAAGCAATTCAATTCTCAGTATTTCCTGAACCAGTATGGAACAGTAGCACTGGTGAATGGTCTATGTCAATCAGCATGGTAATCTCTTAGAAACCGGCACGTGTCCAATATTCCTCTGAGTGTCAATATAGGGAAGTGAACGTGCATGAGCCCAAGCTCAGAAATGCACATTATTAGTGACAAATGTTGCTTTGAAAAGAGGAGAGGGGATCCACCACTCAAAAGATCTCATCAGTGGATAATCAACATGGACATTCATCAACAAGGTTCCATCCCAAAGGCCGAGTGTACAACACGAAGAGACAAACATCCATCAACCTTCTCCATGGTAAGTATCTTTACTCTAGAAACACCATAACCATGATAGTTTAGGAAACCTCTTCGTCAACATACCCTTGAGCACTTAGCTCAAGAACCGCAATCTTTGCACCATACTTCTTCCAATGCATTTTCCAAGTAAGCATGCGTAGGGCTACATTACAAGGCCGTGCACAAGGCACATACTTTTTTCAACCCAGGCACGAACACACTTACCCATCATTCATTATGGGTTATGAGTAGTTGGCATGACTGCTCTCAACATCATCTTTAAAAGAGCTAGCGGACATCATGGGAACAACATCCATATCTCGGAAGCAAATTGAAGCCACTAGTTGCTCCAAATCACTCGTGACAACCTCTTTTGAGCAACTTGCAGTTTTGAAAGCTCACAACGACACATTCTTGCTGGAATCCAAGGAACCAGCTCATACAACGGATGGACACCACCTCTCAAAGCACTACACAGAACAGCCCTTCCAACAAGGGTCTGTCAGGGACGACAGACTCGAGAGGGGGGGGAGTGTTGAAGCCCAAAGTCAAGGACAAAGCATGGAAGCACATCAAAAGGTGGACACACAAGGAAAGGGAGCAAGTAGGGAGCTCCAAGAAGTGTATGTCAAATTTTCAGAAGAATCCCCTACAAAAATAGTGATTTTCATCACTAAAAACCATTGTAAATACCATTATCTATTTTTTGTAACTCCATTTTGTTCAAGCCGAGGAGTCCTCAAGCTTGAGGAGTATTAGAAGTACCATCGTACCAATTTTCATAATTTTTAGACTTCGTTTGAGCCCTCAAATAAGCCCTGGAACCTAATTTTTAACTAGGCCGGACACTAGGTCTGGACAAGGCCAAAACTAGTCAAAAAACTATAAAAAGAGCTAGAGAGCTCATTTTTGGGGTTAGCTTGTTAGAGAATAGAACTTTTGTAAGAGAACTCTTTTGCAATCTAAGCTTTCCATTGTTCCTCTCTTTGATCTTACTTTGTGCGCGTGTGTGTGTGTATGTGTGTGCATGATTGTGTGCTTTCACTCACGCACTTGTGCCTTCACTTGCTCGTGGTCTTCATACCGGTCCTCACGTCTCCGCGGATTGACAAGTAAAGGAGGTGGTGCTTACGCTTGAGCTACAATTATGTATGCCATGTAGGGTATAAAAGGGTATGCATGTATGTTTATCTTTCTAAATTGATTTTGTTTTTATGATTTGCATTCCCAATCTTCTTTTATGAGTTTGAGGTTCTAGAAAGAGGGTCCATTTAGCTTGTAACCTTAACTTTCTCTAAGATTCCATTTCATTATCTAAACTTTACCTTATTCATTCACTTATCCTAACCATTCTTAACTTATCCTTTCTTTTTCTAACTTTAATCCAAGCTTCTTCAACCTTTAGAATGATATGAACCTATTAGAAATGCATATACCCATGATAGATGTTGTTAGAGATAAGTTCATTCATGTATCATGTTAGGCATGTTTAGTCATTGATTGAACCCATGTTAGAGTTGGTGCATGAACCCATGATTAGTTGTTAGTGTATGATCCTATGTTAGGTAGTGCATGTTAGAAGTTGGATATTACAAATTAGATGTTCGAAGGCATGTTAATGCATGTTAGAAATGTATGCATGTTAGTCAATTAATGTATGCATATTAGATATCATGTGTAAGCATGCATGCTGATCTATGTTATGCATGTAGGATAGTGTTTGCATGTATGTATACATATCATGCATGTTGCTTGATGCATGTTTGTGCATGTATGTTCATGCATGATTGCTAGTGCATGTGCATGTATGCATGATCATTTATGTATATGTTAGTGTAAGTTCATGCATGTGTGTGTTTATGCATGTGCATGTATGTTCATGCATGGTTGTTAGTGCATGTGCATGAATGCATATGTTTTTGTTTGCATGTATGCATGTTCACTTATGTCCATGTATATGTTTGCAGATACATAAAAATTTATGCATGTTAGTTAAATGTATGTTCATTTATATGCATGTGTGTATGTTGTGCATGTATGCATGTTCACTTATGCATGAATATACATGCATTTGATTTATGTTAGGGTATCTAAGTTATGTATGCATGTATATGCATGGTATGTAGTGTATGTGTGCATGTCATGTATGTATGCATGTATATGTATGATTATGCATATGTTTGTTAGTATAAGCTGTTTATGTTAGTGCATATATGTTTATACATGTTCATTTATGCATATGAATGCATGCATGTGAGCTATGTTAGTGTAGTTTAATTTGCATGTTCATGTGTGTGCATATCATGTATGTAAGTATATATATGTATGGTATGCATATGTATGTTAGTGCATATATGTTTATGTATGTGTAATTATGCATGTGCATGTATGTTAATGCATGGTTATTAGTGCATATGTATGATTGCTTGTTGCATGTTAGTGCATATATGTTTATGCATATTCATTTATGCATGTGCATGTATGCATATGAGGTGTGTTAGTATGCATGTGATGCATGGTAAGCTTATATACTATGTATGAATATGTATAAGTATATAAACAATGTATTTATATGCTTGATGTATATTAAAGTAATCACATAAATGAATTATTTATTGCAATGTATATGTTTAAATAAATGGATGTACTTAAATACATATGTGTTTTAGGAAGTTAAATATTTTATATTAAGCTAAGTGTTTCTAATTATGCTAAGTTTTAAATGAGTGTTAATTTTTTATAAAAACATACTAATTTCTCTCATGTGATTTTCAGAGCACTGTTGGTGAACTGGAGATTCATGTGATTTTTCAGATATGATTTCCTGAAGATTTGCAGCCTGTTGATGAACGAAAGATTTGCAGCAAAAAGAATTACTTAGCTTAAACTATTGATTAGCTTGTACAGGTTATTCATTAAGCTTGGATAGGTTATTATTTTATGACATTATCTTATAAATGTGTATAGGAATTTGAGCATTAATCTAGTGTCATTTTCATCTTATGTCTAAAGAGGCTTCTTCAAGTAGTTCCTTTCTACCTCCAGCTACGTTTGAGTTATTATTTCCTAAACCAGTTGAGGAAGTTGAAGAGTTAGTTAAAAATAAGATAGTTAAAGAAACTTTGCATGATCCTAATAGAACTTTACATTTACTTTCCACTGTTCCACCTAGCATTGAGAATAGTGAAGAACTTTTCCCACCAACTGTAGATAGAAACGACGATAATTTTCAAGAAGATTCAAACGAAACTGAATGCATTAAAGATCAAGTAGTTAGTGAAAAACTTATCTCATCATCTTTCTTTGACGCTATACAAAGTTATAGGAATGCTTTGCCCTACAGACCTTAGGAAAAGTTATACTTGTTCTGCATAGTCACCCTGCGTGCGCCATTCGCGAGACGACTCAATTGATCCGCCAGTCGTCAGAAATCGCTCCCACATTTTGAACCCGATGTGAACAACGACACAGTGGGACAGGTATAAAACTTTTCCTTTCTTTGCATATGCATTAGCTTGGTTTAGACGACGTGGTTGCAGCAGCTTGAGGTGGTTTTCGTGTAGAGGTAGATAATACATACCTTGTAATTCCCTGGTCGTTGAGGGCTGAGCTTATGCTCTGAGCGCCTCCACGGGAATAGGCAAGAAGTAAACCTCATCTCTACACCCTTACCATCAAGATTTTGAAGAAAAACGTTTGCACTCACAGCACTTAGATTTTGTATTAGGCATTTATGATCAACAAATGTAACTTGAAAATTTCACATGCACACTAGCTTCTGCTCCAACTGTCAGGTGTCAGGTATATTTTCTTAACTTGCAACTATTTGTGTCTATTTAAGTAGGATTTCAGGAAAGTTTAAGATAGTAGGAATTGCTAGATTTAAATTTCATTTCATTTGAAAGATAGAATTTAATTTTATTAAGATAATAGGAATTGCTAGATTTAAATTTCATTTCATTTGAAAGATAGAATTTAATTTTATTAAGATAGTAGGAATTGCTAGATTTAAATTTTATTTGAAAGTTAGAATTTATTAAAATAGTAGGAATTGTTAGACTCAAAAAGTATTCTTATTTAAAAGATAGTATTTATTTAAGATTGTTTGCTTAGTACAATTTTAACAATCAAAAAGAAATTTATTTGAAAAGTTAGTATCTAGATTTAATTATTAAGGATTGTTAGTATAGCATAATTTAGCCTGAAAATTCATTAAGAATTTTCATTTGGGAAGTTAGCATTTATTTTTCAAGACTTGTTTAAAAGTTTTAAATTTAAGTAAAACTAGAATCATGCAACTTAGTTAGTTTGGTAAGGGAACAGAAATCTAAAGTTCAAGAAGAAGTTAAGGATTATATTAAGAAACTTAGGTCTAGTTCTAACATACACATCAAAATGGATGAGTTATTTAAAAATATGATGTCAGAAACTCAAGGCCAAAAAGTAGTAGAAGCTATGTTAAAAGAAAAAGGTAAATTTACTGGAGTTAACACAACTAATTACTTAGACACTTTTGAAGACCTAGCAAAACTACACGGTTTGCCAATTGATAAATGGGTAACATTTTTAGTAAGACTTGCAATATGTTCAGCCATTAGTGTTATAGAACCTCATAAAGCACTTGCATGGGAAGAATTTAAAAAACAAATGCATAAAGAATTTTACTTAGAAGATTTTAGTCAACACAGTAGGGAGGGATTTATGAAGTGGCTTAGCACTCCTAAAACCCAAATATCTCTTATACAATTACATGGGGAATTTATGAAGATATTTTCACAATTACTTGAACAAGATAGGACTGCACTTACTCCAGATATAGTACTTTATTTCTTAAAAGTTTTGCCTACAGACATTAGAAGTGAAGTAGAAAGAAGACTAGAGGAACCCGAAAAAAGATATGGTTTAACAGAGGACTGGGGGGTACTTAAACAAGTAGTTGAAGTTGTAGCACAAATGAAACAGAGGCAATCATTATTATATGATATGAATTTAAGCTTTCCAACAGTAGGACCAACTACTCAAAATCCTAAAATCAATATAAACTCTAGTTTAACTGAACAAGCATCAACATCCAAAGTGCCTAGTGAGTTACAGTTTGAAATACTGTTTAATAAACTAGATAATATGATGCAAATGCATACGAACATATCTAAGGAAGTGGCAACACTTCAAAACACAGTTCATTCCTTAGTTAGTCAAGATAGAACAATTCTAGTTCCTCAGTTTACTCATCCCCCACAAATGAATCCTATACCTATAGCACCTGTAATGAATCAACCAATAGCTCATAATCAACCAGTAGCTCAGAATAATGAACGAAGAGGCGCACCCACCCGACGATGTGTTTGGTGTGACTCCACTGAACATATGTCTTATGCCTGTGAATCATTAAAAGAGGCAAAAGAAAGAAAACTAGTTATTGATATGGATAAAAAACTATGTGACTATCGAACCCACCTCCCTCTAGCTGTAAATTGGGGAAAAGGTGGAATGCAAAAACTATATGAAAATATATCAGAAGCACAAAGAAGCTCATATGGGGTTAGATTAGAATGCGATGAAAGTGATTTAGATGATGATACATCAAAAGAAACCAAAAATTATTCAATAGAAGCATTGATAAAAGCTAGAGATGATATAATGAACAAAACTGCATGGAACTCACCTATAGATAATTTCTCTATCTTCTCACATATTGCAAATATGGAAGAAAAGAGAAAAAGGGATGAAACACAAGATTTAGATGAGTCTAATCAAAGAGTAACTAGAAAACAATTAAGAAAAGAACCTAAAAATGTACAATTTAATGAAAATACAAATTTAGATCCAATTGAGCAGAAAAGAAGAGATATAAGGGAGGGCAAACAACCAGAGACATCAAACAAACCTAATGAATTAGAATCAAAGACTAATGAAGAAATAGAAAAAAATGAGGAAAAAACCAAGAAACCCAAAAGAATTCCAAAAGCTATTTTAACTTCAGAACTTGAACAAAAAAATGACAGAAAGGAAATACTGTATGATATTCTTTTAAAAAGTCAAGTGACTATGTCACTTGAATAATTATTTACTATAGCTAAATTAGAATTTAAAGATAACTTTATTAAGATGATTAAAAGAAAAAGATTTCCCTTAAATACTGATATTGAAATGCATGACAATGTAGATGTAACTCATATTTCTAAAGATTCCTTTTCTTCTGATTCTGATGATGAAGAAGAAAGTGAAGGATATGTTAATAAAATTTTTTTAGGACCTATAATTCCAGATAATATACAAGAAAAATCTGAAAGCAATTACAAAAAGAGTTTTTGGGCTAGGGGAACACCAAAAATCAAAGTAAATTTAGGAGATAGGAAAAATTCTTGTACAGCTTTAGCTTTACTAGATTCAGGTTCAGAAATAAACGTAATATCAAAAGAATTATATGATAAATTTAGATGGCCTATAGATAAACAGCATGGGTGGATTATGAGAACAACAGACAACGGTTGTGGTGCACTTCTAGGAGCATGTGCCAACATTCCAATTTCAATAGGTGGCATAAGTGAAACATTTCATTTTTTCATACAAGATAACTGTTCTTATGAAATTATCTTAGGACAACCCTTTATATGTGAAACTCGTATGGAAACAAAAATAATGGATGATGGATCCGCGTATGCTAGATTTAGATCAAAAGATGACTTACAATCCTTACAAGTAATGACTGTTAACCCAAACCATATTAGAAATAGAGAACAAATTAGGAAAACACCTATCAGATCACAAGAGAAAATGCACGAGAGTCATTTACCTCTTAGTGATTCTAGAACATACTTTGATCAAAATTTTTACTAGACACCATTGTTGAGCGAGACAACAGTGGTAACTGGTTTGATATCTCGCATAAATGTGTAAATAAAATAGAAAATGTTTCTATTTATTTTTCATCTTCAAAATTACAAATTCTAAATAATAAAGATATTCCTAGAAAAACAATAAAAAAATATGAAAAATATTTTAAAGATAAAGGATATATGTCTAAAACTGAAAATATTGAAAATATAATTGAAACTTCTTTTTCCTCTACTTTATTTGATGAAATTGACGAAACCTTATATGATGAAAAATTATTACATGTTATTCTTTTAAATTCATTAAACGAATATGATTTAATTTCAAACTTTGTTTCTGATTTTCATGAAGTTCAAATTAATAGTAGATAAAAAAGTGAAACCCGTAGCTCAAGCCTTACCTGGAGGAAGTGATTTAAAAAATAAACAAGTAGCTAACGATCCTATCTTACGTGACGTCTAAAATAGGTCATAAATTTACTGAAGAAACTATTAAATTAATAAAAAATAGGAAATGAAGATTCTTTTTTATTACCAATTGAACGTGAATTATTTCGTGAAATGATTAAAAAACATGGTAGAGCTTTTTCTCTTTATCCTCAGGAAATAGGATGTGTTGACCCTAGAATAGTTTCTCCTATGATCATATTTACTGTAGCCCATATACCTTGGAATCTTTGCCCTATACCAGTTCCAAAGGCTCATTTACTTGAGCTAATGAAACTGCTTAAGGAGAAGATGAAAATGAAAATATTAGAACCTTCCTCTGCACCTTATTCTAATAGATGGTTTTACTGTTCCTAAAAAGAATGGTAAACTTAGATTTATTCAAGACTTACAACCCGTAAATAAAGTTACTATTAGGAACGTGGGAACCGGCCCTATTGTAGGAGAATTTGCCGAAGCTTTTGCTGGGCATTCTATCTACTCTATGGGTGACTTATATTCAGGATATGACCAGTTTCAGCTTGCTACTGAAAGTAGAGATATTATCACGATGAAGACTCCTTTAGGATTAGTTCGTATGTGTACTCTTCCTCAAGGAGCTACAAATTCGGTAGCACATATGATGAACGCGATGAATAGGGTTCTTCATGACTTTATTCCTAATGTGACCATGCCGTTTATAGATGATATCCCAATTAAAGGATGTGAAGAAAAAGAAAAGGATGAGACATTAGATGCATTAGGATGTAGGAAATTTGTAGCTAATCATATTTTAGATTGTGAAAAAATTCTAAAAAGATTTGAAGAAGTAGGATTAACTTTTTCTATAGAAAAATCAGTTTTTGGAGTTAATGAAGTTTTAATTGTAGGACATTTATGTGGTTATTACGGTCGTAGGCCTTATCCTCAAAAAGTAGATGCTATTAATAAACTATCTGAAACTTGTAAAAACATTAGTGAAGTTAGACGTTTCTTAGGAGCATGTGTATTTTATGCAATTTGGATTCCGCATTATGCCCATGTAGCTAATCCATTGTACGATTTACTTAGGAAAAATAGAAAATTTAAATGGACTGAAACTCATGTTAAAGCGATGAAAAAATTAAAAAATTTTCTTTCTAATGCACCAGTTTTAAAACGTGTAGATTATTCAAATAATAAACCGATTTTTTTAACTGTAGATACTAGTCCTATAGGAATAGGATGGGTAATAGGTCAAGATGATAGTGAGGGAAATAGATATGCTATTAGATTCGGAGCTAAAATTTTGCATGAAACTCAAAAGAATTATCCTCAAATAAAACGTGAATTATGGGGTTTAGTTACTGCGTTGAAAAATGATAAATAGTATTTTATAGGAGCTATAATGTCATCATAGAAAGAGATTGTTTACCTTTAATAGGAATGATTACTAAGTGTTCTTCTCCTGATATAGCTATGTTAAGATGGATATCATATGTTAAGTTTATTAATCCTATTTTAAATCATATTTCAGGTAAAACTAACTCTGTAGCAGATATGCTTTCTAGGGCTAAATTTGAAGATGATGAATTGACTAAAACTGATTTAAATGTAATTAATTATATTTCTGATGTATATGTATATGAAAAATTTAATGAAAATGAGTATGAATTGGTATGAAATAGGTTGTTATCTTAGTACTCTGAAGCAATTACCTATTTGGTCAGCTAATAGATTTAGAGATATTAGAAAATGTGCGTTTAATTTTTTCCTAAAAGATGGTTTTATTTGGCGACATGCTAAAGGGAAAATTAGATATCCACAACGAGTTTTAGGAAATAAAAAACTACAAAATAGAATTATGATAGATATGCATGAGACTGTTTGGGCAGGTCATAAAGGCTTTTATGCAACTTATGATAAAATTAGAGAAGCCTACTGGTGGCCGGGTATGTATGTGAATATACGTGACTTTGTTAGTACTTGTACTACATGTCAGGTACATTCGTCAATTAGGCATAGAGAACCTTTGCACCCTACCTACCCTCCTTGTATTCATTACAAGTGGGTAGTTGATTATGCCTAAAGGATTAGATAAGATGAGATATATAGTTTTAGCTAGAGAAGACCTGACTAATCATGTAGAAGGTAGAGCTCTTCGTACGAAAACTACTTATAACGTATGTAAATTTTTGCTAGAAGAAGTTATTAGTAGATTTGGCTATGTAGAGAAGATAGCGGTAGATAGGGGAGAGTTAGATGCTAGAGAGGCTAGAGAATTCTTTGATCAGCATGGGATTCGTCTGTCTCTCACTACTGTTTATAATCCGGAGTCTAATGGTAAGATTGAGCGGGGTCATCCCTCTATTGTGAAGGCAATTTCTAAGGCCTGCAATGGTGATACGACGCAGTGGCCTAGATTCCTTCCTTTTTCATTATGGGCAGACAGGATGACATATACTAGGTCTACAGGATTTATGCCTGCAGAACTAATGTACTGTCAAAAGCCGATTTTTCCTATCCAGTCCTAGATTATTTCATGGACGACACTTCCGTGGAATAATGAGATGACTCGTGAAGATCTAATTTCAGTTAGGATTATGCAGTTAAATATAGGTAATAAAATGATTGAAGAAGCTGTTCAGAAAATTAAAAATTCACGTCTTAAAAACAAAATCTATTTTGATAAAAAACATAGACTTAGACCTTGTACTATAGAAGTAGATGACTGGGTTTTAGTTTATGATAGCACATTTGATACTCAATATGATGCTAGGAGAAAGTTAATTAAGAGATGGTTTGGACCATATGTAGTTGTGACTGTATTTGAAAATCGTACATTTAAGCTTAGAGAATTTGATGGTTCTTTATTGAAAAATTTGATTGCAGGAAAAAGAGTTAAACTATTTTAAAAGAGAAATAATGAAGAATATGAAATTGAAGAAATTGATGATGATGATGATGCTGATGAAAATGAAGATGATGATTAAAAATGATGACTGGGTTTTAGTTTATGATAGCACATTTGATACTCAGTATGATGCTAGGAGAAAGTTAATTAAGAGATGGTTTGGACCATATGTAGTTGTGACTGTATTTGAAAATGGTACATTTAAGCTTAGAGAATTTGATGGCTCTTTATTGAAAAATTTGATTGCAGGAAAAAGAGTTAAACTATTTAAAAAGAGAAATAATGAAGAATATGAAATTGAAGAAATTGATGATGATGATGATGATGCTGATGAAAATGAAGATGATGATTAAAAATCAGGTGAAACAGTTTTGATTAAAGATTCTTTGATTTTTTGTGTATATGCATGGCATTACTGCATGGATTAAAAGGATATGTTCGAATTTATTTAAAAACAACTCAAATAGAATTAAGATGTAGAAATATCTGAAATATTTATGATTGAAACTAAAAACTCATATTTATATGAACTGAATCAGAAAGTTAGATAGAAATTTTGGAATTGGAAGCTTGTAGACGAAAAGGTAGCTTTATTTTGAATACATGTATATGCTTAAAATTTTATCCATTAGTATATGGGATTTTGTATTCTGCTATTTATTTCTTATGAGATCTGACCTCTAAATGAAAATAATAATAATAATAATAATAATAAAAACTTCATACCCAATTAGCATATATGTATGTGTTCGTTGTTGGTGCGCTATGTTGGGCTAGTAGGCGGGTGGACCAACCTTGGTTGGGTGATCAAGGCCACGAGCTGACGCTAGTTTCATCATAGGCTCAGCCTATATGTTGTCATGCGCCTGCATGGGTCGATAGGCGGGTGGAGTTACTCTGGTCGGGCGATCAGAGCCACGAGCTGACGTCGATTTCATGTAGGGCTGACATAGTTTTGTCGTGCGCTATGCCGGGTTGGTAGACAAGTGGAATAAACTTGGCCGGGTGCACAAGTCCAGGTGTCGCACCCAATTTCGGTATAGGCCGATTTGTGAAAATTAAAGAAAAAGCTAAGTTGGGATGAATTCAAAAAGTAAAAGAAAAATGATATGAAAAAAAAAACAAGCAATGAAAAGAGAGTCAGACCATAGGAAATAAAAGTAGGAGGCATATAATTCTATTACCTAATGATAAAATTTTTTTGTATATGCTGCTATACAAGATAAATTACTTATTCTAAGCAAGTGACATGAACAGAAGGACTATAAAACTTATGATTTATTCTTATAAATGCTTCTTTAAATGTGGATTCAAAAATATGATAAGATATTTTTATAACTTATATCTACTTTGTGTTTTTTTAAAATGATTTGTACTAATCTTTTTAATTGCATAAAGTTTGAATGCATGATGAAATAAAATTTTGAAAAAAAAAAATAAAACTTATTTTCAAAAGAATTTGATCTGTTCCACTTGAATCTGCAGGTTGGCCCATCGGGACGATGTGCAGGTTTAGTGGGGGCGGATGTCCGAGAGAATTTATTATTCTTAAAATATTTCAAAAATTAAAAGATTATTTGATTGATATAAGTTTGGTTAAATTATGAAACACATAAAAATTTATGCATGTTAGTTAAATGTATGTTCATTTATATGCATGTGTGTATGTTGTGCATGTATGCATGTTCACTTATGCATGAATATGCATGCATTTGAGTTATGTTAGGGTATCTAAGTTATGTATGCATGTATATGCATGGTATGTAGTGTATGTGTGCATGTAATTTATGTATGCATGTATATGTATGATTATGCATATGTTTGTTAGTATAAGTTGTTTATGTTAGTGCATATATGTTTATACATGTTCATTTATGCATATGAATGCATGCATGTGAGCTATGTTAGTTTAGTTTAATTTGCATGTTCATGTGTGTGCATATCATGTATGTAAGTATATATATGTATGGTATGCATATGTATGTTAGTGCATATATGTTTATGTATGTGTAATTATGCATGTGCATGTATGTTAATGCATGGTTATTAGTGCATATGTATGATTGCTTGTTGCATGTTAGTGCATATATGTTTATGCATATTCATTTATGCATGTGCATGTATGCATATGAGGTGTGTTAGTATGCATGTGATGCATGTTAAGCTTATATACTATGTATGAATATGTATAAGTATATAAACAATGTATTTATATGTTTGATGTATATTAAAGTAATCACATAAATGAATTATTTATTGCAATGTATATGTTTAAATTAATGGATGTACTTAAATACATATGTGTTTTAGGAAGTTAAATATTTTATATTAAGCTAAGTGTTTCTAATTATGCTAAGTTTTAAATGAGTGTTAATTTTTTATAAAAACATACTAATTTCTCTCATGTGATTTTCAGAGCACTGTTGGTGAACTAGAGATTCATGTGATTTTTCAGATATGATTTTCTGAAGATTTGCAGCCTGTTGATGAACTAAAGATTTGCAGCAAAAAGAATTACTTAGCTTAAACTATTGATTAGCTTGTATAGGTTATTCATTAAGCTTGGATAGCTTATTATTTTATGACATTATTGTTGGTGCAAACAAGCCTTAACACTTGGCTTTGATTTGTGCCTTGAAGACTCAACATAAAGCTTGGACTATTAGAACCTTGGAAGATTAAAAGATTGGACCCTTGAATGATACATTCACAAGAATCAATAACCATATGAACCTAGTCTTATTGATTCTTACCTTTTATCTCATGTAAAAAGTCTATGTGACTTTATCAACAATGTAATCACACCTACTAGACTAGAGTCGTGGAAAAGTTAGATGATTTAGTTGAGGGAATATCTCCCTAAGTCTAGTGGAGAGAATCAAGGGAACTTTAATTTGAATTCAAATTCAAATTCATTCAGAAATTCCTATAAAAGAGCAATGTAAAAGTCGCGGGCATAGAGCTCACTCCCCGAGGCTAATCCAAGCAAATTAGTGAGTGTGTGAGAGCTACTATTGAGCCTACACCTCTGAGTACCATTGTGCATTACTCTACATGCCAATGGGAATGTACATTTGATAGTTTCAATACAAATACTCATAGTTCTTAACTCTGTGTTCTCTGAGTCATTCACCTCAAAGTCTGTCAACTTCAACTGGGCATATCTCAAGATCTACTGAACCAAATTTGATGATCCAGGGCTCATTGGAACCAGCTCAAAGCATTCTACAACACTACAAAATTTCAAGTCATTCTATTCAGCCAATTGGGAGAAATCGCTGTCGAAGTGATCACTGGTATATTTCTGTGTTGTTCCTAAAAAATCGGGGGTGTCCCTAATTTTGCTAAAGATCATGCTCAGTGTATAGTTTGTTATTTGGAGTGATTTAACTTGCTAATGGTAGCTTGTTAAGTTAATTTAATACTCCCAGAAGGAATTAAACCAATTGCAAGTGTGCTGGACACACTGAGCTTAGGACTGAGCAGGTGTCAATACAGGAATAGAAAGTTTTTTGGAGTTGTGAAGGTTCAAAATCATCTGTTTTGATTTGGTCATTACTCAATCACTTTGTAAAGCACATATATAGTTTCTTGGTGTCATTTGGAAGCTCAAGGAGTCTTCTAACCATATCTGAAGAGAAAAGAGGGCAGGTGTGAAGCAGGTCTAGCAGCACCAACTTGATCTTCTGATTGTACCCAGCCATCACATCCAACAGTGGTATCAGAGCAAACAAGGTAATTATGGGTGATGGTTTCCCTTCCTTCATTGACAAATTAGATAGAAATAACTACCAGGCATGGTCATTGAGAATGAAGACCTATCTACAAGGGAGAAGCTTGTATGGATACATATCAGGAGATGAGGAGTTGCCCTCATTCAAGACCAGAGGCCTACCTACAAAGGATGAGCATGAGAGACTTAATCAATGGTGTGCTAAAGATGCTTTGGCAAGGTCATATCTTCTAAACTCTATCTCTGATTTTCTTCTACCTCATGTTAGGAACTGTAAGACTTCCCAAGAGACTTGGGAAACCTTGTCAACATACTTCTCATCAAGCACAAGGGCCAGAAAGAATCAGCTATGGATTGAGTTTACAACTCTTAGGAAGCAATCAAAACAATGTGTCTCAGATTTTATCACCAAAGTCAAAGACATTGCAGACCAACTTGCAAGTGTTGGAGAAGAAATTGAAGAGGAGCAAATAGTCAGACAAGTGATAAATGGACTAAAGGCAGATGACAAGTGGGAGAGTTTTACCACTGCAATGGACTTGTACATGGACATCCAAGCACCTGATTTAACAACTCTGATTGGACAACTCTTTACACATGAAGCAAAGATCACAAAGAATGGAGAGCAATCAAAAGGTAATAATCCCTCTGCCCTATATACAGATAAGAAGTCTAAAGACAAAGGTAAAAGTAAGAAAGTTGATGAAGAAGGATCCACCTCCCAAGCAAACTATGCAGGGAGAGGTAGATCATCTAGAGGTAGGGGCAGAGGAGGTAAGTCAGGTAGGGGGAGACCCTATAATCAATCTCCATGCAATATCTGTGGCTTGTCTAACCATACTACAGATGAATGCTACAAGAACTACAAGAATCAAAGAGGAAGAGGTCACCAAAGAGGAGGATACTCTCAAGGCAGAGGCAGATTCAATCAATCTCAAGGCTACCATGGCTATAACAATAATTACAACAACAATAGCTACAATCACAATGGCAATTATCAAGGAGGATACAGGAACAGAAAGGATTACAACAATTATGCAGAGGATCAAGATGATTCCTTGTTGATTATGAACATGACATCTAAATCAGGTATCAATGATGATCATTTGTTCTATATTGATTCAGGTTGCTCTAACCATGTAGCTGGGAATGTTGCCTTACTTTCTGATTTGGAAGAACCTAAAGGCAAGCACCAAGTGCAGACAGGTGATGACACTAAACATTCAGTGGTTAAAGTAGGTAATGTCAAAACAAGTGATGGTAATCAGAATTTACTAAGCAAAGTATTGTATGTCCCAACAATCACCAAGAATCTGATGAGTGTAGGTCAGATTGTTGAAAAAGGTCTACAAGTCAGGTTCACTCAACATGGTGCATATGTGGAGGATCCAAGACATGGATTCAGAAGGATAACCAAGGGAGAGAAATCAGGTAGACTATTTACCTTTGAACTTGAGGATACTAAGAATATTGCCTTGTACAACTATAAGGACCAAACCCTATCAGAATTGGAGATGTGGCACAAGAGATTAGGTCACATTGGAGAGAGGACCATAAAGCAAATGAGTAGGGATCAATGTGTGCTTGGGATACCTAATGTATCCAAGCAACACATGATATACAAGTGTGGGGCTTGTCAATTTGGTAAGTCACACAGATTGCCATATACCAAAAAAGGTTTTATGCATGAAGACTACTTGGAATTGGTGCATACAGATGTTTGGGGACCAAGCAAGGAGCCATCCATATCTGGATCAAGGTACTATGTATCTTTTATAGATGATTATAGCAGATGGACTATCTTGTACTTCATGAAACATAAAGATGAAGTATTTAATTGTTTCAAAAGATATCTTGCATTAGTTGAGAATCAAACAGGTAGACATTTGAAGAGGCTAAGGTCAGATGGTGGTGGAGAATACTTCTCCAATGATTTTGAAGAGTTCTTGCAGGAAAGAGGCATCAAGAGGGAGATTACCACAAGGTATTCACCTGAACAAAATGGGGTAGCTGAAAGGAGGAATAGACTCATTGTGGAGACAGCTAGGTCTATGCTTAATGAGAAAAAACTACCAAATTACCTTTGGGCAGAGAGTGTATCTACTGCCACATACTTAATCAACAGGTTGCCATCAAAGACACTTGATGGAATGACACCCTATGAGGCTTGGCATGGTAAGAGACCATCTCTGGATCATTGCAAGATCTTTGGGTGTGTTGCATATGTGCATATTCCCTCACAGGTAAGGGGAAAGCTAGACCCTAAGGCTGAAAAGTGTATCTTTATTGGTTATGATTTGAATCAGAAAGGATACAGGTTCTATAACCCCTCAAATAAAGGCTTCAAGGTAAGCAGAGATGTAATCTTTGATGAAAATGATTCATGGTATGATAATGAGTGCAGGAAAGTTAGCCTACCTTATGATATGGAAGAAGACTTTCCAAAGCTTGTCAGGCAAGAACCAACTCACCAGGAGGACACAAGCTCAGATGATGAAGACACCATCAACATTGAAGAATTCAAAGCTTGGAAATCCAAAGGGAAGATGAAGATGAAGCAACTTGAAGACAATCCAGAATCCTCAACTCAAGCTATGAGAAGATCTTCAAGAGAGAAGAAGAAACCAATTAGGTATGGGTATGATACTTCACTTGTAACCAAGCACTCTGTATATCTTGCAAAGGATATCTTGAATGAAGAACCAGGTACATATGAAGAAGCAATTACTAAACCAGAATGGAAGGAAGCAATGGATGAAGAAATGGAGGCTCTCAAGGAGAGTGATACTTGGGACTTGGTACCCAAGAAGGACTCCATGAAAGTTATAGGATCCAGATGGATCTACAAACTCAAGAGAAACTCAGATGATACAATAAGCAGGTACAAAGCTAGGTTGGTAGCCAAGGGTTTTGCACAAACCCAAGGCATTGATTATGAGGAGACATTTTCTCCTGTGGCAAAGATGCCAACTATCAGAATTATGGTGAGTGTAGCTGCATCCAAGAATTGGAACATGTACCAATTGGATGTAAAGAATGCATTCTTGAATGGATGGATATCTGAAGAGGTCTACATGTCACAACCACCTGGCTATGAAGATCCCAATAAGGTAAATCATGTTTGCAAATTGAAGAAAGCTCTGTATGGATTGAAGCAGGCACCTAGAGCATGGAACTATAGGTTGACAACCTATCTCTTGGATCAAGGATTTGTGATGAGTAAAGCAGATACTTCATTGTTTATAAAGAAGAACAATTCAGAGGTAATATACTTGTGTGTCTATGTTGATGACATCATTATTACAGGAAATGATGTTCAAGGAATTAGACACATCAAAGGTCAAATGATGAAGGAATTCAAGATCAATGATCTTGGATTATTGAAGTACTTCCTAGGGCTTGAATTGGTCTACACAAATTCAGGTATATACATTACTCAGAAGAAGTACATTCAGGACATGGTCAAGAAGTTTAACTTGCAGGAAGCTAAAGTCTCAAACATTCCTGTGGAGGTCAATCACAAACTCAGTGCACATGAAGGAGAAGAACTCAAGGATATTACAAGTTACCAAAGTTTGGTAGGTAGTCTTAACTATGCTACCTTAACCAGGATTGATATCTCATATGGTGTTAGTGTACTTAGCCAATTTATGCATAAGCCAAGAGTACCACATTTGGAGGCAGCCAAGAAGATAGTAAAGTACCTAAAGGGGACACAAAATCATGGTTTATATTATCCATATTCATCAGATATTGACATCAAGGTATACTCAGATGCAGATTGGGCAGGTTGCAAGGATGACAGGAGGAGTACATCTGGTTACATATGTTTTGCAGGTGATAAACCAATTTCTTGGTCATCCAAGAAACAACCCACAGTGGCTCTATCATCTACTGAGGCAGAATACAGAGGGCTAGCCAATGCCACTCAAGAAGCCATATGGTTGAAGCTACTATACTCAGAATTGGGCCTATATACAAGGCCACCTATCATATTTGGAGATAACACAAGTTCACTTCACCTAGCAGCTAATCCTGTGTATCATGCTAGGACAAAACACATAGAGGTGCATTACCACTATGTGAGGGAGAAATTACTTAGCAAGGAAATCCAATTATCATATGTGTCTACTAATATTCAATGTGCAGATTTGCTTACAAAAGCTTTGGATGGGAGCAAACTATGCAGGTTTAAATCCATGATAGGATTGCAGGATATCATTGAAGACTAAAGATGAAGACTCAAGCAAGTGTTTGGCTTGAGGGGGAGCTGTTGGTGCAAACAAGCCTTAACACTTGGCTTTGATTTGTGCCTTGAAGACTCAACATAAAGCTTGGACTATTAGAACCTTGGAAGATTAAAAGATTGGACCCTTGAATGATACATTCACAAGAATCAATAACCATATGAACCTAGTCTTATTGATTCTTACCTTTTATCTCATGTAAAAAGTCTATGTGACTTTATCAACAATGTAATCACACCTACTAGACTAGAGTCGTGGAAAAGTTAGATGATTTAGTTGAGGGAATATCTCCCTAAGTCTAGTGGAGAGAATCAAGGGAACTTTAATTTGAATTCAAATTCAAATTCATTCAGAAATTCCTATAAAAGAGCAATGTAAAAGTCGCGGGCATAGAGCTCACTCCCCGAGGCTAATCCAAGCAAATTAGTGAGTGTGTGAGAGCTACTATTGAGCCTACACCTCTGAGTACCATTGTGCATTACTCTACATGCCAATGGGAATGTACATTTGATAGTTTCAATACAAATACTCATAGTTCTTAACTCTGTGTTCTCTGAGTCATTCACCTCAAAGTCTGTCAACTTCAACTGGGCATATCTCAAGATCTACTGAACCACATTTGATGATCCAGAGCTCATTGGAACCATCTCAAAGCATTCTACAACACTACAAAATTTCAAGTCATTCTATTCAGCCAATTGGGAGAAATCGCTGTCGAAGTGATCACTGGTATATTTCTGTGTTGTTCCTAAAAAATCGGGGGTGTCCCTGATTTTGCTAAAGATCATGCTCAGTGTATAGTTTGTTATTTGGAGTGATTTAACTTGCTAATGGTAGCTTGTTAAGTTAATTTAATACTCCCAGAAGGAATTAAACCAATTGCAAGTGTGCTGGACACACTGAGCTTAGGACTGAGCAGGTGTCAATACAGGAATAGAAAGTTTTTTGGAGTTGTGAAGGTTCAAAATCATCTGTTTTGATTTGGTCATTACTCAATCACTTTGTAAAGCACATATATAGTTTCTTGGTGTCATTTGGAAGCTCAAGGAGTCTTCTAACCATATCTGAAGAGAAAAGAGGGCAGGTGTGAAGCAGGTCTAGCAGCACCAACTTGATCTTCTGATTGTACCCAGCCATCACATCCAACAGTGGTATCAGAGCAAACAAGGTAATTATGGGTGATGGTTTCCCTTCCTTCATTGACAAATTAGATAGAAATAACTACCAGGCATGGTCATTGAGAATGAAGACCTATCTACAAGGGAGAAGCTTGTATGGATACATATCAGGAGATGAGGAGTTGCCCTCATTCAAGACCAGAGGCCTACCTACAAAGGATGAGCATGAGAGACTTAATCAATGGTGTGCTAAAGATGCTTTGGCAAGGTCATATCTTCTAAACTCTATCTCTGATTTTCTTCTACCTCATGTTAGGAACTGTAAGACTTCCCAAGAGACTTGGGAAACCTTGTCAACATACTTCTCATCAAGCACAAGGGCCAGAAAGAATCAACTATGGATTGAGTTTACAACTCTTAGGAAGCAATCAAAACAATGTGTCTCAGATTTTATCACCAAAGTCAAAGACATTGCAGACCAACTTGCAAGTGTTGGAGAAGAAATTGAAGAGGAGCAAATAGTCAGACAAGTGATAAATGGACTAAAGGCAGATGACAAGTGGGAGAGTTTTACCACTGCAATGGACTTGTACATGGACATCCAAGCACCTGATTTAACAACTCTGATTGGACAACTCTTTACACATGAAGCAAAGATCACAAAGAATGGAGAGCAATCAAAAGGTAATAATCCCTCTGCCCTATATACAGATAAGAAGTCTAAAGACAAAGGTAAAAGTAAGAAAGTTGATGAAGAAGGATCCACCTCCCAAGCAAACTATGCAGGGAGAGGTAGATCATCTAGAGGTAGGGGCAGAGGAGGTAAGTCAGGTAGGGGGAGACCCTATAATCAATCTCCATGCAATATCTGTGGCTTGTCTAACCATACTACAGATGAATGCTACAAGAACTACAAGAATCAAAGAGGAAGAGGTCACCAAAGAGGAGGATACTCTCAAGGCAGAGGCAGATTCAATCAATCTCAAGGCTACCATGGCTATAACAATAATTACAACAACAATAGCTACAATCACAATGGCAATTATCAAGGAGGATACAGGAACAGAAAGGATTACAACAATTATGCAGAGGATCAAGATGATTCCTTGTTGATTATGAACATGACATCTAAATCAGGTATCAATGATGATCATTTGTTCTATATTGATTCAGGTTGCTCTAACCATGTAGCTGGGAATGTTGCCTTACTTTCTGATTTGGAAGAACCTAAAGGCAAGCACCAAGTGCAGACAGGTGATGACACTAAACATTCAGTGGTTAAAGTAGGTAATGTCAAAACAAGTGATGGTAATCAGAATTTACTAAGCAAAGTATTGTATGTCCCAACAATCACCAAGAATCTGATGAGTGTAGGTCAGATTGTTGAAAAAGGTCTACAAGTCAGGTTCACTCAACATGGTGCATATGTGGAGGATCCAAGACATGGATTCAGAAGGATAGCCAAGGGAGAGAAATCAGGTAGACTATTTACCTTTGAACTTGAGGATACTAAGAATATTGCCTTGTACAACTATAAGGACCAAACCCTATCAGAATTGGAGATGTGGCACAAGAGATTAGGTCACATTGGAGAGAGGACCATAAAGCAAATGAGTAGGGATCAATGTGTGCTTGGGATACCTAATGTATCCAAGCAACACATGATATACAAGTGTGGGGCTTGTCAATTTGGTAAGTCACACAGATTGCCATATACCAAAAAAGGTTTTATGCATGAAGACTACTTGGAATTGGTGCATACAGATGTTTGGGGACCAAGCAAGGAGCCATCCATATCTGGATCAAGGTACTATGTATCTTTTATAGATGATTATAGCAGATGGACTATCTTGTACTTCATGAAACATAAAGATGAAGTATTTAATTGTTTCAAAAGATATCTTGCATTAGTTGAGAATCAAACAGGTAGACATTTGAAGAGGCTAAGGTCAGATGGTGGTGGAGAATACTTCTCCAATGATTTTGAAGAGTTCTTGCAGGAAAGAGGCATCAAGAGGGAGATTACCACAAGGTATTCACCTGAACAAAATGGGGTAGCTGAAAGGAGGAATAGACTCATTGTGGAGACAGCTAGGTCTATGCTTAATGAGAAAAAACTACCAAATTACCTTTGGGCAGAGAGTGTATCTACTGCCACATACTTAATCAACAGGTTGCCATCAAAGACACTTGATGGAATGACACCCTATGAGGCTTGGCATGGTAAGAGACCATCTCTGGATCATTGCAAGATCTTTGGGTGTGTTGCATATGTGCATATTCCCTCACAGGTAAGGGGAAAGCTAGACCCTAAGGCTGAAAAGTGTATCTTTATTGGTTATGATTTGAATCAGAAAGGATACAGGTTCTATAACCCCTCAAATAAAGGCTTCAAGGTAAGCAGAGATGTAATCTTTGATGAAAATGATTCATGGTATGATAATGAGTGCAGGAAAGTTAGCCTACCTTATGATATGGAAGAAGACTTTCCAAAGCTTGTCAGGCAAGAACCAACTCACCAGGAGGACACAAGCTCAGATGATGAAGACACCATCAACATTGAAGAATTCAAAGCTTGGAAATCCAAAGGGAAGATGAAGATGAAGCAACTTGAAGACAATCCAGAATCCTCAACTCAAGCTATGAGAAGATCTTCAAGAGAGAAGAAGAAACCAATTAGGTATGGGTATGATACTTCACTTGTAACCAAGCACTCTGTATATCTTGCAAAGGATATCTTGAATGAAGAACCAGGTACATATGAAGAAGCAATTACTAAACCAGAATGGAAGGAAGCAATGGATGAAGAAATGGAGGCTCTCAAGGAGAGTGATACTTGGGACTTGGTACCCAAGAAGGACTCCATGAAAGTTATAGGATCCAGATGGATCTACAAACTCAAGAGAAACTCAGATGATACAATAAGCAGGTACAAAGCTAGGTTGGTAGCCAAGGGTTTTGCACAAACCCAAGGCATTGATTATGAGGAGACATTTTCTCCTGTGGCAAAGATGCCAACTATCAGAATTATGGTGAGTGTAGCTGCATCCAAGAATTGGAACATGTACCAATTGGATGTAAAGAATGCATTCTTGAATGGATGGATATCTGAAGAGGTCTACATGTCACAACCACCTGGCTATGAAGATCCCAATAAGGTAAATCATGTTTGCAAATTGAAGAAAGCTCTGTATGGATTGAAGCAGGCACCTAGAGCATGGAACTATAGGTTGACAACCTATCTCTTGGATCAAGGATTTGTGATGAGTAAAGCAGATACTTCATTGTTTATAAAGAAGAACAATTCAGAGGTAATATACTTGTGTGTCTATGTTGATGACATCATTATTACAGGAAATGATGTTCAAGGAATTAGACACATCAAAGGTCAAATGATGAAGGAATTCAAGATCAATGATCTTGGATTATTGAAGTACTTCCTAGGGCTTGAATTGGTCTACACAAATTCAGGTATATACATTACTCAGAAGAAGTACATTCAGGACATGGTCAAGAAGTTTAACTTGCAGGAAGCTAAAGTCTCAAACATTCCTGTGGAGGTCAATCACAAACTCAGTGCACATGAAGGAGAAGAACTCAAGGATATTACAAGTTACCAAAGTTTGGTAGGTAGTCTTAACTATGCTACCTTAACCAGGATTGATATCTCATATGGTGTTAGTGTACTTAGCCAATTTATGCATAAGCCAAGAGTACCACATTTGGAGGCAGCCAAGAAGATAGTAAAGTACCTAAAGGGGACACAAAATCATGGTTTATATTATCCATATTCATCAGATATTGACATCAAGGTATACTCAGATGCAGATTGGGCAGGTTGCAAGGATGACAGGAGGAGTACATCTGGTTACATATGTTTTGCAGGTGATAAACCAATTTCTTGGTCATCCAAGAAACAACCCACAGTGGCTCTATCATCTACTGAGGCAGAATACGCTAGCCAATGCCACTCAAGAAGCCATATGGTTGAAGCTACTATACTCAGAATTGGGCCTATATACAAGGCCACCTATCATATTTGGAGATAACACAAGTTCACTTCACCTAGCAGCTAATCCTGTGTATCATGCTAGGACAAAACACATAGAGGTGCATTACCACTATGTGAGGGAGAAATTACTTAGCAAGGAAATCCAATTATCATATGTGTCTACTAATATTCAATGTGCAGATTTGCTTACAAAAGCTTTGGATGGGAGCAAACTATGCAGGTTTAAATCCATGATAGGATTGCAGGATATCATTGAAGACTAAAGATGAAGACTCAAGCAAGTGTTTGGCTTGAGGGGGAGCTGTTGGTGCAAACAAGCCTTAACACTTGGCTTTGATTTGTGCCTTGAAGACTCAACATAAAGCTTGGACTATTAGAACCTTGGAAGATTAAAAGATTGGACCCTTGAATGATACATTCACAAGAATCAATAACCATATGAACCTAGTCTTATTGATTCTTACCTTTTATCTCATGTAAAAAGTCTATGTGACTTTATCAACAATGTAATCACACCTACTAGACTAGAGTCGTGGAAAAGTTAGATGATTTAGTTGAGGGAATATCTCCCTAAGTCTAGTGGAGAGAATCAAGGGAACTTTAATTTGAATTCAAATTCAAATTCATTCAGAAATTCCTATAAAAGAGCAATGTAAAAGTCGCGGGCATAGAGCTCACTCCCCGAGGCTAATCCAAGCAAATTAGTGAGTGTGTGAGAGCTACTATTGAGCCTACACCTCTGAGTACCATTGTGCATTACTCTACATGCCAATGGGAATGTACATTTGATAGTTTCAATACAAATACTCATAGTTCTTAACTCTGTGTTCTCTGAGTCATTCACCTCAAAGTCTGTCAACTTCAACTGGGCATATCTCAAGATCTACTGAACCACATTTGATGATCCAGGGCTCATTGGAACCATCTCAAAGCATTCTACAACACTACAAAATTTCAAGTCATTCTATTCAGCCAATTGGGAGAAATCGCTGTCGAAGTGATCACTGGTATATTTCTGTGTTGTTCCTAAAAAATCGGGGGTGTCCCTGATTTTGCTAAAGATCATGCTCAGTGTATAGTTTGTTATTTGGAGTGATTTAACTTGCTAATGGTAGCTTGTTAAGTTAATTTAATACTCCCAGAAGGAATTAAACCAATTGCAAGTGTGCTGGACACACTGAGCTTAGGACTGAGCAGGTGTCAATACAGGAATAGAAAGTTTTTTGGAGTTGTGAAGGTTCAAAATCATCTGTTTTGATTTGGTCATTACTCAATCACTTTGTAAAGCACATATATAGTTTCTTGGTGTCATTTGGAAGCTCAAGGAGTCTTCTAACCATATCTGAAGAGAAAAGAGGGCAGGTGTGAAGCAGGTCTAGCAGCACCAACTTGATCTTCTGATTGTACCCAGCCATCACATCCAACAGTGGTATCAGAGCAAACAAGGTAATTATGGGTGATGGTTTCCCTTCCTTCATTGACAAATTAGATAGAAATAACTACCAGGCATGGTCATTGAGAATGAAGACCTATCTACAAGGGAGAAGCTTGTATGGATACATATCAGGAGATGAGGAGTTGCCCTCATTCAAGACCAGAGGCCTACCTACAAAGGATGAGCATGAGAGACTTAATCAATGGTGTGCTAAAGATGCTTTGGCAAGGTCATATCTTCTAAACTCTATCTCTGATTTTCTTCTACCTCATGTTAGGAACTGTAAGACTTCCCAAGAGACTTGGGAAACCTTGTCAACATACTTCTCATCAAGCACAAGGGCCAGAAAGAATCAGCTATGGATTGAGTTTACAACTCTTAGGAAGCAATCAAAACAATGTGTCTCAGATTTTATCACCAAAGTCAAAGACATTGCAGACCAACTTGCAAGTGTTGGAGAAGAAATTGAAGAGGAGCAAATAGTCAGACAAGTGATAAATGGACTAAAGGCAGATGACAAGTGGGAGAGTTTTACCACTGCAATGGACTTGTACATGGACATCCAAGCACCTGATTTAACAACTCTGATTGGACAACTCTTTACACATGAAGCAAAGATCACAAAGAATGGAGAGCAATCAAAAGGTAATAATCCCTCTGCCCTATATACAGATAAGAAGTCTAAAGACAAAGGTAAAAGTAAGAAAGTTGATGAAGAAGGATCCACCTCCCAAGCAAACTATGCAGGGAGAGGTAGATCATCTAGAGGTAGGGGCAGAGGAGGTAAGTCAGGTAGGGGGAGACCCTATAATCAATCTCCATGCAATATCTGTGGCTTGTCTAACCATACTACAGATGAATGCTACAAGAACTACAAGAATCAAAGAGGAAGAGGTCACCAAAGAGGAGGATACTCTCAAGGCAGAGGCAGATTCAATCAATCTCAAGGCTACCATGGCTATAACAATAATTACAACAACAATAGCTACAATCACAATGGCAATTATCAAGGAGGATACAGGAACAGAAAGGATTACAACAATTATGCAGAGGATCAAGATGATTCCTTGTTGATTATGAACATGACATCTAAATCAGGTATCAATGATGATCATTTGTTCTATATTGATTCAGGTTGCTCTAACCATGTAGCTGGGAATGTTGCCTTACTCTCTGATTTGGAAGAACCTAAAGGCAAGCACCAAGTGCAGACAGGTGATGACACTAAACATTCAGTGGTTAAAGTAGGTAATGTCAAAACAAGTGATGGTAATCAGAATTTACTAAGCAGAGTATTGTATGTCCCAACAATCACCAAGAATCTGATGAGTGTAGGTCAGATTGTTGAAAAAGGTCTACAAGTCAGGTTCACTCAACATGGTGCATATGTGGAGGATCCAAGACATGGATTCAGAAGGATAGCCAAGGGAGAGAAATCAGGTAGACTATTTACCTTTGAACTTGAGGATACTAAGAATATTGCCTTGTACAACTATAAGGACCAAACCCTATCAGAATTGGAGATGTGGCACAAGAGATTAGGTCACATTGGAGAGAGGACCATAAAGCAAATGAGTAGGGATCAATGTGTGCTTGGGATACCTAATGTATCCAAGCAACACATGATATACAAGTGTGGGGCTTGTCAATTTGGTAAGTCACACAGATTGCCATATACCAAAAAAGGTTTTATGCATGAAGACTACTTGGAATTGGTGCATACAGATGTTTGGGGACCAAGCAAGGAGCCATCCATATTTGGATCAAGGTACTATGTATCTTTTATAGATGATTATAGCAGATGGACTGTCTTGTACTTCATGAAACATAAAGATGAAGTATTTAATTGTTTCAAAAGATGTCTTGCATTAGTTGAGAATCAAACAGGTAGACATTTGAAGAGGCTAAGGTCAGATGGTGGTGGAGAATACTTCTCCAATGATTTTGAAGAGTTCTTGCAGGAAAGAGGCATCAAGAGGGAGATTACCACAAGGTATTCACCTGAACAAAATGGGGTAGCTGAAAGGAGGAATAGACTCATTGTGGAGACAGCTAGGTCTATGCTTAATGAGAAAAAACTACCAAATTACCTTTGGGCAGAGAGTGTATCTACTGCCACATACTTAATCAACAGGTTGCCATCAAAGACACTTGATGGAATGACACCCTATGAGGCTTGGCATGGTAAGAGACCATCTCTGGATCATTGCAAGATCTTTGGGTGTGTTGCATATGTGCATATTCCCTCACAGGTAAGGGGAAAGCTAGACCCTAAGGCTGAAAAGTGTATCTTTATTGGTTATGATTTGAATCAGAAAGGATACAGGTTCTATAACCCCTCAAATAAAGGCTTCAAGGTAAGCAGAGATGTAATCTTTGATGAAAATGATTCATGGTATGATAATGAGTGCAGGAAAGTTAGCCTACCTTATGATATGGAAGAAGACTTTCCAAAGCTTGTCAGGCAAGAACCAACTCACCAGGAGGACACAAGCTCAGATGATGAAGACACCATCAACATTGAAGAATTCAAAGCTTGGAAATCCAAAGGGAAGATGAAGATGAAGCAACTTGAAGACAATCCAGAATCCTCAACTCAAGCTATGAGAAGATCTTCAAGAGAGAAGAAGAAACCAATTAGGTATGGGTATGATACTTCACTTGTAACCAAGCACTCTGTATATCTTGCAAAGGATATCTTGAATGAAGAACCAGGTACATATGAAGAAGCAATTACTAAACCAGAATGGAAGGAAGCAATGGATGAAGAAATGGAGGCTCTCAAGGAGAGTGATACTTGGGACTTGGTACCCAAGAAGGACTCCATGAAAGTTATAGGATCCAGATGGATCTACAAACTCAAGAGAAACTCAGATGATACAATAAGCAGGTACAAAGCTAGGTTGGTAGCCAAGGGTTTTGCACAAACCCAAGGCATTGATTATGAGGAGACATTTTCTCCTGTGGCAAAGATGCCAACTATCAGAATTATGGTGAGTGTAGCTGCATCCAAGAATTGGAACATGTACCAATTGGATGTAAAGAATGCATTCTTGAATGGATGGATATCTGAAGAGGTCTACATGTCACAACCACCTGGCTATGAAGATCCCAATAAGGTAAATCATGTTTGCAAATTGAAGAAAGCTCTGTATGGATTGAAGCAGGCACCTAGAGCATGGAACTATAGGTTGACAACCTATCTCTTGGATCAAGGATTTGTGATGAGTAAAGCAGATACTTCATTGTTTATAAAGAAGAACAATTCAGAGGTAATATACTTGTGTGTCTATGTTGATGACATCATTATTACAGGAAATGATGTTCAAGGAATTAGACACATCAAAGGTCAAATGATGAAGGAATCCAAGATCAATGATCTTGGATTATTGAAGTACTTCCTAGGGCTTGAATTGGTCTACACAAATTCAGGTATATACATTACTCAGAAGAAGTACATTCAGGACATGGTCAAGAAGTTTAACTTGCAGGAAGCTAAAGTCTCAAACATTCCTATGGAGGTCAATCACAAACTCAGTGCACATGAAGGAGAAGAACTCAAGGATATTACAAGTTACCAAAGTTTGGTAGGTAGTCTTAACTATGCTACCTTAACCAGGATTGATATCTCATATGGTGTTAGTGTACTTAGCCAATTTATGCATAAGCCAAGAGTACCACATTTGGAGGCAGCCAAGAAGATAGTAAAGTACCTAAAGGGGACACAAAATCATGGTTTATATTATCCATATTCATCAGATATTGACATCAAGGTATACTCAGATGCAGATTGGGCAGGTTGCAAGGATGACAGGAGGAGTACATCTGGTTACATATGTTTTGCAGGTGATAAACCAATTTCTTGGTCATCCAAGAAACAACCCACAGTGGCTCTATCATCTACTGAGGCAGAATACAGAGGGCTAGCCAATGCCACTCAAGAAGCCATATGGTTGAAGCTACTATACTCAGAATTGGGCCTATATACAAGGCCACCTATCATATTTGGAGATAACACAAGTTCACTTCACCTAGCAGCTAATCCTGTGTATCATGCTAGGACAAAACACATAGAGGTGCATTACCACTATGTGAGGGAGAAATTACTTAGCAAGGAAATCCAATTATCATATGTGTCTACTAATATTCAATGTGCAGATTTGCTTACAAAAGCTTTGGATGGGAGCAAACTATGCAGGTTTAAATCCATGATAGGATTGCAGGATATCATTGAAGACTAAAGATGAAGACTCAAGCAAGTGTTTGGCTTGAGGGGGAGCTGTTGGTGCAAACAAGCCTTAACACTTGGCTTTGATTTGTGCCTTGAAGACTCAACATAAAGCTTGGACTATTAGAACCTTGGAAGATTAAAAGATTGGACCCTTGAATGATACATTCACAAGAATCAATAACCATATGAACCTAGTCTTATTGATTCTTACCTTTTATCTCATGTAAAAAGTCTATGTGACTTTATCAACAATGTAATCACACCTACTAGACTAGAGTCATGGAAAAGTTAGATGATTTAGTTGAGGGAATATCTCCCTAAGTCTAGTGGAGAGAATCAAGGGAACTTTAATTTGAATTCAAATTCAAATTCATTCAGAAATTCCTATAAAAGAGCAATGTAAAAGTCGCGGGCATAGAGCTCACTCCCCGAGGCTAATCCAAGCAAATTAGTGAGTGTGTGAGAGCTACTATTGAGCCTACACCTCTGAGTACCATTGTGCATTACTCTACATGCCAATGGGAATGTACATTTGATAGTTTCAATACAAATACTCATAGTTCTTAACTCTGTGTTCTCTGAGTCATTCACCTCAAAGTCTGTCAACTTCAACTGGGCATATCTCAAGATCTACTGAACCAAATTTGATGATCCAGGGCTCATTGGAACCAGCTCATAGCATTCTACAACACTACAAAATTTCAAGTCATTCTATTCAGCCAATTGGGAGAAATCGCTGTCGAAGTGATCACTGGTATATTTCTGTGTTGTTCCTCAAAAATCGGGGGTGTCCCTGATTTTGCTAAAGATCATGCTCAGTGTATAGTTTGTTATTTGGAGTGATTTAACTTGCTAATGGTAGCTTGTTAAGTTAATTTAATACTCCCAGAAGGAATTAAACCAATTGCAAGTGTGCTGGACACACTGAGCTTAGGACTGAGCAGGTGTCAATACAGGAATAGAAAGTTTTTTGGAGTTGTGAAGGTTCAAAATCATCTGTTTTGATTTGGTCATTACTCAATCACTTTGTAAAGCACATATATAGTTTCTTGGTGTCATTTGGAAGCTCAAGGAGTCTTCTAACCATATCTGAAGAGAAAAGAGGGCAGGTGTGAAGCAGGTCTAGCAGCACCAACTTGATCTTCTGATTGTACCCAGCCATCACATCCAACAATTATTTTATAAATGTGTATAGGAATTTGATCATTAATCTAGTGTCATTTTCATCTTGTGTCTAAAAAGGCTTCTTCAAGTAGTTCCTTTCTACCTCCAGCTACATTTGAGTTATTATTTCCTAAACCAGTTGAGGAAGTTGAAGAGTTAGTTAAAAATAAGATAGTTAAAGAAACTTTGCATGATCCTAATAGAACTTTACATTTACTTTCCACTGTTCCACCTAGCATTGAGAATAGTGAAGAACTTTTCCCACCAATTGTAGATAGAAACGATGATAATTTTCAAGAAGATTCAAACGGAACAGAATGCATTAAAGATCAAGTAGTTAGTGAAAAACTTATCGCATCATCTTTCTTTGACGCTATAGAAAGTTATAGGAACGCTTTGCCCTACGGACCTTAGGAAAAGTTATACTTGTTTTGCATAGTCACCCTGCGTGCGCCGTTCGCGAGACGACTGAATTGATCCGCCAGTCGTCAGAAATCGCTCCCACACCAGTATTGTATAACTCCATCCCGGTATTGTATCACGGGTGTATCATATCGCTGTCGGAGTTGGGTGATATGGTAGTGTCTTTGCTTGGTGTGCACATATTTTTGTCGAGTGTGGATGTGTTTCGTCCTTTGCTTTTTGTTAGGGGCTTTCCTACATTGCGATAGTGATTCCACTTTCGTACTCTGTCATGTTTGTGGTCCCACACATTTGTGAGTTCCGCATTGTTGTGGTGGCTCCTAACAAAGTTGTTGTCATACAATCACGGGACGTACCATCCCAAGTATTTAAACAGTTTGACTGAAAGAGGATTTCAAAAACATTTATCAACTTTGGCCTACGTCCAGCTCTCATGGCTGGTGTGCTCTGCTCCTTAGTTGTCAGCAATGTGGAACCCCTACCAGTGATGGGTTCTTGCAAGGCAACTGTGAATCCTCCTGGTGCCGCTCCCCCGGTAGTCTCCTTAAGTAGGGAATTTGTCTTGGTCAAGCAAGAGGAACTATAAAAAATGTGCCTCATTGGCTAATCGTTCTGCCCAAGGCGCCCTTTGTAGTCCGTACATATCTGGCTTTGTAAGGAGTGGTTCCTGGGAGGCTTGATAGTGATAAAATGCCAGTTCTTGCCAGCAAGCCACCTTCTTTTGGTCTTCGAGAATGAGGAGATTGCATTTCAAGTGCTACAAGTAGGCACCTGGCAAGTTTGGAGATCTACTTTATGCTTGTTTAAGCGGTTCCTAGATTTTGTCCCAAAGAAGTCTAAATCCCCATGCTACCCACTCTGGGTTGAGCTTCCCAATCTTCCCTTTTTCTTGTACAACTACCTGCAAGATATTGTTGTGCCCATTGGTCGATTGCTTGCCTAGAGGGAGGATGTCGGGGGCTTCATTTATGAAGGAGTAAAGTATTCCTTCAATGTGCGATGGCACCCGCAAAATATTTTAATCATCAATTAGGGTTACAAAATATATATTGCCTTCTTTTGATGGCACCAACATGTTTGAGAAGAACTCCTTGTTTCAACTCATGTGTTTGTTGCATCCACTATCAATGTACCATGTGCTTGAACCTTGTGTCTTGTAGTCACTCATCTACCATATTTAGCATACTCTCATTCTCATTTGAAGTAGATGCATAAGTACCTTGAACTTTGTAGGTTGAATTCATCTTCTCCCATATATAGAAATCCCTTGTAGAGTGGACATACTTGCCACAAATGAGGCAATCTTCTGAGTTTCTGTTGTGTATATTTTAATGAAACTCCCTCCTCTTCCTCTGGACTTTCCTTTGATCCTCTCCCTAGCCTTTCTCTTTGCATGCCTTAGTCATTCCTTTACCTCTACCTTTACCATCATAGAAAGCTTGTGCTTCATTGCCATTTGCCTTTGAGCCTCCAATATTCATCTCGTGAGTGACCATCAAGGCCACCAAATTCTCAAATTCAAGAAGAGTATCTCTCATATATACAGATTTTGTAAAAGACTTCCACTTATAATTATCCATAAAACCATTCTATCTATATGCAACTAGGTCATGGTCATCTATGTGACAACCTATGGAGCCCAATGCATCAATGACCTATTTTATTTTCAAAATATAGTCCTTTATATGGCTACTAGGTGATTTACTCAACTTTTTTGAGTCAATTCTTCAAATGAGCCTTCCTGGATTTGATTTAAGTGGAGTAAAGCCTCTCTAGGGTTTCCCAAACTTTCATAGAGATGTATTGATCTTCTAAATGCCCTATCATCTCATTGCCAATGTGATGAGATAAAATGAAGACGACTTTGTTATCTCTCTCATTGCACTCTACGAAATTCCTTGATTAATTATGTTGCACGGATACAATCTCCCCCACATACTCTGATGGACGAGTCTATAAGAGCATGTATATTTATATATATTTTTCATTACTTCATGAATAGAAGCTATATGAGGGCAGCACTTCAAAAAGCATGCATTTATGAAAATTTGCTCTATTTACGAAATCCTCACTTTCTAAAGCGATCTATTATTATTTATTTACAAAGATCTACTATTTTTACAAAAACATTGCTTTTTAAAGTTATCTATTATTTTCAGAAAAAATAACTGGAATAATATCTTCTAAATATCTTCAAAAATATCTGACTAATTCACGTGCATTCACACCCTCATGTAATTCAAAACACAAATCATGTTAAAACCCTCAAGACATTAAAATCCATATAACATTCCATTATTCTATATAGTATAACATGCCTCTTAGTTGACAAGCAACTGAACTTAGTTGAGAATAATAAAATAAACATGGATGGCCAGTCACATGTCCCAACATTGAACAATCATAAGCATGTTCCATGTAAAAACACATGCATGGAATTGGAAAATTGGAATTTAATGTGAGTGTGAATGATATGCAGAAGTCAAATGATCAAATCGCGGAGTTAATGATGTCTTATGAATCCATTGAGATTCTTCAAGTGTTTAATTTTTATATTTAACTAAATATCTATGACATTGATTTTGTGTACGTGTAGTAGTGGCATCATAATCAATTATTTTATCTCAAATTAAAATTTCAGCTTCCTCTTCTAACAAAGGAGGATCATCTAAAATAGGAATGAGTGGTAGAGTTCCTTTAAATGATTTTAATAAACTTATATGAAAAAAATTATGTATATTCCAATGAGAAGATATGTCTAATCTAAAAGCATTCTCATTAATTTTCTGAATAATACAAAAAGGTCCATAATAACATGGTGCAAGTTTAACCTTAGGATGTTTTGAAATATTTTTCAAACTTCTTTTAATCATTCATAACCATACAAAGTCATTTTCATTAAACAATTTAGTTATTAACATTATTCATGTAACATGCTTGACTCTTTTTAATGTGCTCATGAACCTCATGAAGTGTAGAAATATGATCTTGTGCAAGGGAATCAACCATAGGTATATCACTTTGAGTGAGAGTCATGGGAGTGGGAGTCTTTTTACCATAAACAATTTCATACAGTGCACATCTAGTAGTGCTATGTGTTGTGTAAGAAAGGAATTTTCTCATCCTAATTACTTGGATTATCTAAAGAATAACAATATAATAAATCTAAAATAGTACTATTCATAGCTTCACCATTGCCCATTACTTTCAAGATGAAATGTAGAGCTAAAGTCTACTTTAGAACCTAAAGTCTGAAATAATGCAACCCAAAAGTGATTACAAAAACGAACACCTCGATCTAAAAGAATAACTTTTGGAAAACCATGATATGGAAAAATACATATAACAAATAACCTAGTTGCTTGAGGTGCAAAAAAAGTGTTTTTTCCAGGAATGAAATACGCATGTTTACTAAATCTATCAACAATTGTCCAAATCATATGATTATGAGATGAAGTTCTAGGAAGACTAGTAATAATATCCAAAGAAATTTGTTCCATGCTCTATTAGGTATGAGAAGTGGAATTAATAATCCAAATGGTTTACCATGATGTCTTTTCACATGTTGCCACACAATGTAATGGGAAACATATTGTGCAATATCTTTTTCCCTATTTGGCCGAAAGAAAAATTCTTCACATGTAGAAATAGTACTTTGTATGCCCCTATGAACCATGTATGGTGGTTCATGCATGTCTTTCATAAGAAATTCTTTAAAATCTTGTGTGATGCATTACTTTTCTTGGAAATACAAGAACCCATTATGAAATTTGTAGTGATCCTCACTAAATGTTATAGAATTATTGAAAGCATTCCATGTTTGTGAAATTTACATATCAGATGCATAAGTAAGAACCATATCATGAAATGAATGAATATGAACAACATAAGTATTATTGAGTGAAATAGTATTTGTTTCTGGGGATGGGAAGCGACTAAGGGCATCAACTACAACATTAGCTTTGCGAAGTTGATATTGAATCGTAGGCTGAAAAATTTGTATGAATGAAGCCCATTTAATGTGTCTATCTAAAATCAATGGTTGATTTAATAAATGCTTAATAGCCTGCTGGTGTTTTTTTATTAGAACTTCAAAACCCATAAGGTAATGTTTCCAAATTTTTAAAGCATGCACAACAACTAAAAGTTCCTTATCATATGTACTACAATTCTTTTATGAAGTTTTAAGTTTCCTACTTTCAAATGCAATGGGATGATCATTTTGCATTAATAGAACACCTATACCTAAACCACTAGCATTTGTAACTACATGGAAAGGTTGTCCAAAATCTCGTAATTGCAAAACAAGTGCACGAGAAAGTGAATGTTTGAGTTTTTCAAAAGATTGTTTTTGTGCTAATCTCCATGCAAATTTTAACTTTTTCTTCAATAATAATGTAAGTGGAAGTGCTAAATAAGAAACGCCTTTTACAAAATTTCTACAAAAACTAGCTAACCCTAGAAAAGATCATACATCATTCTTAGATTTAGGTACATGATATTCATCAATTACTTTTATTTTCTTTGGATCTACATGAATTCCTTGACTAGAAACAATATGGCCTAAATACTCTAATTCTTTTTGAAAGAAATAGCTCTTTTCAAGATTGACATAAATTTTGTTTCTGCATAACAAATTAAAGAAAATTGCTAAATGATTCTCATGGTCACTATCATTCTCACTATAGACAAGTATATCATCAAAGAAAGCACGAACAAAAGATTGGTAATCAAGAAAAATGTTATTCATCAATACATGCAAATGTACTAGGTGCATTTGTGAGTCCAAAGGCATTAACATGAAATCAAAGTGACCATTTTCAGTTTTGAAGGGAGTCTTATAAATTTCAGTTTGTGTCATTCTTAGCTGATGATACCCAGATTTGAGATCAATTTTGCTAAAGACACATGCTCCATGAAGTTTATCGAGCAAATCATCTATCCTAGGAATAGATATCTATTTTTAATTGTGATCTTATTGAGTGATCTATAGTCAATGCACATCCTATAAATCTTTTTCTTCTTCTCTACCAAAAGAATAGGTGCTCCAAAGGGAGAAGAACTAGGGCTTATAAGTCCTTTGTGAAGTAAATCCTTAACTTGAGTAGCTATTTCTTGTTGATGTAAAGCTCCATGCCTATAAGTTGCTTTATGGGGAGGAGAACTACCAAGAATTAAGTCTATAATATGGTAAGAGATGCCCTAGAAAGTGGTATTTTAGAAGGAAAATCAACTGTAAAACAATCCTTATAGGAATCCATAAATGATTTATGTGTATTAGGAAGTGTATGTATGTAATCAACTATTTTATTGACCAAAACAATACATGAGTTGTAACCTTTCCTAAATGCACGTTTTACTTGAGTATGACTAATTCATGGAAATGGTTGGAACTCACACATTCCAGACAAAGAAATATCTTGATTGTTAAACTTAAAACTCATTGTGTGTGTATGATAATCAATGCATGGTTTATAATGGTGAAGAAAAGGCATGCCACATATAACATCATAGGACTAAAAAGGAGCAATTAATAATGTGCGTTCATCTACATATGAACCGAGACAATTCTGAACGTGATGTACTTCACTTCTAACATTATATCTATTTCCTTGAAATGCAACCTTAACTTTATACATAGAAGGTGGGTGTAATTGAAGATCTTGCACTATTGTATGAGAAATAAAATCATGTGAACTACCATCATCATGTAAAATATTAACAACTTTACCATTAATAGTACCTTGCATGCAAAGTAAAGAATGAATAGAAATTGCATTACCCAAGGTACTTAGATAATTTTTGAGTGGTTCTTCGGTCAAATCAGGTTGAATGTCTTCAGGAACCTCCTCCATGTTTTGTAAAGCTCGGATAGGCTTCATGTCATTAGTTCAGAACCTACATTTAGCTTTAGTATGATGCAAACTTACCACAATGCAAACAAGTGATACGGGGCCTCTTTTTTTGAGCATCCATCACTTTAGTTTGAAGAGTTGGAGATTTGGTAGGGTGTAAGGAGGTTGGCGTTTGAACAAGTGTGAAATTGGATTACGGAGGGCCCTGAAAAGTAGGTGGGCATTGAAAAGTAGGGGAAGAGAAAGTAGTGAAAGGACACTTAAAAGGAAAATTGGCCTTGATTGTTTGTTATCATTGACACATTTGTTGTAAGTGAATGGACTTGGTGATGGAGTGAAACTCCTTCTCAACATCATGTGCAAAAAGTAGTAATTGTTGTCAAAAACATTCAGTGTACGTAGACATAGTATCTCCATCTTTCCATCCAAAAGTGATGCATGATCGACAAGCATGTAACTGAATCTAAGGAGGAAGGATGCTAGAGTTCCAATCGCAAAAGCTCCAATTGTTGCTCAATCGGTACCTCAGTAGGGGTGATGTACCAAAATCCTCGGTATTATGGGTAGGGTCCATGGCTTTATAAAGAATCAAAACCTTGGACTAAGCATGTGAAAAGAATTTTAACAATAGTTTATTAAAATAATAATAATAATAATAATAGTAATTCCAAAAAAAACACCAATGAACCAAAAACAAATGAACTTGGTAAATGCAAATATGGACCGGATCGTGGAGACAGTTGTCGATTCACGAGCGGATGCCATGAGTCACTACCGGACATTGGGAAACCACCTCCATAGTTCTGCCTTGGCTCTGATACTGGTGGTGCAATTAAAACCAAGCCACATACTTGGTTAAATAGCTCATGCTTGATTTATTGGCATAACTTCATATGATCAACCTCTTGTAGCAATCCTTCACATTTGTCTTTGTAAAAGTGGTTCACATCCACATGGAGTTAGGAAGCTCTAAAATCACGAATCATTTGGTTCTTGAGTGATGAGGGAATCTATCCTTCACTTTAGGATTCACCTTTTATGTAGATGTTTGAATTTGAATTCAAACTTTGGCTCCAAGTGTAACTATAAGAAGAGGATAAAAAAGACCCGCGTGTATCTCAAGCCTATGAGATAATTTTGAAGGACATTCATTGTGAAGTGAGAGCTTATCTCATAGCTCATTCACCTCTCACATATTGAGCAATGCATGATCTCCAATGACATTGTATTTGTATGTGATTTATTACACATATGGTCATTACATTCTCATTACACTTCTCTCTATAACTTCATCATAATAGTGATCTTCTCAGAGCTTGCTTTGAGTGCTTAGTTGATCACTTTCCATGACTTAAAGCATAGTAGATTCAGCATATTGTCTATTATACACCTACAAAATTTCATTAGCATTGCTTCTTGTGATCGTGAGATATTAGGATATCTTTGCTCACTGGTCTGATGACTATTGCAGCCTGTAAATGTCGGGATGATGCTATGATTTGCCAAACATCTTTCTCTGTGTGTAGTCCATCATTTTTTATGAAATCAATCATGATTGATAGCTTACTAAGTTAGCTAGAGTTCCTTAAAAGGAATTAAGCCAATTGTTGCTGTGCTCAGACAACTATTCAAAACATTGAACAGGTGTAGGAACTAAAATAGTAAGTTTTTGCTCTTGGATCAACCTCCCACCTATCTGTTTCAAACCATTGATTTGTGGATCATCTTCCAAGAAACATAGATGTGTGATCATTAGCTAGCTAAAGAGGATCACTACACTCTCCAGCCATCATTCTTAGTAGGTGTGAAGCGGGATCTAGCAACACCAATTCATCTCTTGTGACTATACACCATCTCTTCCAATAGTGGTATCAGAGCGACAACAACCAAGATGGGAGATGGATTTTCATCCTTCATTGACGAATTGGATAGGAACAACTACTCAGCATGTTCACCTAGGAGAAAGCCTACCTTCAAGGGAGAAGTCTATATAGATACATCTCAGGAGATGAAGAGATGCCAATCTTCAAGAGCAAGCATCAACCTAAAGCGAAGAGCAATAAAGGTTGACCACATGGTGTGCAAAGGAGGATCTTGCTAGGTCTTATCTACTAAACTCAATCTCTGATTTCTTGTTACCACATATTAGGAAAGCATGACCTCCCAAGAGACTTGGGAAGTACTCTCATCGTATTTCTCCTTGAATACAAGAGCTAGGAAGAATCAGTTATGGATGGAATTTACAACTCTAAAGAAATAACCAAAGCAAGGAGTGGCTAATTATGTAACCAAGATGAAAGATGTGGTTGACAAGCTTGCAAGCATTGGGGAGGAGATAGAAGAAGAACACATAGTGAGGCAGATCATTAATGGAATGAAGGATGGTTATAAGTGGGAGTCCTTCACCACAACAATGGACCTCTACATGGATATGCAAATACCTAACCTTAACACCTTGATGGGGCAACTGTTCACCCATGAGACAAAGCTCAAGAAGAATGGTGACAAACCTAGAGCTTTAAGGTAAAAGCAAGAAGCATGAAGAAGAGGCTAGTACCTCTCAAGCTAATTATGCAAGAAGAGGAAGAGGTGCCAGAGGAAGGGGCAGAGGAGCAAAGCAAGGTAGGGGGAGAACCTACAACAATTCAGCTTGCAACATTTGTGGTCTTAACAACCACACCATATAAGAATGCTTTCAAGAATACAAGGAATCAAAGGGAAAGAGGCTTCCATATAGGTAGCTATGGGCAATGAAGAGGCAAGTACAACAATGGTGGAGGCAACTACAACCATAAATATAATCAAGGTTACAACAACAACAATTATCAAGGAGGCTTTAGAGGAAGAAGGGACTACAACAACTATATTGAAGACCAAGAAGATTCACTACTCATCATGAACATGACATCTAAGCAAGGTAAAGACGATGAGTATCTTTTCTATATTGATTCAAGTTGTTCCAATCATGTGGCTGGGAATGTAGCTCTATTATTTGATCTTGAAGAACCCAAAGGGAAGCATGAAATACAAACAAGTGATGATACTAAACACTTAGTCAAGAAAATTGGAAATGTCAAAAACATCTGATGGTAACATGAACATTTTGAATAAATTTCTATATGTGCCAACTATAACCAATAACCTAATTAGTGTTGGGTAGATTGTTCAGAAAGGTTTACAATTCAAGTTCACTAAGCATGGAGCATATGGGGAAGATCCCCAACAAGGCTTCAAAAGGATTGCTAAAGGTGAGAAGTCTGGTAGATTATTCACATTTGAGATTCAAGACACAAGGAACATAGCACTATTCAATTATAGAGATCAAACCTTCTCAGAGTTAGAAATATGGCACAAAAGGCTAGGGCACATAGGAGAAAGAACTTTGAAGCAAACATGTAGGGATCAAAGTGTGCTTGGGATTCCCAATGTTACCAAGCAACATATGATATAAAAATGTGGAGCGTGCCAAGTTGGCAAAGCTCACATGCAACCATTCAACAGGAAAGATTACATTCATGATGACTATTTGGAGCTTCTACACACTGATGTGTGGGGTCCTAGCAAAGATCCATCAATCTCAGGTTCAAGGTACTATGTTTCATTTATTGATGATTACAATAGATGGACAATCCTTTATTTAATGAAGCATAAGAATGAAGTATTTACATGTTTCAAAAAGTACTTCACACTAGTTGAAAACCAAATAGGAAGGAGCTTGAAGAGGATCGGATCTAATGGAGGTGGTGAGTATTTTTCACATGAATTTAATTCATTTCTACAAGACAGGGGCATAAAGAGGGAAGTAACAACAAAGTTGAAAGGATTGGTAGAGAGAAAGAAAAGGTTAATTATTGAAGCTGCTAGGTCTATGTTGAATGAGAAGAAGTTACCTAATTACCTATGGGTAGAGGCTATTTCCATAGCCACCTACTTGGTCAATAGACTCCCATCCAAATCCTTGAATGGTATGATGCCCTATGAAGCATGGAATGGCACGAGACCCTCATTAGACTGTTGCAAAATATTTGGGTGCATTTCATATGCATACATCTCCTCACAAATCAGAGGAAAGCTTGACCCTAAAGCTAAGAAATTTATATTTATTGGATATGATCTGACATAGATATGAAAATGTATTCTAATGTAGATTGGGCTACATCCATTAAGGATGATAGGAGGAGCACTTTAGGGTACCTATCCTTTGTAGTTTCAAAGCTTATATCATGGTCATCTAAGAAGCAACCAACTCTGGCCTTATCTTCCACAGAAGCAAAATATAGAGGTTTTGCAAATGCAACTCAAGAAACTATGTGGCTTAAGAAACTATATGCAGATTTGGAGATACACTTTTACACTCCAATAATCTTTGGAGACAACTCTAGCTCACTTCATTTGGCTGCTAATCCTGTATATCATGCAAGGACTAAGCACATTGAAGTGCACTATCATTATGTAAGGGAGAAATTGCTTAGCAAGGATATTCAACTATCCTATGTATCAACTCATTCACAATGTACAAATATACTCACAAAGTAACCCTCAAGAAATTAAAATCCATATTAGATTCCATTATTCCATTATAAGAGATCAAGAGCTGGATTCTATCTTATTCTAGGTCTCGCATCTATGTCACTAATGAAACCCCATAATCCTTTCCTCATGAGATAGCTAGATATTCTAAGTCTCCATGGCTGATAATTTTTCTTGTTCGAATTCTCGATTTGAGTGCTATACTGTAACATGGTATACTCTAATCCACTTTCCAAGATCCCTTTGATGCAAGAGATGTGAGGAATAACAATAGATTTTACCTCTATATTTCACAAGTACCATATACATGAGGTTGATGATCTCCATCTTCACTACTAGACTCCCATTTGCTTGGAGTGTGCTCCTAAACTTGATCCTACACATCTCCTTACTTCAAGGTTCTTTAATTGATTCTCTTAGTCCTTCTTGAATTCCTTTGTATTTTGACTCTGATAGCACTAATAGGAGTGGAATTACCTTCCCTCTACACACTTGAAGCATAGGTGTCCTCCTAGGCACACTAAAAAACCATTTTTTACTCAAATGAATGGTTCTCTTATCTCTTGATGACTAAACCTAAGAGTTTTTCCACACATAAACTACACTTAATGACGTTTTTAATGCAAGTGTGAGAACTGATGCCTCCAAAAGAGACAAGTTACGGCCTTCACTAGGCATATGCACACAACACTACTCACTTTTGGAAATTTCAAAGTATGCAAAGAATGCACATGAGATTTGACACAAATTTAGAATACAACAATAGAGTTCTAAAAAAGCAAAGATTACAAGAACTGAGTAGGACATGATAATGAAACCTTTCTTAACACTCATAGCTATCTAGCTCATCTCGATAGAAATATGTGAGCTACTTATGGCTACAGAAAGTTGGGTGAAATCCTTCAAGGAAGTACTGGGCTTGCTAAGCAAAGGATCTACTAGCTTATTCAATCTCTCAAAGAGCTTACCCAGACATGGCATACAACATTCAAATATTCCCTATATGTTAGGAATCACATTTTCTAGATTTATATTAGATTTATCTCACCTATGTGTGATAGATGGGATTTTCTTCTTATGAAGAGGAATTTAAGTTCAAAGTTAAACCCAAGCGCTTGTGGCTAATGCCTTGCTTCTCCTTGCTCCACATGACATCTGTTTCAAACATGCCAGAGTACTAAGTTTGATTGATTTTCAATGAAAGGCACCAGGTAGAGATTAAATAAGACAAGAGGCACATTGCCAAAAACCTTCATAACTGATATCTGCACTAAATGTTTATCTCCCAAAACCATTTTCTCCTTCAAATCCTCATCGATTTGACAATAGTATCCACTAAATTATCTATATTCACATCTAGAATCCCTCATTAGTTTTGAAGGTAAGTAATATACTCATCATTTCCTTCATGTTATAGTATGGGAAGTGTATCCTAAGCATACTTACTTGACTTCATATATATATATATATATATATATATATATATATATATATATATATATATATATATATGTGTGTGTGTGTGTGTGTGTGTGTGTGTGTGTGTGTAAGGCACCTGCCTATGCATCTATGCTATTGTTGAATTTAGGTAGTGATCCCCTAGCTTGTATATATTTCTATATCCCTAACGGGTAACTTATCTTTGTACATTCTAGTGGTAATACATTAAGTGTTGTGTGTAATGCTCCAAGCTCCTTCTTCTTCTTTGTGTTGTTTGTGTGCTTCTGTAGACCTCAAACTCCAACAATTGGTATCAAAGCAGGTCACTGCTTCATCTATGGCATCGTCATCACCCCTCTGGTCACAATCCCATAATCGCACGAAATTTGGTGAGCATACTCAAGATGATTAGGAGATCAAAACCGCTTCGCTTTCTAGTGATGAAATCACGATCTGAGCTCATTTTGGCCTTTGAATGCACTATTATAATGCTTGTGCGGGCTATTTTGTCTTTTTGTGCCAAAGATATATAAAGGTTTTGGTTTGCCAATATAAGCGTCTGGAACTTTGCTATAGGTTTAGCAGAACCCATCAAGGTAGTTCTATTCAACTTTTTCAGATATGGTCATTTTTCTACATCAGTGTATTTTAGTCAGTGGCCATGGCTGAAAGTAGTGATGTATTTCTTATGTTGGCTATTGAGGATAAGTTGGATGGTATGAATTACCCATTGTGGGATTATATGATGCGTCATGTATTGGTCACAAAATAACTATGGAATATTGTGTAGGGTGTTGAAAAAGGTCCTATTACACATGCAAATACAGGTACTGAAGCTGATGTAGATGGCTTCAAAGATGGTGATATTCTATAGATTCCTGATCGTGTTGGAGTTTTTGTTGCACCTATTATAGAGAAATTTTTTTGGGATGGCAGAGATGCTCAAGCACATGCATTGATAGCCTTGTCTATCAAACATGTCATTATTCCTTACATTCGCTCTTGAAAAATAGCTAAGGATGCTTGAGATACACTTACCACATTGTATCAAGCTAGGAATGAGGCTCTTGTGGCTTACCTCCAAAAATAACTGGAGAGTGAGCACATGAACGAAGGTGATTCTATGGATAGTTTTCTAACAAAGATCAAAGACTTGAAGGAACACTTGATTTTTACTCATGAAGTTATACTAGATAACTCACTTGTGCATACCGTTTTGAACGATCTTCCTGATTCATATCAGGGTTTTGCTTCCACTCTTCGTTTGATGATGAAAGGCAATCCAAATGCCTTGACATTTGAGGAGTTAATCTCTGTTATGTTGTAGGAAGATTAGTCTAGGCAGAATAGGTCCATTGTGCATTTTGTAGATCAAGCTTTCCTAGTTAGTCAGAAGGGCAAAGGTAAATGGATCTCATGTATTAGTAAGCAAAAATTTGTAAATGCTACATTTTGAAGAAGGAAGACAAAGATGAGAAGAAATCAAAAAAGCTGAAATTCTTTGTAAGTACTGTAAAGGAAATGACCATAGAGTAAAGAACTATGCAAAATTGGTTGCAAAAGAGGCAAAGAAAAAGAGGCTCGAATGGTTGTTGCAAAGGCCTCTACACCGAAAATAGAGTCTGCTAATCTTGTGCAGAATGAAGAATGGGCCTTTACTACCGTTTGCAGTTTTGATACATCTTCTCATGAGCAATGTATATCTATAGTAGACTCAGATTTTGGTACTTTGATAGTGGGGCAACCAAACATATTACCTCACAACACAGTTTCTTCACTTCCCTTGAACATGCCCCTACACGAAAAACTATCACATGCATCAACAAATCCTCTTATCCGGTTATGGGAGTTGGTAAGATCATTCTCAATACTGATGATAGTTCTTTTACATTATTAGATGCTTTATTTGTGCCGGGGATCAAGAAAAATTTGTTATCAATTTTTGCATTCGCCAAGATTAGCTTGGTTGTGAAATTTATTGATGATAGATGTACAGTTCACGATCTCGCAAATGGCGACATGATTATTGCTTCTGGCATTTTATGTCGTGGGCTGCATAAGCTCATAGACTATGAAAAATTTGTGAATGATTCAACATGTGTAGTACATGATTCTAAGGCTATGTCAGATGCAAATCTTTGGCATGCACGATTTGGTGATCTAAATTTTGCTAGTTTGCTATGCCTATAGAAATCTAAAATGGTGTCCACTTTGTCCAAACTTGAGGCACCTGGAAAACATGTCTGTGAAAGCTGTATAAACACTGGAGGTTCGGCGGTGGTCCATTGACTTGCCTTATCATACATCCTTTGTTGTTCACGTATGCCTGGTTCAAAGACTTCTGCTGCTCGTTGCAATTGCTTACCGGATCGTGTCTAAATTACTGCAGCTTGAGTTTCCACTGGTGTGATTTGTACCATATTAGTCATTGGGTTTTGACAATCTTTCTTCTTCTGATCATACTCAGCTGCATCCTTACAAAATCTTCTAATGTGGCCAAATTCACCACAAAAATGGTAGCGAGGTGGTGGCAAATTAGTATTTTCATGTGCTGGTCCGGCCTGCCAACGGTTTGCATTGTAGTTATTATTTCTCTATTCTCTGTAATTTCGATAGCCTTGTTGCTAGTTGCTTCTCATTTGCGGAGGTACATAATGATTGGCTGGCTGTCCTTGTTCATTATAATAGCATTGACAGTTGTTGGTCCCTGTACTTTGGCGTTATATGCACAGTTTTCAGTGGAGTGTCCGGTAGTGTTGCAGATAGCACAAAACAACTGATTAAGTGCACAAGTGACACTGGTGTGCCCTGAGTTTTTACAAGTGGTGCAATATATCTGTCTGGTCGGATCTTCTGCAACAATTTTATTTGCTTTTAACCACTCCAGGTCTTCTGTAAATCCTCCAACCTTGTTTTCAAGCTGCAAAGCCATTGCTATCACCGCATCTAGTGTCATAGCTCCTACACAACGTATGATCATAATCTGTTTGAGTTGCGGAGTCAAACCATTGATAAACCATTGAGTGATAACGTCATCCGGTAGGTTGGCATGTGCTGGAGGTAACTGCCTCAAATGAGTTCTGAATAGGGTGGCATAGTCCTGCACTGTTTGATTTATCTTCTGTCTATTGTTTTGTAGGTAGTCGAAAATTTCGGCTGGATTCTTCTTTAGCCTGAATCTCAGCAGAAATGCATCCCTTACTGCTTCATAGGTGCCGAAGTGGTTAATATCATATTCTGTAAGCCACCTGGCTGCTTCATTAACCAATGTAGACTGGAAGACAATAGCTTTATACGCCGGATCAGGTGGATGATTGAGCACTGCATAACTTATCTCAAATGTGCGTACATGAGCATCTGGGTCATCTCTTGGAAATCCACCGAATTTAGTGTACGTTACTCCTGTGGGAGTCGGCCTAGATGGACATAGTTGTTGTTGTTGTTGTTGCTGCTGCTGCTGTTGTTGTTGAGGTTGTTGTTGTTGTTGGTATTGTTGCCCACTCATCGTGCTGCTGGTTGTGTCATGACTATCTTCTGTATCCCGAGGCGGAATATCTGAATCGTCGGAATCTGTATCGTCAGCCTGTGCACATTCCGGTTCGATAATATTGTTCAATATATTCCTGATCTCAGCTTTGAATAGGCTACCTTCCTTTTTGATGTCAAATGTAGGAAAGCTTACTCCTAATAGCGGTGGCTGTGCTGAAGATTCACCAAGAAATGGTAAACCGTCACCGAAAAACTATGAATATTCAGTAACTTGTACCGAAATAACATCAGAAGGTGTCAATTTTTCACCAAAACAAAGTAATTTTTCTCCTTCACTGATGGCTTTGGCGAAGACGTTTCTACTCGTGAACAAATTCGAATCTTTACCTAATGGTGTTAAACTAACTTCATGCTGCCTCCTGGTAGATTCTGGAGTTACTATATCTTTGACAAACTGTGCCGAAATGGCACCGGAATCTGCAAGAGATGTAGTACGTTCCACCGGAATATGACCGGAATCGCTACTAGGGTTCTTCAATTTCTTGACAACTGGGTTAGACCTATTTGTGCTTCTACCTCCTAGAGGCGTCCTTAGCAAATTAGGTACCCAAGGCTGTCTATTCTTTGGATACGTTTCACCAGATCGAGTAACCAGCATGTATCATCTTTTGGTATTAATCGCGTACTATTACTGTCGATTTACAATCTAGAGTCGCGTTACCACAATCGATTTTGCAACAATCTGATCTGTTGCCACCTTCCCACAGGCAGCGCCAGTGTTAAACGCTGTTCTAACTGTCAGAAATGCGTTTAAACGAGTATTTGGTTCTTGGGAGTGGAAGGGGTATGCAAAGACAGAGGCCCTATGCTTGTTTCCCAAAATTACTTCACAACACAATATACCAACATTCATGATTTTATCAAGAATTGGTATCCCCTTCTCGATCTTTACGGTTCATCATTTTAGCTCTATCAGAGTCTGCCGAACACACTGTACCAGACTATCAGTATCGTGATACCGAATTACCTCAGAACCCTTTTTCCGAATACACACTACTGTAACATTTTACAGTAGCTCAACCTTCACCGAATAGCGCTCACAATCAAACAAACCGAAAACACAGGACTCAACAGTTTCAGGCACACAGTGTTGAAGACTAATACATACTGGAGATAACCATTACTATAGCCAAATCTCTCCGTACAAGTACAAATCTCAATACTGAAGACAACACAATATAGCTCAGAATCCCAGAACACTACCACAACTACACAGACTTCTTCAACGACTGTCATAACATTCCAAGAAAGAGTACCACGATACGCGTAATTAACACAACAATCGCATTAGGGATTCGCAAACTACTCACTCAGACAACAACCCGGCAAACTACTAGATGTCGAGAAAACTCACAACAAATAGGTCTTGATAGACAACAGAACAGAATTAAGAACCATACACTACAGTATACTCAGAATACTTGGAATTAGCCAAACAACACTACAGTAACGACACAGACAATCACCCAGACAGACAGTCTGGTGATTCCATGAATCGTTATGGGCGCGTCTCTTTTTCATTGCTTTGTATAAAGATTACAACCATCTTGTAACAACCTTTCGCTCGTGCTGAATCTAAAAAGATTCAGTTTTATACAAATGCCAATCCGGCGGCCCACTAACAATCCCTTCATTCTAAGGATTGCACAAGCCTCTGTGATTGTGTATGTGGGTGTCCGAGAGAGAAGGTCTAATATATACTTGGCATATAAGAGATTATATATGTATAAGGGAGACAGAAAGAGCAGTTTTGTACACCCGCTCATAGTAACTAAAAGAACCTAACTATGAAAAGCTCCTGATCATGAAGGGCTTGGTTTGAACATGCTCCTGTTTGTGTTTAATATTCGGAATCATGTATTCGCATCATAAATCTATAGCTTAAATTTCTTTGAGGCAAGCATAGTTAAAGATTGTGCTCCAAATTTAAAATGTCACTATTGATGACACCTCTTAAGGAGATTCATAAGAGAAGTCACTACAGATGAAACTTCTTATGCTCTCATGGGTCTCATGAGCGAATATGAGTGTAACTCCCCCTTCTTTGGATGTTATGTTGTCTTGACTTTCTATCTCTTATGGGTGATTCTAGGGAGTGTTGGAACATGTAGGAGCTCTTCTTTATAAGTTTCTCTCTTTATGGGTGATTCTAGGGTACTACAACTACTCTTTTTGTCTCTCCTACACATACTTAAACTACTCTTTTCGTCTCTCCTACACCTACTTAAACTACTCTTTTCGTCTCTCCTACACATACTCTTTCCATCTCTCTCCTACTACAACTACTCTTTTCGTCTCTCGTACACATACAATCTCTTATATGACTTTATCTCTGTCTCTCTCGCTCTCTCTCCCTGTATCTCTTTGCAATTGGTATACTATTTGTGACAAGATATGTGTGTAAGTAGGATAGAAGAGAAGAGAGTGAGAGAGTGAGAGGCACTATTGTGCATATCCTAGTGTAACTTATGGGTATATATATCAAACATACATACACATGAGATAAAGACTAATCATAGAATTATTGCAAAAAGACTAATGATAAAAAAGATTCTTTTTATTCATGTGGTGGCCAAAAACATGGCTATTCTTCATAGAGTGCATACAAAATATAAAAGGACTCTGTCAGTAGCAGAATGGGCAAGTCTAGAGGTAATGCAAGAGCCAATGAAGTTTGGGCAAGTCTAGAGGTAATGCAAGAGCCAATGAAGTTGTATATATGCATCTACAAATTTATAAATACGTGGGTTGAAAAGCTTTAAATTCAACAAAAAGAATGCTAGAAATATAAAGTATAACATAGTGAAAATCACATAACAAGGAGCTTACCATTGGTAGATCAATTAGCAGCATTGGTTAAAAGTTTCCATTTCTGAACACAAAAATTTAAGTGAGAGGACTATAAATCAAGAAGTAATTAGGTCTTTAGAATGCGCTTGAATATTTTGTAATTAAATTTTGAAGGTGATGTAACACTTAGGAATACTTGGCATGTTTTTCATTCTGTGAGGGTTTTTCCCTATTATTGTATATATTCCCAAAACCTTAAAGGCCTAGTTATCATTCTACATGCCACACTTAATCATATAGTTTGTGTTGTGCCCCTAAGACTCTCTTCTTTGTTTTCTTCTTGTTGTACATTTTTAGTGCCTAATTCACAAAAAATAGTGTTCTAGCAAGTTGTTGCATCTTGAGGCCCATGCCAAGCACACCCTTGCTCACTTCCTCAAATTTCAATTACATTTGGCGAGCACAATCCACGAAGTGTATACAGAAAAAACACGCTAAGAGATATCTATAACTTGAAAACCGATTTGATTTGGTTTTAACACTGAACACACTAACATAATGATCTTGATAGAAAATTTCTTCTTTTACACGAACATTTATTGAAGATTCCTTTTCCTAGTAATATAGTCCAAAGCCTTACAGTGGTCTCACTACTAGAGACATTAAAAAAAAAAAAAACCAGAAAGTGTCTCTTATGTGACACTCCCTAAATTGACCGTCACAAAAACAATGATCATAAGAAAAAAGAGGGGCCAACACATAAGCAATGTAGAGCACCGCTTATGCAATGTTATTAATTAGCACAAGAAAACGGCATCACAGGCTAGCAATGTTTTCTATGGTGTTTGCAAATTGCTTGTGATGCAAAAACATCACAATAGAGATGCATAAAAGAAATTTCTAGAGCAAGAAGAAGATCGAGTTCAGCGTATGCGAAGAGAGAGATAGATAGAGAGAGAAAGATAGATAGATAGATAGATGGAAAGATAGATAGTGAGATGGAGAGAGAGAAAGGTAAACACACATACACACATGACACATATGCACACATCAAACGCACTCATGCATACATACATACACACATGCATACAAACACATGCATACATACATAGATGCATACATGCAGCATACACACACATGTATGTATCACATACATATAGATAGACACACACATACATGCATACACATATGCATATATATCAGACACACACATACATAAATTCACATCACACACACATACGTACATACACATTAGACACACACTAAGTCATCAATGTGCAATCATCAATGAAAGTTACAAAATATATATTATCTCCTTTTGAGGTCTCCTTTGCTGGCTCCGAAATATGTATGAACTAGATCAAGTGGATGAAACTCACATAATTACTCTTCTTAAATGATAACCTGTTTTCTTACCTGATTGGCAAGATTCACACAAGTTCTTGAGATTTTGATTCCAAAGATTTTATAATCCAAGTGCTAACCTCTTCTTCTCATATCCTTCAACCTCTTAGTATTGATATGTTCTATTACCTTCCTACATCGATATGTGAAGTAGGTTGTGTGGTTGAAATTTGGGCTCATTTCCAATTTGAATAGCCTTCTCTCTTTTCTACCTTTGGCCACCAATCTATACCCTTCTTCAATGTTTTCAACAAAGCATCCCTTTTGATTGAATTTGACATGAACCCTTCTTCAATGTTCTCAACAAAGCACCCCTTTCAAATTGAATTTGACCTAAAATCCTCTCTCAACCATTTTACACATATAATCAAGTTTGTTTGTAATTGTGGGAACATCAAGTACATCTTTCAAGCGCTTAGCCTTATGTGAGTCGTCCAACATAACATCACATATTTGTGTGATGGCATGGGGAGTGTCATCACATCTGCACTCAGAACACAAAAATGTAAGTGCGAAGAGTCTAAGTACAGAAGTGATTAGTTCTTTAGGATGTGATTGAATGTTTTTCTATTATATTTTGAAGGTAATGTAATACTTAAGAATACTTGGCATGTTTTTCTTTCTCTTAGGGTTTTTTTCCTAATTGTATATGTTCCCATAACCTAAAAGGCCTGATTATCATTTTACATGCTACACTTACTCATATACGTTGTGTTGTGCCCCTAAGAATCGCTTTGTTGTTTTCTTCTTTTTGTACATTTTCACTCCCCAATTCACAATAAATAGCATGATACCAAGTTTTTGCTTCTTGAGGCTCATGTCAAGTACCCTTGCCCCCTTCCTCGATTTTCAATTACATTTGGCGAGCATGATCAATGAAATGTATACATAAGAACACTCTAAATCATTTGCATAGCTTGAAAGTTGATTTGATTTGGTTTCAACCTTGAACACACTATAATAATGATCTTGAAACAAAATTTCTTCTTTTGAACGAACTTTTCTTCAAGATTCATTCTTCTAGTAAAATGGTCGAAAGCTTAAAAGTGGTTTGACTACAAGAGAATGGGGATCATAGTAACACCCCATTAAAAACAAAAATGGGAAGTTTCGCTTATGTGAGGCTCCCTAAATTGACTATCATAGAAACAACACTCATTAGAAAAACATGTGCTAGCACATAAGCGATGTAGAGCACTACTTATGCAATGTTATTAATTAGCATCACATGCTAGTGATGTTTTTTGCAAACATTATGCGAGCAGCGATTTCTAGAGCAAGATGAAGATTAAGTTGAGCACGCATGGGGATGAGAGAGACAGAGAGAGAGATAAATAGATAGATAGATAGATAGAGAGGTAATCATACATACACATGCATGTATACACACATACATTCTTACACATATGCACACACCAAAAACACTCATGCAAACATGCATACATACATGCATATACACACATGCACACATACATACATGTAGCATACACACACATGTATATATAGCACACACATACATGCACACATACACATACATGCATACAAACATGCATATATCACACACACATGTAAATTCACATCATACACACATACATACATGCATACACATCACACACACCTGCTAGGTTATCACTGTGTAATCTTCAATGATGGTTAAAAAAATGTATATAACCTCCATTTGAGGTCCTTTGTTGGCTCCCAAACATGTGTATGGACTAGATCAAGTGGATGCAAACTCATATATTTACTGTTCTTAAATGGTGACCTATTTCCTTACCTAATTGACACAATTCACACAAGTTCTTGAGATTTTGATTGCAAAGATTTGGTAATCCAAGTAATAGCCTCTTCTTCCTTCGACCTTTGAGTACTGACAAATTTTTAGTCAAAGGTTTATGAACGCTCCATAAAAAAGGATTCGAATCTTTTTTATAATTTTCATGAATGATTTTAGTTGAAGACACTCTCATGGGTCTTGTGAGTGAATATGAGCATAACGCTCCCTTATTTAGATGTTATGGGTGGTAGGGATATGTTTTCTAGGAAATGTTGGAGCATGTACGAGCTTTTCTTTACAAGTTTTTTTCTTGTTTCTGTGTGCAAGTATACAAAACGGTATATTTTCCTCTCTCTTACACATAAAATCTCTTATATGCCATTCTCTCTCTCTCTCTCTCTCTCTCTCTCTCTCTATATATATATATATATATATATATATATATATATATATATATATATATATATATATATATATATATATATATATATATATATATATATATATATATATATTGAATTTGTTCTACTATTTTTCACCAGATGAGTGAACCAATGGTTAGGTTTTTTTTAAGCATAGAAATAGAACGTGTCTTGCGTAACCTATTTCAGTGTCCCCTTTTGTCATTTTTGTGGTTATGTGCAGGATCTGTACAAGCAGGTGGATATGGAGAACTGGTCAATATTGTTGGCGCAAATAGCATGCCTAAGAGCTTTGCTAAGATTTATGGACTACTCACATGAGTTCTCTCATTTAGTGATGATCATGAGAACACATGCTTGTGAAAAGAAAAACTTGTAAAATCTAAACATAGAAAAGGAATATCGTTATGATAGGAAGCTAAATCCATGGCTCATTTGGTGAAAGGAATCTAATTTATAGCATCTCGAAAGTCTAGGATCACTTTTAGGTGACTAACTCACTAGATTGAAATTCAAACTTGAGTATAAATACATCATCTTCTTACTCATGGGATATCACATCTTTCCTTGAGAACTTGGGGTACGCTTTTGAGCATACATTGTGCTCAGTTGATGAAGGGGTAGTCCTCTACATGTCCCATGTACCGTATGTTCAAATATCATACACATATGTGATCATTACTTTGAGTAAGTCTTTCTCTATATGTTGTTGCAATACATTCATGCACACTGTGAACTTGTCTTGTTGATTCCTCTATATGTAAGTATCGATTTGATATACTTTCACTTGGACTAGTAAGATAATAGTTTGAAGTACTTACATATCAATTTTTATCATTATCAGTTTAACAAAATTTGAGATATAAAGCTCTAAACATGGTTAAGTCTACACATCGTCTTATTCCTAAAACGTAAGGTTAACCCCCTAGAGTTGTTAGATTCATTTTCTCTATATGGTGCAAACTTTTGATAATGATGCTCTAAAGGACTTGATGGTTCATTATGCATTTTTGGGAAGCTTGGATAGCGTATTAGGCATTCTTGTAGTCACATTGGCTAGTGTAGAGCAAGTTTGTTGGAGCACCAACTCATCTCTGTAGTTATACCAACACCTCTTCATATTGGTATCAGAGAAAATAAGCATAATGGGTGATGGATTCCCCTCATGAAATGAAAAATGGGATTGAGTTAATTATTTAGCATCATCTGTCAAAATGGAAGCATATCAGAAAGGAAAAAACCTCTATGGCTATATATCTAGAGATGAAATGATGCCAATACTAAGAAGCAAGGGCCAACTAGCACAAGGGAGCATAAAAGGTTGAATGTGTGGTGTTAAAAGGATGCTTTGGCAAGGTCATACATTCATAATGTGAGTTGTGATTTTTTGACCTCCACACATTAGGCATTGTAAGACATCACAAGAACATGGAATGCTCTTGAAGCATTCTTTTCATTAAGCACCAAGGAAAGAAAGAAGTAGTTATGGATAGATTTCATCACACTCAAGAAGATGCCCAAGCAAAGTGTGACTGATTTTTTCACCAAGATGAAAGGCATTGCAAACCAGCTTTGAGGCATGGGAAAAGTCATTGATAACGAAAAAATAGTAAGGCAAGTGATCAATGGTATAAAGGCAAATGCAAAATGGGAAGCCTTCACCAGAGCTATGGATCTCTACATTGTTGCGATATCAAGCTCAACATGTGATGATCTAGGATGGCACATATCACTTTTTCACTTTTCTAACATGTATAGTGGTCACGCCGCTATATATGAGGGATACGTCATTGAGCTTTACTAGATTTATCTACCAAGAATGACGGCAATTTTTTTCTTTGCTAGCTCAATCATCACGAAGATTAGGATTTTCTTTATGAATTGTTCTTTATATATTGCACTAGTTGTATTGTTGTTTTAGTTCGTTCTTGAACTTTTCTTTTATGTAATAAAAGAAGAAGAAGAAGATTCTTCTTCCTTGCCTCAATTTGTGTGTGTGCTCCTCTTTAAGTGTTAGAGTGCATGAGTGAGATCTCTTCCTTATCTCCTTCCTCATGACATGGTATCAGAGCCATTGTGGCTGTAGAGAGCTCATGCAAGACATTGACAACAAAGAGTATGTGAGAAAGCGGTATGAAGGTAGAAGGCATGAAAATATTTTCGAGAGTTATCCATTTTTGGGTCACTTGTTTGACTCACATTTCTGTTTCAGAGCTACCTCAACCTCCACTTCAAGCGTAGCAAGTGGGGCCCATGGAAAAGTTAGGTTAGTTTGCAAAATTGTAACTTGCATTCTGTTCAAAGCACTCAAATGTTCTAGATCTAGAATTTCAAGTGATTCTGTGTATTGTTGATACATGAAAACTATGTTTTTCTAAGATGGAACTCTCACGTCACAGTGTGATAGTATTCAAGCAGAGGTACTACTTCTAGTGTTTTGTAGTGTTGAGAATTTATGTAGAAATGGAAGGTGCAAATAGAACGAGTCAACTTATGAGCCATAACTTGGACAAGAACAACGTCCATGCTTGAAGATTTGGAGTGAAAAATTTCCTAATGGGAAAAGGCTATTGGACGTACATCGAAGGAGAGAACAAAATCGCACGGCAATTTCCAGAGAGGAATCAAACTACAAACCATTTATGAGTATATGAATAATGGAATCAAGGAGCACAAAATGTAATGTATTGGCTATTTGTTAGCATATAGAATAGCATGATTGGACACATACAGGATGCCAAGACTCCAAAAGAGGCTTGAAATAGTTTGGTCACATTGTATTAGACTAATTCTAAGGTATAGAAATTGCAAGTCAAGAACAAGCTACATGCAGTGGAGAAAAATGGCATGTGCACAAGTGACTACACTGTGAAAATCAAAAGCATATGTGAGTCACTTGCATATCTTTTCATTGAATTTGACCAACAATCCTCTCTCTACCATTTGACCCACACATTTAAGTTTGTTTGTAATTGTGGGAACATATGGTACATCTTTCAAGAACTTAGCCTTATGCAAATCATCCAACATAACATCACATATAGGTGTGATGGCATGGGGAGTTTCATCACGTGTCTCCACATGCCCTTTGGTTGATGATACCTACATATTTAAGAATAAGTTGAAGTTTTAGTCGAAGTTCTATGAAAACTCAATAAAAAAGGATACAAATGTTTTGTTATAACTTTCATGAATCATTTTAGTCGAACTTCACTCTCATGGGTCTCATGAGTGAATATGAGCATAACTCACCCTTCTTTAGATGTTATGTTTGGTAGGGATATGTTGTGTCAATTTTGTATCTCTTATGGGTGATTCTAGGGAACATTGAGGCATGTAGGAGCTTTTCTTTATAAAGTTTTTTCTAGTTTCTATGTGCAAGTATACAAAATGTTAGTGCTTATGGTTCCTACTACAAATACTCTTTTCCTCTCTCTTACACATACAATCTCTTATATGCGTCTCTCTCTCTCTCTTTGTATCTCTTTTG
>CM035409.1:74487221-74497221 GCA_020310875.1 Ceratopteris richardii
ATTGTATGAACTTTTGTTTGCTTTACCTAATTGACAAGCTTCACACTTGTACACTATGTGTTGAACTTCAACATTTGGCAATCCAACCACTACATCATTCTTTGGCATTTCCTTTATAGCTCTCTCATTGAAATGACCTAGCCTTTTATGCCATAGGTCTAACTCAAGCATCTCTTTACTTCCATAAGTAAATAATGCATGTCCCACATTACCTTCGACCTTGAGAGTAAATAACATTCCTTCCTTTTTACCTGAAATGATATTTCTATATCCCTGATTTGGATCTTGCACATAAACACCATCATTTGTGAATCTGACTTCATATCCCTTCTCCACAATTTTTCCTACATTTATCAAGTTTTTAGGAATAGTAGGAACATAAAGTACCTTGCTCAAGAGTGTGGTTCCACTCTTTGTCTTCAGTGATCCAATGCTCTTCACTTTATGCTTGGTATTATCTCCTGTTTGAACTATATGTCCATTCACCTTTGCTTCCGTATCATTCATCAATGATATATTGCCACTGAGATGATTGCTACATCTTGAGTCAATATAGAACAGCCTTTGGTCTTCTCTTGCTCCTTCATGAGTTGCATTCAAGATGAGATTCATGTCATCTTTTTTATCTGATGCATAATTATAGTAATTATTGTTGTAGGTCTCCAATTGAAAACTTCTTTCACCTCCTCTAGCATATGATGTCCTACCACCACTTCCTCTGAAGTTGCCTCTTTGATTTCTACCTCCTCTACCTCTTTGATTAAAGCTCTGGTTATTACTTTCACCATTTTGATTGTTATACCAACAATCATTTGCCAAATGATTGGTTCTGCCACAAATCCAATAGGCTTTAGTATTGTCTTTGTTCTTACCTCCTCTTCCTTTACCTCTGAAGTTCATCTTTCCTTTTGTGAAATTAGCTTGACTTGAAGTTCCTTCATCTTCAGTTGACTGCTTTGCTTTGCCATTCTTTTTCTTGTCCTTGGAGTACATAGCTTGACTTGCATTCGTATCATTGTCTCCCTTAATTTCCTACTCAAAAGTTAGCATGTGTCCTAGCAATTGATTAAGATCAGGAGTAAAATGATCTAATGACAATTCTATGAACAATATGAAAGGCTTCCACTTCTCATCTCCTCTAAGACCTATAAGTATTTGCCTTACCAACTTATCCTCTTCAATGTCTTCATCTATTACTCCCAAGCTATCTGCAATGTCCTTCATCCTTGCCACATAATTAGAAATTGATTGTGAGCGCTTCTTCTTGAAAGTTGTGAACTCTGCCCATAATGAGGACTTCCTTGACTTGATTGTGTTTTGGAAATGCTATTCCAAAGCATTCCACACATCTGTTGCACTTTCTAATCCTCTAATGTGAGGTAGAAGATAATCATTTACAGCCATGTAAATGATGCTCCTAGCTTGAGCATCCTTTCTCATCCAATTCTTCAAATCTGCAAGCTCTTCTCTAGTTGGAACACTAGGATCTCCAAACTCAGGTTTTTCTTCTTCTCCTGTGATGAATGCCATCATGTCTTTGCTCATGAGGTGTGCCTCCATCCTCATGGACCAAGCTAGATAGTTCTCCCTATCTAGCTTATCAATCTGCAAGCTTTCTCCCATCTTTGATCTTCTGTGTATGCAATTACTAGGATTTATGATAATATAGTGTACCTTTGATATGAAGCTTTAACCCTTCTTGATCCTTTGAACTCGTATTTTGTACTTCTTCATATTGTCTTCAAGAGTTTGACCTTGTCCACCTTCAATTACAAGGAACTTCAATATCTGCAACAGTCAGGACTTCCAATGTCTTTACTTCACTTGTATTGCACCTTCAGCTCTGATACAATTGTTGGAGACCTCTAAATCTCCAAAAGTTTGATCTATACTGATTTAAGAGCACCTCTATATCACTTATGGATCAAACTTTACACAAATGTTACCTTCATTTACCAAATCTTCAACTATCACTTCTCTGAGTGAGAATCTTCCTTCTACAAGAAGTCTGCTTCAAAGATTGACTTCATTACATGCACATATCTTCAGATTTCTTCAAAATAATGATGTACATATCTCCAGGCTACCTTTGTGCAATCATATCAACCATTAGTCCTTCAAAAGAATCATTAAAACTTTAATTTGATCCTTAAGATCAAGCATATGTCAGAAATTGTCTTCTTGAACAAGCAACTTTGACATAGCTAACTTCTAAGGTTGATTTCTCACAGCACACATCCTATTTTGCTAAATGATTTTAGAAATAACTTCCTTATCTTCACTTAGATTTTGAATGCTCACTCATCAGAAACGTTACACTCTGCACTGAGATCTAAGCAAAACATTGAGACGAAAAAGTGTGCAACTCTGAGAGGTCTACTTGCAGACTTTACATATACATGTTCCAATTGATAACACTCATAGCATGAAAGGAATTAAGCCATGAAAATTGGAGCATAGCTTCATTAGCTTCTAGATTAGATGTGTACAAAATATTTCCTGATCCACATGATTAGGCTGAGAGAAATAAGATAATTCTTGAAGATGATTCTCTACACATCTACCTCATTGACACTTGGCTTCTAATGACTCTCTCTCTTATTTCTTTACATCATTGACTTATATACATATGTTTCTAGACTTATCCCACGTCTATTGCATTACTCCTTATCATCCTAAGGATCACCTATACTTCTTGAGCTTCAATTTGATCATTGACTTACTTCAAACTCTTTGTAATCATCAATTTGTGATTGCTTTGTTCCAACAAGGTAGAACAGGTGTGCCTCAAGCTTACCCTTATAAAAGGTAGCCACATCAAGGAACCTCTTTGTATTGTCGCATAGAACAGAAATACACCAACCACACCACAGAGAATTGCCCATTCAATAGGCAAACACGACCTTTAAACCCACATTAGTATCAGCCATATGGATACCCATCTAGAGAGCCAAGTAGGGAAATTCCAAGGTATAATCCATATCCAACACCATAGGAGCACCTAGGCCATACAAGCAAGGACAATATACACAACCTCAGCTAGTGTTAGGACCACAACCATCACTCCCTCAGCACGTAGTACCTCTCAAGTATGCCCACCAGAGGAAAACTTCGAAAGAGCCATAGTGACAGCATCACCAATAACCAGTGTGGAATCAAGGAACCCAGGATACGAGCAAAACCAAGGAGATTATTATCCCTATGACACCGGCTTGATTGAATGTGAGCAAGCATATGACCCGCAATACTATGGATATTAGGGATATGACAACGTCTATGGACCAGAGGTGGCAACACTAATGTACACTGCACCCAAAGCACCGATACCCATAAGACCACCCATCAGACCACCTATGCCAAGAGGACCATGTTATAGATGTGGTGGAGACCACTTTATCAGAGAATGTACAAGACTATACAACCCACCACCCCTTAGGACTTGGGAAGGGTATTGTAGTGATTGTGGAAAGGAATACCTCTTTAGGGATTGCCCAAAAAACCTCAATAAGGCTCAAGGCACGACACCAATCAATATAATAGAAGTAATAGAAGCTTCAGGATGTGACAAGGAATACAAAGTTCCATTGAAGGCCATTACCCAAGCACAAATGAAAGGACAAGAGAGGAAACAAGTAGACCACGAGCAAGAAAACAGTAAAACCGTAGAACACAGAATACAAATAGTGGAAGATTTAGAGGACCCACGTGAGAATATCCAAACTACAAAAAGCCAAAAATGGAAGGATACGAGAGAAAAACTCAAGGAAAAATGGATGAAAAGTAAAAACAAGTAAGACAAGAAGCACACGCGTAGCAATAAGAAATCTAAAGAACCTGAAGATCAGGAAGAAATTTCCATTATGTCGTAGACACGAGAGCCAAAAAAGACAGGATCGATTCTAGCGGACCTAGAACCAAACGATTTAGACATTTGCTTGAAATCTTACCAAGGTAGAATAAAGAAGTGACCGAATGTGGAGTAGCATAAAAAGCTTTACGCACAAGGGGAGATAGAAAAGGAGAGGTTAGCGATATGTAGAAAACTCATAGAGGTAGCTCACGTCACCCTAGAGAAGACTATCCCAGCTCTTCCCGAGACAAGAATATCAGAGGATCAATAACATTATTGTATCAAAGCCAAGGAAAGGAAACCAAACGAGAAGAATGATGAGCTAGAACTACTAAAAACCCAAGACAAACCTATGTCCACAGTCCCTGATTTAGAGGCTGACTAGCCAAAAGAGTTGTGGAATAGAATTCGAGAAGATCAATGGAAAAAGAATGGAGTTGTAGAACCTCCTTTTGAGGACTTAGATGTGGAAGATTATCAACCAATACCTAACATGGAAGAAATATATGAAGAAGTTTCTAGACTAGACAAAAATAGAGAGGAGGCTCATAGTATTTCTACCCTACCAAACTACACGAGAGAATGCGAAAAAGAATCCATAATCTTTTGTTCACCCACAATATGAGGAGAAGAAAAGGGAAACTCAGATAACCACAATTATGAAAACAATTAGCAGGACAATTGGAGTTAAATCAGGAGAAGAACGAAAAGGAAAGCAAGGGAAATGAAAACCCATCTAATGTACAAATCCCTGTGGATAAGGTTGGAGAATTTAGCAAAGGAGATGAGGGAAACACATATCTACCGGTCACATACAATGGATACATGACTAAGGCCATACTACACATAGGAGCAGGATTAGGTATTGCTACCAAAGAGATATGGGAGAAATGGGGAAAGTCTGCCCTATGACCCACTCCTATGAATCTTCAATTAGCAGATGGCCATGTTGAGAAACCTTTGGGAATATTAGAAAAGATCAAATTAACCACCTGTGGAGTTGAATTTGATCATACTCTAGCCATTTGTCAATTTGGAAAAGCAAATAACTATGAGATGATATTAGGACGACCCTTCATGAGACAGCTTAAGGTAGTACAAGATTGGGGATGAGACTCCTTATACCTTCAACATCAAGGAAACACTACCAAGATAAACTTGCATACCTTTGTGTATTGAGATGTACCTCCACTACAATGGAACCCCATAAATAAGGAAGAGGATGATTTGCCTATCCATAGTGCTGGATCTAGCGATAAATCTTGGATGCATGAGGATGCCCAATTACAGATGTGTAAAGAAGCCAAGGAAGAGGATAACAAGATGCAGTTATGACCCATACGATATCCAATTATCGACCTGTAGAGGACCCAATGTACATGCCCCAAGTTTTCCCCGATGAAGCATTTGAACCACACGATTGGATGGAGATCCTAGAAACCTTAGATGTATGAGAGAATGAAGAAGTCTTGAAATGAATGAATGTGTGGACGAAGAAGGCTACGACATAAATTTGTACATGGTAGTCCTACACGAGGTTGAAGTGGGAGAAATATTGGAAAACTAATGGAAAGAAGAATACGAGAGCATAGAAATGGAACCAGACCCCATCAAGAGGAAAGCATGAGTAAGACCGAACCAACGCCTGATCTTTTTGAGGTACTAGAGCATTTCAAAAGGTATGAAATAGAAGAAAGAAAAATATCCATTTAGATGCCTAAGAGAGAGGCAAGAAAAGGGGAGACATATGACAACAAGGAACAAACGAAAAAAATCATAGTGACTGTAGAAGATGGAGAAGAAAGATGTACATACATAGGAAAAGATGTGTCAATAGAGGAGGAAGAAGAGTTGATATGGTTGATCCGAGAATATCAAGATGTATTTTCTTGGACCTATAAGGATCTCAAGGGTGTGGAACCCTCCATTAGTTCTCATAGAATACTAATGAAATCGGAGGCAAAACCATCAAAACAATGCCCTTACACGTATAACGAGGTCTATGCTACAAAAATAAAAGAAGAAATAGACAAGCTATTAGAGGCTGGATTCATTTATGAGATAGAACATACCGAATGGGTGTCACCATTAGTTGTTGTACCTAAAGAGAACAGAAAACTAAGAGTATGCATTAATCTTAAGAAAGTCAATGCAGCCACCGATCACCTTTTGGAAAGAGTTGTAAGAAAAGAAGTCTATAGTTTCTTAGATGGCTTTTCTGGATACAACCAGGTAGCTATTGCTACTGAGGATCAACATAAGACCGCATTTGTGACTGAATGGGGGTCTATGCTTTCATAGTGATGCCATTTGGACTCACTAATGCACGTGCTACTTTCCAAAGGTTGATGTGTCACATCTTCAAGGAGTTCCTAAAGAAAAGCATGGAAGTGTATGTGGACGACCTATGTACATATTCGAATCGAAGGCAAGAGGACATTCCTGAATTGCTGAAAATGTTTGATAAATGTCGACAATATAGAGTCTGCCTAAATCCAGAGAACTGTGTTTTCATGGTAAGACAAGGAAAGTTTTTAGGACACATCGTGTCTATCTATCTTTCTTTCTTTCTTTCTATCTATCTATCTTTCTATCTATCTATCTATCTATCTATCTATCTATCTATCTATCTATCTATCTATCTATCTATCTATCTATCTATCTATCTATCTATCTATCTATCTATCTATCTATCTATCTTTCTATCTATCTATCTATCTATCTATCTATCTACCTACCTATCTATCTCTCTATCTATCTATCTATCTATCTATCTATCTATCTATCTATCTATCTATCTATCTATCTATCTATCTATCTATCTATCTATCTATCTTCCTATGTAGCTATCTATCTATCTATCTATCTATCTATCTATATATATATATATATATATATATATATATATATATATATATATATATATATATATATATATATATATATATATATATATATATATATATATATATATATATATATATATATGTGTGTGTGTGTGTGTGTGTCTGTGTGTGTGTGTATTCATCTATCTATCTACCTATCTATCTATCTATTTATCTATTTATCTATATATCTATCTATCTATCTATCTATCGATCTATCTATCTATCTATCTATCCCTATCTATGTATCTCTATCTATTTATCTTCCTATGTAGCTATCTATCTATCTATCTATTATCTATCTATCTATCCATCGATCTATCTATCTATCTATCTATCTATTTGTTGGAGAAAAAATCACTAATTGGACATATATTTGAAGGTCAAAGCTTTAGAATAAAATCACATGCCTATGTGAAGGGACAAATTCACAAGTGTATTATATTTGTAAAGTTAGTTCACTTTAGTTCTAGAAGTTTTTTAACAATCACGAGAATGAGTTAGTTTGTATCAACTGACGCAATGAGGAAGACAATGAGAAAGTGATTTAGTACTCATTTTGTATGATTGAGAATAGTCGGGCTTCTCTGCTTGAGAAAGCACCTGTGCATTTGTGAGGTTTCATAGTTATGGAAAGAGTTTATTAAACTTTTGTGTATAAGTCTTCTTCTTCCATCTCTAGAGTTGTCTTGTGTGAAATGATTTCAAAAGTTGAATTTTTCCAAGCAAGTCGATGCCTGGCATCCAGTTTGTGCTGATAAGTCTATGTTTTATTCTCTGAGTTTTATGTACTGCTAAATCTCTTTGAAAATATGAAGTTTGTGGAGCAACTCGATGCCTGGCATCGAGTTTCAACATAAAGTCGATTCCTAGCATCGACTTCCCACATAAAAGTGGTCTTGCTCATGTCTTGTGTTCATAGGCTAATTATGGTGCTGAAAAAGTGGCTAAGAAAGCTCAAAGTCGATGTGTGGCATCAAATTTTGGTTGCAAGTCAATGCTAGGCATCAAATTTTCAGTTTTGGACAGCCAAATTCACTAAAACAATAAGAAAATTCCATTTTTGGAAGTCATACAGGGTAATCTTGTGAAGGCTATACCTTGAGTTCTAGAGATATGTTTCTTGCATATGATAGCTTGTTGGAAAGCTCTTCTCTTGTACTTGCATTCACCAAAAGATCTGCGAGAAATAATATTTGATCAAAGAGAACTTAGCAAAATACTGAAGGTATGTCATTTTAGTGACTAGAAAGTTCTGAAGAAGTAAAGTTCTTGGTCTTGGCTATCATTTCTCAAAGTTTGGAGTGGCAATGAGTTGACCATAGAGGTGTTCTAGTGTCACATTAATTCATTTCTTGTGGTGTTTTACACATCAACAAGCGGTATCAGAGCAGAAAGGTCCTAAAGAGCAGAAGGCGACAAAGGTATGAGAAGTTTTTGAAAATTTTTTCATTAAAGTTTGAAAGGTGAAGCATTTGAAGACACAAGGCATCAAAAGATTACTTCAAAAGTGTCTTCATACATAAAGAACTCTAAAAGGTATTATCCTTTATCCTTTAAGCTCATAGGTTGCAGCAGAAGGAAAGGAGTATGGCAGATCATATCTCCATTGACAAACTAGACAGGATAATTACCCCGCATGGGTAATGAGAATGGAAGCCTTACTTATGAGTAAGGATCTCATGGTATATATAATAGGTGAAGAAGAGAAGCCAGTATTTGAAGATGAAAGCGGACCAAAGAAAGAGAAACTGGATTCTTTAAAGCATTGGCAGAAGAAGGATGCAAGTGCAAAAGCCTACATCTACAATACAATCTCTGATCATTTGCTACCACATATCAGAGGATTGGAATCATCTAAAGAAATATGGAATGCATTGGAGTATCATTTCCAAAGCACTACTAAAGCACGGAAAGCAAATCTATGGTCAGAGTTTACAACATTCAAGAAGAAGCCAAGTCAAAGTATTAGTGACTATGTCACTAAGATGAAGGATCTAGCAGATAGTCTTCGATCCATAGATGAAGATATTGAGGATCACATATTGGTTGCTCAACTGCTTGCAGGTTTGAGAGGAGATGAAAGATGGAAACCTTTTGTCTTATCAACAGAACTTTCATTAAATCATTATGTTCCAGATTTGAATCAATTACTTGGTTTGATGCTCACATATGAGCAACACTTTAAGGGAGATGGAGATAAAGGACAAAGTTCTGCAATTGACATGAAGAACAAGAAGAAATGAGATAAAGGTAAAGCAAAGGATGAAGAAGATTCAACTTCTCAAGTTTATTATGCAAGAGGTAAAGGCACTGGCAGAGGAAGACCGAGGTTTTGGAAGAGGAAGAGGTAATCAAAATAACAAGAAGAAGGCTTGTTGGATATGTGGATTGAGTAATCATTTGGCTCATGATTGTTGGCACAACCAACAAGGATCAAACCAGAATCAAAAAAACAATAGGAGAGGCCGAGGTGGAAGATATCAAAGTAATTTTCACAGAGGTAGACAAAGTCAAAGAGGAGGCTATGGTAGAGGTGGAGAAGAAGTTGGGGACAAAATCAATCCTACAACACCATCTACTACAACTATGCAAATTTTGCTTACACATGGTGAAGGAGTGATTACAGAACTTGATCTCTGGCATAAGAGATTAGGTCATTTCAATGAAAGAGGAATTAAAGCTATGGTTGCATATGCTTATGTGCCATCACAGCTTAGACATAAACTTCAACCAAAGGCATAAAAATATATGCTCATTGGTTATGATGAAAAGCAGATGTTACATTTGATGAAAAGCATAAACTTCAACCAAAGGTAGAATCCTCTAACCAAACAATTTCTTGTTTCTAGAGATGTTACATTTGATGAACAGAAAAGTTGGTATGCAGATCAAAGTCATACAGCTGAAGAATTTGAAGAAGAGGTAAGAAGATGTTAGAAAGGAAAATCAATTGTGTAGGTAAATAGAGATGAAGACTATATGCAAGCAAGTACATCCAGAAGTGGATTAACAAGAAGGAATGAAGAAGCTCCTATATTTGATGAAGAGGTGTATCCAGACACTTATGAAGAATGTGAACCAAGAAGGTCAACCAGGACTAGAAGACAACCAGAAAGGTATTCTTATGATACTTCTTACATAACTTAGAAGAACTATGCATATATGGTCAAAGATGATGAAGAGCCTCAGAACTACGATGAAGCAAAAGGTAAGAAGCAATGGGAAGAAGCAATGAAGGAAGAGTTCAATGCACTAGAGGAGA
>CM035409.1:74539443-74544443 GCA_020310875.1 Ceratopteris richardii
TCACTTGTACATTACATGGAAGCAACATACATACACTTGTGACCATCATTGTCCTTCTCCTTCAATTCTCTGCATCATCTTCTTTGCCAACAGTAATCTTGCAGAGGCTGCTGCTCTCTCTCTAGAGCTCCAAATTGAGTGCAAGATGACTCACGGGAAATTTATAAGTGTCTAGTTTATGCCTATAAAGTTTCATAGAATTTAGTTCAGTAGATTGGGAGAAATGTGAGTTTTTCTGTCTCGGGGTCAATCTCTACATATTCCTAAAAAATAGGAAGTAGCACCGGTGAATGTCGCATTCATTCCTATAGCATATGTTGCTTATTCCTTATACGTTTCTGCATTCCATGCACTCAACCCTATGTTTATCACTCCCATAAAAGGATTTTTTCTAATTGTAATCACGCTCGTCGCTATGGAGTTTTTTGAAGTTCATTGTCTCTTCCATAGATAGTAAGTTTTTTGTACTAGTCGACCCGCGAACCTATCTATTTTGTATTGACTCATTCTCCTTGATGCTCCAAAGTACATAGTGTGTTTCATTGCACTTATTGCATTCCTATAAGTCTATTTGAGTCTCCATAAGCTCAAGGGCTGGTCTTGTGCCGGTTGGCTTGACCAAACTTCATCGCTTCGAAACGCAGTTTTCTACCTTCTACAAGCTTCTCCAAGTTCTTTCAGTGGTATCAGAGCTAGATCAAGATGGGTGACGGCTGTCCCACAATGATCAAGAAGCTTGGTCAACACAACTATGTGGCTTGGAAAATCAGAATGGAGGCCTATTTGCAAGGTAGAAATCTTTATGGAATTGTAGCAAGTGATGAAGTTATACCTATTTCAAGATCCAAAGGAGGACCTACACAAGAGGAGACAGATAAGCTCACACTTTGGTGCACAAGGGATGCTCAAGCAAGGTCATACATACTAAAATCTAGCTCTGAATTTCTATTATCACATATTAGAGGATGCAAGACATCTTAAGAGACTTGGGATGCCCTCCAGACGTTCTTTTCTGCTAGTACCAAAGTAAGCAAGAATCATCTTTGGAACGAGTTCAACCAAATGAAGAAGACACCTAAACAAACCTTCATAGAGTTTGTTACCAAGGTTAAAGAGGTTGCAGATCAGTTAGCGTCCATTGGAGAGCTGATTGAAGAAGAGGTCATCATGAGGCAAATTCTCAATGGCATTTGAAGTGATAAGCAATGGCAATCCTTCACGATGGCTTATGATCTCATCATGGATGTGCAGACTCCAGACTTCAACATCTTTCTTGGACAACTCTTCAATCAAGAAGCCAAAAATAGCATAAAGGAAGGTAACTCTTATCATGGTAATTCAAGTAGTGCTCTATATGCAGATACGAAGGATAAGAAGCAGAAAGGCAAGAAGAAGGAAGAAGATGAAGAAGAGACTTCTCAAGCGAACTTCACAAGCAAGAGCAAGTGGAAAGGGAAGAAGAAAGGACCAAAGCAAGACAAAGCCAAAGGTCAAAATGTTCAACCTTGTGCCATATGCGATAAGACCAACCACACCACTCAAAATTGTTGGTTCAATGGGAAGACCCAGAAAGGAAGTGGAAGAGGTGGATATGGCAGCAATAAAGGCAGAGGTGGATACAACTTCAACAATAACAATAGAAGCTATAATAGAAGAGACTACAACAATTATTCAGAAGATCAACCACATGAAGACTCATTGCTTCTCATGAATCTAAGCCACAAAGAAGGTAAAGAAGATGATCATTTGTTCTACATAGGTTCAGGATGTTCGAATCATGTGTATCTGATTTGAAAAGTCCAAAGCATAGACATGTAGTGCAAACAGGGGATGACACAAAGCACAATGTGGAGAAGATTGGTAATGTCAAAGCTTCCAATGGCAGGACAAACATTTTGAGTAAGGTTCTCTATGTACCCACTATCACTAAAAACCTAATAAGTGTAGGCCAAATAGTTGAAAAAGGCTTGCAAGTTAGGTTCACCCAACATGGAGCTTTTGTGAAAGATCCATGTCAAGGCTTCAAAAAGATAGCCCGAGATGAGAAGCATGGTAGGCTCTTTACTTTTGAAGTAGGAGAAACCAGGAACATAGCTCTATTCAACTTTGGGTCTCAAACCCTAAGTGAGCTTGAAATGTGCCATAAGAGACTTGCTCATGTGAATGAAAGAACCTTGAAGGATATATGCACGGATCAAAGTGTTCTAGGACTCCCGAACATATCAAAGCAACACATGATCAAGAGGTGTGATGCATGCTAGATTGGGAAGGCACAAAGACAACCATTCAACCACAAAGGCTACATCCACAACAACTTATTGGAGTTAGTACATACAGATGTATGGGGACCAAGTCAAGAACCTTCATTGGAAGGATCAAGGTATTACGTCTCATTTATTGACGGCCATAGTAGATGGATTGTTCTATACTTTATCAAGAGTAAGAATGAAGTGTTTGATTGCTTCAAAACGTATCTTGCACATGTGGAGAATCATACAGGTAGATCACTAAAGAAGCTTAGATCTGATGGAGGGGGAGAATACTTCTCCAAAGAGTTTGATGAGTTCTTGTAGGACAAAGGTATCAGAAGGGAAGTGACTACTAGGTACTCTCCTCAACTAAATGGAATTTCATAGAGGAGAAACAAGACATTGGTTGGATCAGCCCGAACAATGCTTGAAGAGAAGAAGCTGCCACATTATCTATGGGTAGAAGCTATTTCAACTACAGTGTACCTTATCAATAGACTACCATCTAAATCACTTCAAGGTATGAATCCTTATGAAGCATGGCATGGAAGAAAACCTAGTCTTGGACATTGCAAGGTTTTTGGTTGTTTAGCTTATGTTCATGTACCATCACAAATAAGAGGTAAGCTAGATGAAAGGGCAACAAAGGCAGTGTTCATTGGATATGATTCAACTCAGATGGGTTACAGGTTCTTCAATCCTTCAACCAAGAAATTCACTACAAGTAGAGATGTTGTGTTTGAAGAACACAAGTCTTGGTATGATGAAGACAAACAAAAGTTAACACTACCATATGATCTTGATTCTGACTCTCATCAATTAGGAAGGAAGCATGATACACAGGTCCAGGATCCAAGAGGTGATACAGACGATGACCAAGATGAAAGAGAAAAGGATTACAAGCTATCGAAGTCAAGAGGCAAAGCAAAGATGCAAGAGGTTGGAGTATGCTCCAAACAAGCACCTAGAAGATCAACAAGAGAGAAGAAACAACCAGAAAGGTATGGATATGATTCCACATTTGCTACGAAGCATTCAATATACTTGGCAAAAGACTCTATATCAGAGGAACCCTCAACCTATGAAGAGGCAAAGGGAAACCCTAATTGGGAAAAGGCCATGAACGAAGAGATAGATGCATTGAAGGAGATGGACACTTGGGATTTAGTTCCAATGTTGCCAAATCAAAAGGTAATTGGTTGCAGATGTGTATATAAAGTTAAAAGAAATTCAGATGGATCAGTTTGCAGGTACAAGGAAAGATTAGTTGCCAAAGGATGCTCACAAACTCATGGTATAGACTATGAGGAAACATTCTCACCAGTTGCAAATGACTACAATCAGGACATTGATAAGTGTAGTTGCTGCAAGGAATTGGAGACTCCTCCAACTTGATGTAAAAAATGCATTCTTAAATGGTTGGATAAGTGAAGAGGTATACATGTCACAACCACCAGGTTTTGAAAACCCTAATCATCCATCTTATGTTTGTGGACTTAAGAAAGCATTGTATGGATTGAAACAAGCTCCTAGAGCTTGGAATTACAAGTTGGTTACATATCTTCAAGATCAAGGATTCAAAGCTAGCAGCTCAGATCCTTCTCTATTCATCAAAAGAGATCACAATGAGGTTATCTATCTGTGTGTATATGTAGATGATATTATTGTGATAGGTGATGATCTAAATGGCATTCAAAGGATCAAGAGACACATGCAAGAGGAGTTCAAAATCAGTGACCTAGGTGAGCTCACATATTTCCTAGGTATGCAAGTGATATATACAGATGAAGGAATGGATTTGACTCAAAGAAGATACATTCATGATCTTCTTCTCAAGTTCAAAATGGAGAACACTAAACCTACAGGTACACCTTTGGAGATGAATCATAAACTTAGTGTTTATGAAGGTGAGAAAATCGAAGACATTAAAGAGTATCAAAGCTTGGTAGGTAGCTTGATATATGCTACTCATACAAGGGCAGGCATCTCATATAGTGTGGGAGTGCTTAGTCAGTTCATGCACTCACCGAGAAGACCACACATGGATGCCGCTAAGAGAGTACTTAAGTATCTCAAAGGTACAATCAACGAAGGTATATTCTATCCTTACTCTTCAGATTTGGATATCAAAATCTACTCAGATGCAGATTGGGCAGGAGCTAGTGTCATGGAGTTCCAAGAAGCAACCAATAGTTGCTTTATCTTCAACTGAAGCAGAGTACAGAGGCTTGACCATAACAACTCAAGAGGCAATATGGTTAAAAGCATTGTATACAGATTTGGGACTAGTGAGTTCCAAACCTCATATATTTGGAGATAATGTAAGTTCCATGCATCTAGCGGCAAATCCTATTTTCCATGCGAGAACCAAGCACATAGAAATCCATTACCACTTGATCAGGGAGAAACTCATGGCAAAGAAGATTGACATTTGTTTTGTTCCTACTAAAAAGCAAGTAGGAGATATGATGATGAAGGCACTTGATGGAATAAAGCTTTGTAGATTCAAAGCTATGGCAGGTATTCAACCTATCAGAGAATGAAGACTCAAGCATACTTTAGCTTGAGGGGGAGCTGTTGGAACATAAAGCTTACACTATGCTTGAGGTGGATTTGATCTACATCAAAGGTTATCACATCGAAAGAATATCCGTTGGAGAGTTCTTTTTCATATGCTCATTTATTGTATTTTTTTGAGAAATTTTTGATGGTTCATTTACCGTTGTCAAAGCCTTGAGCTTTACACATGTA
>CM035409.1:74554443-74624443 GCA_020310875.1 Ceratopteris richardii
ACTCATTCTATTTGCACCTTCCAGTATTACATAAATTTTCAACACTACAAAACACTAGAAGTAGTACCTCTGCTTGAATACTATCACACTATGATGTGACATTTCCATCTCAAAAAAACATAGTTTTCATGTATCAACAATACAGAGAATCACTTGAAATTCTAGATCTAGAACATTTGAGTGCTTTGAACAGAATGCAAGTTACAATTTCACAAACTAACCTAACTTTTCCATGAGCCCCACTTGCTAGGCTTGATACAGAGGTTGAGATAGCTCTAAAATAGAAATGTGAGTAAAACAAGTGAACCAAAAATGGATAACTCTCAAACATATTTTCATGCCTTCTACCTTCATACCAATTTTCATAGCACTCTAAGGTCATTTGTGAATCATGCTTTCTCCATGCCTTCTCACATACTCTTTGTCGTAGCATCCTGCATGAGCTCTCTACAGCCATAATGGCTCTGAAACCATGTCATGAGGAAGGAGATAAGGAAGAGAGCTCACTCATGCACTCTAACACTTAAAGAGGAGCACACACACAAATTGAGGCAAGGAAGAAAAATCTTCTTCTTCTTCTTTTATTAAATAAAAGGAAAGTACAAGAATGAACCAAAACAACAATACAACTAGTGCAATATATAAAGAGCAATTCATAAGGAAAATCCTAATGTCCATGAATGATTGAGCTAGCAAAGAAAACAATTTCCATCATTCTTGGTAGATAAATCTAGTAAAGCTCAATGAAGTATCCTTGATATATAGCTGCATGACCACTATACATGTCAAAAAAATGAAAAAGTGATATGTGCCATCCTGGATCATCACATGTTGAGCTTGATATCTCAACAATGTAAAGGTCCATAGCTCTAGTGAAGGATTCCCATTTTCATCTACCTTTATACCGTTGATCATTTGCATTACTATTTATTCGTTATTAATTACTTTTCCCATGCCTCAAAGCTGGTTTGCAATGTGTTTCATCTTGCTGAAAAAATCAGTCACACTGCTTGGGCATCTTCTTGAGTGTGATGAAATCTATCCATAACTAGTTCTTTCTTTCCTTGGTGCTAAACGAAAATAATGCTTCAAGAGCATTCCATGTTTCTTGTGATGTCTTATAATGCCTAATGTGTGGAGGTCAAAAAATCACAACTCGCATTATGAATGTATGACCTTGCCAAAGCATCCTTTTAACACCATGCATTCAACCTTTTATGCTCCCTTGTGTCAGTTGGACCTTGCTTCTGAGTATTGGCATCATTTCATCTCTAGATATATAGCCATAGAGGTTTTTTCCTTTTAGATATGCTTCCATTCTAACTCATGATGCTAAATGATTAACTCGATTCAATCTTTCAATGGCTGAGGGTAATCCATCACCCATTATGCTTAGATGCTCTGATACCAATATAAGGAGGTGATGGTATAAGTGTAGAGATGAGTTGGTGTTGCAACAAACTTGCTCTACACTAGCCAATGTGACTACAAGAATGCCTAATACACTATCTAAGCTTCCCAAAAATACATAATGAACCATCAAGTTCTTTAGAGCATCATTATCAAAAGTTTTCACCATATAGAGAAAATGAATCTAACAAGTCCAGGGGGTCACCCTTAACATTTTAGGAATAAGAAGATGTGCAGATTTAACCATGTTTAGAGCTTTATAGCTCAAATTTTGTTAAAGCGATAATGATAAAAATTGATATGTAAGTACTTCAAACTCTTATCTTACTAGTCCAAGTGAAAGTATATCAAATGGATACTTACATATAGAGGAATCAACAAGACAAGTTCACAATGTGCATGGATGTATTGCAACAACATATAGAGAAAGACTTACTCAAAGTAATGATCACATATGTGTATAATATTTGAACATATGGTACATGGGACATGTAGAGGACTACCCCTTCATTAACTTAGCACAATGTATGCTCAAAAGTGTACCCCAATCGCTCAAGGAAAGATGTGATATCCCATGACTAAGAAGATGATGTATTTATACTCAAATTTGAATTTCAATCTAGTGAGTTACTCACCTAAAAGTGATCCTGGACTTTTGAGATGCTATAAATTAGATTCGTTTCACCAAATGAGTCATGGACTTAGCTTCCTATCATCATGATATTCCTCTTCTATGTTTAGATTTTACAAATGATCAATCTAGATACAAATTTTTCTTCTCACAAGCATGTGTTCTCATGATCATCACTAAATGAGACCACTCATGTGAGTAGTCCATAAAGCTTAGCAAAGCTCTTAGGCATGCTATTTGCACCAACAATATTGATCAGTTCTCCATATCCACCTCCTTGTAGAGATCCTGCACATAACCACAAAAATGACAAAAGGGAACACCAAATCAAGTTACACAAGACACATTCTATTTCTATGCTTAAAAGAAAAACTAACATCCTTTTTTATGGAGCTTTCATAAACCTTTGACTAAAACTTTGACTTATTCTCAAATATGTAGGTACGATCAACCTAAGGGCATGTGGAGAGAGGTGATAACACTCGCCATGCCATCACACATATAGGTTATGTTATGTTGGATGATATGATAAGGCTAAGTGCTTGAAAGATGTTTCTGATGTTCCCACAATTACAAACAAACTTGTTTATGTAGAAATGGTTGAGAGAGGATTGAAATTCAATCAAAACCAATGCTTTGTTGAAAACAATAAAGAATGGTGGAGATTGGTGGCCAAAGGTAGAAAGGAGAGAAGGCTATTGAAATTGGATGTGAAGCCAAACTTCAACCACACAACCTACTTCACACACGGACGTAGAAAGCTCGTAGAAGTAGATATGAAGAAGAAGAGGGTAGTACTTGGATTACCAAATCTTTGCAATCAAAATCTCAAGAACTTATGTCAATTGTGTCAATAAGGTAAGAAAAATAGGTCACCATTTAAGAACAGTAAATATGTGAGTTTTCATCCACTTGATCTAGTCCATACATATGTTTGGGAGCAAACAAAGGACCTTAAATGGAGGCAATATACATTTTTTTAACCATCATTGAAGATTACACAGTGATAACGTAGCATGTGTGTGCGATGTGTATGTATGTATGTGCATATGATGTGAATTTACATGTGTTTGTGTGTGATATATGCATGCTTGTATTGTATGCATGTATGTGTATGTGTTTATGTATATGTGTGTTATATGTACATGTGTGTGTATGCTACATGTATGTAAGTATGCATGTGTGTATATGCATGTATGTATGCATGTTTGCATGAGTGTTTTTGATGTGTGCATATGTGTAAGAATGTATGTGTGTATACATGCATATGTATGTATGCTTATCTTCTTCTCTCTCTCTCTATCTATCTATCTATCTATTTATCTCTCTCTCTCTCTCTCTCTTTGTCTCTCTCATCCCCCTGCGTGCTCAACTTAATCTTCATCTTGCTCTAGAAATCGCTGCTCGCATAATGGTGCCAGGAGATATTGAAATTTCTTTCATGGATCTCATAGTGTCTCTTTTGTGATGCTTTTGCATCGTAGGCAGTTTTCAAGCATTGCAAAAAACATCACTAGCATGCGATGCTAATTAATAACATTGCATAAGTGGTGCTCTACATCCCTTACGTGCTAGCGCATGTTTTTTCAATGAGTGTTGTTTCTATGATAGTCAATTTAGGGAGCCTCACATAAGAGAAACTTCCCATTTTTGTTTTTAATGGGGTGTTACTATGATCCCCGTTCTCTTGTAGTCAAATCACTTTTAAGCTTTCGACCATTTTACTAGAAGAATGAATCTTGAATAAAAGTTTGTTCAAAAGAAGAAATTTCGTTTCAAGATCATTATTATAGTGTGTTCAAGGTTGAAACCAAATCAAATCAATTATCAAGCTATGCAAATGATTTAGAGTGTTCTTATGTATACATTTCTATGATCATGCTCACTAAATGTAATTGAAATTCGAGGAAGTGAGCAAGGGTACTTGACATGATCCTCAAGAAGCAAAAACTTGGTATCATACTATTTATCGTGAATTGGGGAGTGAAAATGTACAAAAAGAAGAAAACAACAAAGAGATGCTTAGGGGCACAACACAACTTATATGAGTAAGTGTAGCATGTAAAATCATAATGAGGCCTTTTAGGTTATGGGAACATATACAATTAGGAAAAAAAACCCTAAGAGAAAGAAAAACATGCCAAGTATTCCTAAGTATTACATCACCTTCAAAATATAATATCAAAATATTCAATCACATCCTAAAGAACTAATTACTTCTGTACTTAGACTATTCTCACTTACATTTTTGTGTTCTGAATATTGCACTAAGAGAAACGAGAAAAAACATATAAAGAAAAAATCCTACTTTGATCCACCATTCCCTAGAGTCGACCATAAGAGATAGAAAATCAAGACAACATATCCCTACCGGCCATAACATCTAAAGAAGGGCTAGTTATGGTCATACTCACTCATGAGACCCATGAGAGTGAACTTTGACTAAAATCATCCATGAAAATTATAACAAGTCATTTGAATCCTTTTTTATGGACTTTTCATAAAACTTTGACTAAAAGTTCAACTTATTCTCAAATATGTAGGTAGCATCAATCAAAGGGCATGTGTAGATGTGATGACACTCACCATGCCATCACACAAATATAAGATGGAATGTTGGATGACTCGCATAAGGCTAAGTGCGTGAAAGATATACTTGATGTTCCCACAATTACAAACAAACTTAATTATATGGGTAAAATGTTTGAGAGATGATTTTAGGTCTAATTAATTTGAAAGGGGTGCTTTGTTGAAAAAATTGAAGAAGGGTTCATGTCAAATTCAATCAAAAGGGATGCTTTGTTGAAAACATTGAAGAAGGGTTTGGATTGGTGGCCAAAGGTAGAAAGGAGAGAATGCTATTCAAAGTGGAAATGAACCCAAATTTCAACCACACAACCTAGTTCCCATATGGAAGTAGAAAGGTAGTAGAACATATCAATACTAAGAGATTGAAGGATATCAGAAGAATTGGTTAGCACTTGGATTATCAAATCTTTGGAATGAAAATCTCAAGAACTTGTGTGAATCTTGCCAATAGGTAAGAACAATAGGTAACCATTTAAGAAGAGTAATTATGTGAGTTTCATCCACTTGATCTAGTTCATACATATTTGGGAGCCAACAAAGGAGACCTCAAAAGGAGATAATATATATTTTGTAATCTTCATTGATGATTGCACAATGATGACTAAGTGTGTGTCTAATGTGTATGTATGCATGTGTGTGTGATGTGAATTTATGTATGTGTCTATGTGATATATGTATCTGTGTATGCATGTATGTGTGTGATACATACATGTGTGTGTATGCTGTATGAATGCATATATGTATGTATGCATGTGTGTGTATGTATGTATGCATGAGTGTGTTTGATGTGTGCATATGTCTGTGAATGCATGTGTGTATGCATGCATGTGTATATATGCTTACCTTTCTCTCTCTCTCTCTCTCTCCATCTCGCTATCTATCTGGCTATCTATCTATCTCTCCCTCTCTCTCTCTATCTATCTCTCTCTTCACATATGCTCAACTCAATCTTCTACTTGCTCTAGAAATCGCGTCTGGCATAATGGTTCCAAGAGAAATTGAAATTTCTTTTATGCATCTTGTAGCATCTCTAGTGTGATGTTTTTGCATCACAGGAAATTTGCAGACACCGTAGAAAACATTGCTAGCATGTGATGCCTTTTTGTTGTGCTAATTAATAACATTGCATAAGTGGTGCTCTACATTGCTTATGTGTTGGCCCCTCTTTTTTCTTATGAGCGTTGTTTTTGTGGTGGTCAATTTAGGGAGTGTCACATAAGAGACACTTTTTGGTTTTGCTTTTTATGTCTCTCGTAGTGAGACCACTATAAGGCTTTGGACTATTTTACTAGGAAAAGGAATCTTCAATAAATGTTCTTGCAAAAGAAGAAATTTTCTTTCAAGATCATTATGTTAGTATGTTTGTTGTATTTTATGGAATCATGGAAGGTTAAATGGATTTTTAATGTTTTAAATGTCCAGAAGGTTTTAATGTGGTTGTGTTTAATCTAGCAGGTAAAGAAGCATGACGGCATGGATAGAAGTGGATGCGTATAAATAAATAAATTTGAAGACTAAATCGAAGACTTCTAGAATAGTTATATTTAGGTTTATCTTGTTGTTAAAGTAGTGGTTCGCTTTAGAAAGCAATGCCATTTGTAAATAAAGCAGTTTTTCCTACAAGATGCTCCTAAAAGTGATGGTCCTCATGTAACTTCTATTTTTAGGACGTAATAGAAATAAACCTATAAATATGTGTACTCTGAGAGACTCGTCCATCAGAGTACACGGGTTGAGATTGCACCCAATATCGCGTCAATTGTTTCTCTTTTTGTGATTCCTGTTTCATCTTCTTTCTGCCTCTGTGTGTGCGTGTGCTAAAGGACATGAGAACAGTGGTATCAGAGCCTAGCACATATCACTCTGGAGGGATTTGTTTGTGTTTATCTTTGCGATTGATTCTTATTTACATTGTTTGTTCGTGATCTGAATCCGAATCCGAATCCACGTCCATGTCCGCGTCCGCTTCTGCTTTTGCTTCTGTCTCTATCTCTATCTCTGTTCTAATCTAGAACCTATGTTTAAACCTACATTTATACCTATGTTTACACCTACGTTTACACCTCAGAGCTTGACACGTATCACTCTGGAGGGATTTTTGTGTGCTAGTATCATCAGTATGTCTACTACCACCTTCTCATCTACTTTTGCATTATAAACATTTTCATGTCCTCCCCCTCTCAATGCATCTCCATATCTTCAATCAATCGCTCTCTCTCTCTCTCTCTCCAATATATTACATACTTGACTAATCCTACTATGTTTTGTCCAATGAAGCAATTATATATCCTAATGCACTTACTAGCTTTGGATTCTTATAAAATTTCCATGATAATAATGGCATTTCTAGAGTAATATAACCGATAGAGAGAGTTGTTTTAAAGGTTGCAATTAATGTATAAATACATTTGTGTGAAAATACATGAGCACTACTCGGGCACCTTTTTCCTTTTTAAGAGATTTTTTTCCTTCTAATTATATATATTCCCATAACCTTCATGGCCTACTTGAAATTGTACATTCAAAACTTAATCATAAGTTTGATTTTGTGGTCCTAAGAATCTTCTTGTTTGTTGTCTTGCTAGTAGTATTAGATTAATGTTTTTTCTTCTTGAGGCTCATGACATGCACACCCTTTCTCATTTTTACAAATTTGGTTAAACTCTATTAAGAAGAGTAGATCAATTGTGCACTTCGAACAAAGTGTAGTAAGTTCTCATAGCTTGAAGAAAATGGTTCATTCACATGTTGGTTATTGAGGATAAGCTGAATTGTTCCAACTAACCATTATAGACTTACATGATGAATTATATGTTGCTTGCAAAGAAAATATGAAATATTAGCTAAAGTGTTGAAATACATCCTCTCATAGCTACATATGTTAAAAATCTATATAATTAAGATGGTGTTGATGATGTTGTTGAATCAAGTCCTAGAGTAATCCCTATTTCAAGTATTCATAATGCTCCAGCTTTGAATAATTAAAGTACACCAATGGCACTTTCAACTATTGCACAACAACTTTGATTGGATAGCATAGATGCATAGGCAAGTCCCATATATATATATATATATATATATATATATATATATATATATATATATATATATATATATATAGTGTTAGTGTGTGTATATATATATATATATATATATATATATATATATATATATATATATATATATATATATATATATATATATATCCATACTATATATAGGAGATAACTAGGTATGCTTAGGATAGACTTCCCATACTATATGACGAAGGAAATGAGGAGCATATTGCTTACCATAAAAACTAATGAGGGAGTATAGATGTGACTATAGCTATTTTAACGGATAGGATTGTCAAATAGATGACGATTTAAAGGAGCAAATGGTTTTTGGAGATAAGCATTTACTAGAGATTTCAACTGTGAAGGTTTTTTTCAATGGGCCTCGTCTTTCATTGAAAATCAATCAAACTTAGTACTCTTGGACCTTTGAAATGTATGCCATGTGGAGCAATGAGAAGCAAGGCATTATGCATACGTCCACATATCTTTCATTGAAAATCAATCAAACTTAGTACTCTTGGACCTTCTCTTTATTGTTTTAATCAAGAGGCACATCTATCACGCAGGTGAGATATAGCGTATAAATCTAGAAAAAGTGATTTCCAAAATTATATGTACACACAAAGTGAATGTTGTATTCCATGTGCTTGAATGATTTCACTCAACTTTTTGTAGCCATATCTAGCTCACAGATTGTATGTGCATGAGATAGATAGTTGTGAGTGCTAAGAAAGGTTTCCTTACCATGTCCTAGTTACTTCTTGTAATATTTGTTTTTTTAGAAATCTATTTTTGTATTCTAAATTTGCTTCAAAACTCACGTTCAATCTTTGTATATTCTGAGAAAAACATTTCTAGAAGTGAGTAGTATTGTGTATGTACACCTATTGAAGTCCATAACTTCTGTCACTTGGAGGGATTGGATCTTTAATATAAAGGAAGTTCGGCAATAGCCTACTCTCCCGGACTTGAATTAAATAAAGAAAAGTACAAGAGAAGGGGACTAGTGCCCACGGGACCCCCCAAATCCCACAAAGCAGGGGAAGCTTTTACAGAGCTTAGATGAAATTACAAAGAAGGTTAATTACCCTCTCATCACCCTCATGTGGGGCCCACTTGGGTTTAAGCTTGTTATCGATCAAAAGGAGTACTTGATGATGCCTAAAGGGGGGGGATTTTTTACAGTTGACAATCCTTTTGCCAAGGAGGAACAGAGATTTCTCAATTGACCACTCCTTGGGGGAGTCACCGAAGTTGAAAGCACATCTTTCCTGCCAGATTTTCCATAGGACCTCCCCTCTGATGGCGTTCCAGAGGGTCGCGGAGCAGCCGATCGCTTCTCCCAGCAGGGCTTGCTGCCAGCTGAGACGTTTTTGAAGTCTAATTCTCTTTCCAACCACCTGCTAGAGTCTGTTGGAGTTGGGGCAGGTAAAGAAGATGTGTGAAACATCTTCGATAGACCGGTGGCAGCGTTTGCACCAGGGAGGGATCCCACAAATTTTGCTAGCCTTAAGATTGGTCCAGATTCCATGATGAAGGATTTTCCATAAGAGGACAGACTTTTTGATTTCTATGAGGGGGTGCCAGATAGCCATGAACTTCATGTCCCACCGAAGCCGCGTCCATGACAGGCACCACTTTTTGTTGAGGTTAGCCTGATAGTCAATGGTTTCTTTGATGTTCGGGACTTTTGATAGGTCATTAAGTGTAGTTTATGTGTGCAAAATCTCTCAAGATCAATCGTCAAGAGTTTAGAGAACCATTCATTTGAGTAAATAGTGGGCTTTCGAGTGTCCCTATGAGGACACCTTTGCTTCAAGGGTGCATTGGAAAGGTAGTTCCTCTCCTATGAGTGCTATGAGAGCTTTTCGAAATACAAATGAATTCAACGAGGATCAAGAGAAGCCATTGAAGAACCTAGAAGTAAGGAGAATTGATGGATGAAGTTCAAGAGCACACTCTAAGCAAAGGGGAGTCTACTAGTGAACGCAAAGAGCACACTCTTACGTTAACATCCTTGAGCTTGATGAAAAGGAGCTCCTCATCCTAGATATGAGAAATACATAGATATATATGCAACTTTCGCATATCCATCATAGTTTTTATCTGTGGATATGTATATGTGCACCTCTGTGTGTTTCTGAGTGCGTATGCATGGAAAGGGATACATGGGAAGCATATCTTAGACAGAAGATATGTATGTGTGAACCTCTGTGTGTTTGTGAGTGCGTATGCATGGAAAGGGATACATGGGAAGCATATCTTAGATAGAAGATATGTATGTGTGCACCTCTGTGTGTTTGTGAGTGCGTATGCATGGAAAGCGATACATGGGAAGCATATCTTGCTTCTATCTGTTAGATTGACAATATATCAATCAATCAATCATCTACTCTAGCATATCAATATCACATTTTTGTTTGATCTTCTTCACAATGCTTATAACCTAATTTCCATAACATATGCAACGCTTATTTTAGCAATGCATTTAAGATTTCTTGTACTCATATTTTGATTGTTTGTGTATCATGATTTGGGCGGCACCATCAAGTGACACTTATTTACACTTTTCCTCATTTCCTATACCCAGATGTGATATTTTTAGTTCTTGCATACACATACTCTTTGACTAAGCTTCTCTCTCTCTCATACACATGAAAAGATGTACCAAAAAAAGGTGCCTCTTTTTAATACATCTCGATTGTTGGTACATTGCTCTAATAAATGATTCCACTCCATTGGCATGTAACTGGAATAACGTTTATTGAAGTCACGTGTCCATTTAGCGTGTCCATTTCTCATATAAATTGAGAGGGATAATCAGAACAACTATCAAGTTCAAGAGCACACTTTAAGCAAAGGGAAGTCTACTAGTGAAGGCAAAGAGCATCAACCTCATCTATATGGCACTTTTGGAGTCCTACGTTAACATCCTTGAGCTTGATGAAAAGGAGCTTCTCATCCTAGATATGAGAAATAGATAGATATATATGCAACTTTCTCGTCTCCATCATAGTTTTTATGTGTGCATATGTATGTGTGCACCTCTGTGTGTTTGTGAGTGTGTATGCATGGAAAGGGATACATGGGAAGCATATCTTGCTTCGATCTATTACATTGAGAATATCTCAATCAATCAATCATCTACTCTAGCATATCAATATCACATTTTTGTTTGATCTTCTTCACCATGCTTATAACCTGTTTTCCATAACATATATAACGCTTATTTTAGCAATGCATTTTAGATTTCTTGTACTCATATTTTGATTGTTTCTGTATCATGATTTGGGCGACACCATCAAGTGACCCTTATTTACACTTTTCTTCATTTTCTATACCAAGATGTGATATTTTTTATATAAAGGAAGTTCGGCAATAGCCTACTCTCCCGGACTTGAATTAAATTAAGAAACAAAGGTACAAAAGAAGGGGACTAGTGCCCACGGGACCCCCCAAATCCCACAAAGCAGGGGAAGCTTGGTTGATTCCTAGGTTGCATTACAAAGAAGGTTGATCACCCACTAAGCTTCTCTCTCTCTCCCATACACATGAAAAGATGTACCAAAAAAAGGTGCCTCTTTTTAATACATCTTGATTGATCGTACATTACTCTAATAAATGATTGCAGTCCATTGGCTATGTGACTTGCTAAACATGTGAAAAGTAAATATATCATGTAACTAGAATAACGTTTACTGAAGTCACGGTCTTATACAACCTGATTTAGCGTGTCCATTTCTCATATAAATTGAGAGGGATAATCAAAACAAGTAGATGTCGGGAGAATTTGGCTACACGGAGGCAATAAAAAAGCTATCAAAAAGAAATCTTGTGTTATATATGTTGGTGATACTTTCACTCTTGTACCACTTATTGGTGGTCGTGACGGCAAAGGCTTGAACCTTGTCAAGTCTGCCGAAATCGCCGCGCCACCGAAAAGGATGCTAAGCTAGAGTGATATTAGAACACCTCCATAATCAACAGTAGCTTAGCAAGGTTACTGCTACTCAAATATATAAGACTGCGTTTTGAATTTACTAAAAAATTTACTGGAACTTCACCGGACTGTCACCAGACTGTCATCGTAGTTATACCGAAATCTTACCGAAATCAACTCCTATTCTGTTTGTAATTACTTCAACTGGGTGTACAAGAAGTAAGGAAGTGATGCGTGAACTTCCTTCACTGAGTGAACACTTTCTGAAGTTTAAAGAAAACTTCTCCGGTTCAGAGTGCCTTCTTTCGGTCAGACTTTGTACTGTGTGTACATATCCATTTCACCGAAATGATTAAGGAACTGATAGTAGAGATGTCTAGCTATAAGATAAGCTAACTCTCATACAAAACCTTAATTTATTCTGCGAGATATGCTTCATTGTTCTACCGGAAAACTCGTTGTCTGAGAAAACTGAAACTGTCCGAAAATGTGTTTACTGAGATAACTGTAATTTGACCAAACATTCGTTGACTGAGAGAGTACCGAGGGACACGTTTGCTAACGAACTATAACTGTTAACGATTAACGAACTTTCTACCGTAACACGAAAATACTCAGAGTTCTTCACATACGAACAGTGCGCGCAAACTTCCACATGAACATGTGTTTTCTATTAGAGAAGATGTGTACAAATTAGCTTGGCCTCTTCTTGCTCAAGCTATGGAAACTCTCCTATACTGAGTAGTTTCTTTTACCATCTCTCTCAGATGAACACCTCACATTTCAGGTTTCTGTTATTCATCTGTACATATGCGATCTATGGCGTCTTCTGAGAACTTCTCACTCTCTCTCTTCACTCTCTGTACATACGCAATCGCTGGTGACTTCTCACTTCCTCATACTTCACTCTCACCTCTCTTTTTGACCTCTGTATGTGCTTTATTTATATTGTGCGCTCTTCTCACGCACGTTCTTATTCGCACTTCCCTCTCTTATTCTTATACACGTTCTCTCTGTATATACAGTTTGATTCGGTGTAACGAACTCTGATTCTGCAAGATTCTGTACTGTACATAACGGTCATGAATTTGCTCCTTCATTAAGGCTTTTGATTTTCTGAATATTTGATTCCGCTTATCTTTATCTTTCTTTTTCTATACGTCAAATTCGTGAGTGATTCTTCAACAGCTCCCCCTCAATCACTAATTTGACTCTTCCTGTCTTCATATATTTTTCTTTCTTTTATTCCTGCCATTTCTTTGAATCTGCTTGTCTTTGTTCCATCCAAGCTCTTTGTCAAATTATCTGCAATTTGATCATTTGTCAGAGTGTATATTATTTCTATGTCTTTCTCCATTACCTTTTCCCTCAGGAAATGATACTGAATTTCTATGTGCTTTGTTCTTGCATGAAATACTGGATTTGCTGCAAGATACAACGAGCTCATATTATCTCCATGTATGATAGATATACCTTGATCAATACCCATGCTTTTGAACAAGGTCTGGATCCATATCACTTCTTTAGCTGCTTCTACCAGTCCTTTATATTCTGCTTCTGTTGACGATAAAGCCACTGTGTGTTGTTTCTTCGAACACCAGCTTACTAGCTTATCTCCTAGGTATATCATATACCCATGTGTTGATCTTCTGTCATCTTGACTTCCTGCCCAGTCTGAGTCACTGAATGCTCTCAGTTGTATATCTGACGTAAAAGGATAATATAATCCTTCCTTTATAGTTCTTTTGATATATCTGAGAACTCTATGTCCTGCAACCCAATGTTGATCTTTCGGACAGTGCATGAACTGTGAGAGAACTCCCACTACATAGCTAAGATCTGGTCGTGTTAGTGTAGCGTAAATTAAGCTTCCCACTAACGACTGATATTTCCTCATATCTTTATACTCTGCACCACTATATTTGCTGAGTTTATGATTTACTTCAAGCCATGTTGAAGCTTCTCTGCAATTCTCCATATTAAACTTCTTCAGTAAGTTTAGGAGATACCTTTCTTGCGTAACATATACACCATGATCTATGTATGAGATTTCCATTCCAAGAAAGTATGACAACTTTCCTAGATCACTGATCTGAAACTCCTTTTCGAGTAATCTCTTTACTTCTTTAATTCCTTCATCTGAACTACCTGTAATTATAATGTCGTCTACATAAATGCAAATGTAGATCATACCTTCTTCCGTTCTCTTAATGAGTAGACTTGCATCTGCTTTCGAACTTTGGTATCCAAGTTCATTGAGATATTTCACAAGTCTATAATTCCAAGCTCTTGGAGCTTGCTTCACTCCGTAAAGTGCTTTTCTTAATCTGCAAACAAAATTTGGGTATCTAGAACTTACAAACCCTTCCGGTTGTTCCATGTAGACTTCATCTGATATGTATCCATTCAGAAATGCGTTCTTTATATCTAGCTGACTTAGCTTCCATCCTTTTGATGCTGCTATAGCAATCACTATCCTTATGGTTGGCATCTTTGCCACCGGACTAAACGTCTCGTCATAATCTATGCCATGTGTCTGAGCATAGCCCTTGATAACCAGTCTAGCTTTATGTCTGGCTATCCTTCCATCTGCAAGCTTCTTAACTTTGAAGACCCATTTGTTTCCAATCACTTTCTTACTATTTGGTTTCGGAACAAGTTCCCATGTCTTGTTCTCTTCTAGTGCGATAAACTCTTCTTCCATTGCTTCTTTCCATTGCTTCTTGCCTTTAGCTTCATCATAGTTTTGAGGTTCTTTGTCATCTTTGACCATATATGCATAATTTTTCTGAGTTATATACGAGGTATGATAGGAATACCTTTCTGGTTGTCTTCTATTCCTGTTTGACCTTCTTGGTTCAAACTCTTCATGTGTATCTGTATACACGACTTCATCAAATCCCCGTTCATCTCCATTTCTCATACCTGATCCGTTCTTGGAAGTACTTGCCTGCATATAGTCTTCATCTCTATTCACCTGCACAATTAATTTTCCTTTCTCTTTCCTTCTTACTTCTTCTTCGAATTCTTTCGGTGTATGTTTTTGATCTATATACCAGCTTTTCTGTTCATCAAATGTAACATCTCGGGAAATAGTAAACTGTTTTGTAAGAGGACTCCATAACCTGTAGTCCATCTGCTTTTCATCATATCCAACGAACACATATTTCTCGGCTTTTGGTTCAAGCTTATGTCTGAGTTGTGACGGTACATAAGCATAAGCTACTGATCCAAACACTTTGCAATGATCAAGGGTTGGCTTCTTTCCCCACCAAGCTTCATATGAGGTCATTCCATCTAATGTCGTGCATGGTAATCTGTTTACCAAGTATGTAGCTGTTTTTACGGCTTCAGCCAAAAGATAATGTGGACACTCCTTTTCCTTTAGCATAGCTCGTGAAAACTCAACTAGAGTTCGGTTCCTTCTTTCTGCTACACCATTTTGTTGTGGTGTATACCTGCAAGTTATTTCTCTCTTAATACCTTCATTCCAAAGATATTCATTGAACTCTCGGGAGAAGTATTCTCCCCCTCCATCAGAACTCAGTCTCTTTAGCTGTCGACCTATGAGTCTTTCAGCATATGCATGAAAATGCCTGAAGGCTCCAAACACTTTTGATTTCTCTTTCGAAACATAAAGAGTTATCCACCTTGTAGCATCATCAATGAATAAAACATAATACCTCGATCCGCTGATTGATCCTTCTTTTGTTGGACCCCATACATCTGTATGAATGAGTTCGAGTACTCCATCATGTTTGAATCCTTTCTTCTGGAAAGGTAACCTGTGGGCTTTTCCCATTTGACATGCTTCGCACTTGTGAATCATATGTTGATTCTGTAGATTCGGTAATCCCAGTACTGACTGATTTGCTATCATAGCTTTAATTCCTTTTTTATTGAAATGACCTAATCTCTTATGCTAGAGATCAAGTTCTGTAATCACCTTTTCACCATGTGTGAGCAATGCTTGGCCAATGTTCCCTTGTACTCAAAAAGTAAAGAGTCTGCCTTCTTTCTTACCAGAGACGATCTGATTATATCCATTCTCGGGATCTTCTACAAATACTCCATTTGTAAACCTGACGTGAAAACCTTTCTCAACTATCTATTCTACGCTAAACAAATTTTTTGGTATGTTAGACGGCTGCCGGATTGGCTATTGTAAAGACTGAATCTTTTCAGATTCCGCACGAACGAAAGGCTGTTACAAAGATGTTTGTAATCTTTATATAAATCAATAAAAAAGAGACGCTCAGTGACGATCAGTTGGGATCACCACGCTGTCTGTCTGGGTGATTGAGCTGTAAGGTTGCTGTGGTGTGCGTTGAGTAATTCTGAGTATTCTGTTCTCGTCGCTGTCTTGTTTGTTTATCGATACCTATTCGGTTTGTGATTTACCTAGACGACCAGAAGATCGCCAGACTGTCTGTCTGAGCGAATTGTTCTGTGTAGTTTCCGTTGTGATTGTTCTGATAATGCTACGTATTGTTGTGTCTCTCTGTTTTGTTGATGTTATGTAAGTTGATGAAGCCCATGCTCTAGTAATGACAGTTCAGTACTGTGTGGTTGAGAATTCTGAATCATCCTACGTCTCCTATTCTGGTTGATTAGTTTGTGTTGGGTCAGTTGTTTAAGCTAGACAAAGTAATCCCGTATTACGGTACTGAATATGGTTGGCGATGTATGCTGAAGGAGCCTTAACTGACGTGTGTTTGGTAAGCTTTGGACGAGTCCGATTACAGATAGTAAGATTGTGAAGCGTAAACAGATTCTTGATAGAGTTCTTGAACATTAGTCTATTGCTGTGTGAAGTGATTATTTGGGAAAATCAAGCGGAGGGCCTCTTTTTAACAGACCCCTTCCACTCCCAAGAACCCGATTAGGTGTTTAAACGCGCTTCTGACGGCAAGCGACGTTTAACACTGGCGCCGTTTGTGGGAAAGTGGCACCAGATTAGTGTCATTTGTCTGTGCGAGTGTGGCATCAAGAGTGTTGCCAGCTAATTGTGGGAAAGTGGCATCCAGAGTGTTCGTTGATTCATTGTGAAAGTGGTCATAGATTGTGAATCGACCGTAAAGAAGAATAGTATGCAAAGTATTGCAAATGTAGTATATGCCAGTTACTCGTTCTGGTGAATCATACCCGAAGTATAGAAGAAACCAACAGTCTTGGGCGATACCGAATTTGCTAAGGATGCCTCCAAGAGGAAGAAGCGCAGATAAGTTTAACCCAGTTATCAAGAAAGTGAAGAACGCTAGTATCGATTCTGGTAGAAATTCGGTGGAACGTATTGCAATCTTGGCAGATTCTGGTGCGATTTTGGTACAATCTATCAAAGATATAGTCACTCCAGAATCTACCAGGATGCAGTATGCAGTTAGGTTAACACCACCTGGTCAAGATTCAAATTTGTCTAAGGATAGAAGCATGTTGGCCAACAAAACCAGTGAAGGTGAAACATTACCTTGTTCTGGTGAAAATACGATAAATTTCGGTGATACTTCGGTACCGGTTGCCGAGAGTTCACAATTTTCCGATGATGGTTTACCATTTCCTCGTGAATCTCTATTCCGGTCACCACTATTCGGAGTAAGTGTCCCTACATTTGATACCAAGGAGAAAGGTAGCTTGTTCGAAACTGAAATCAAAAAGATACTGAACGATATTATCAAGCCGGAAAGTGTACAGACTGATGATATAGATTCTGACGGTTCAAATATTCAGCCTCGGGACTCAGAAGATAGTAACAATACAACTTCCAGCACGATGAGTGGACAACAACAACAACAACAACAACAACAACAGCTATTTCCACCCCGACCGGCTCCAACAGGAGTGACATACACCAAATTCGGTGGGTTTCCAAGTGATGATCCTAATGCCCACGTACGTACTTTTGAAATTAGTTATGCAGTATTAAATCATCCCCCTGATCCAGCATACAAAGCTATTGTATTCCAGTCTACATTGGTTAATGAGGCAGCCAGATGGCTTACAGAATATGATTTTAATCATTTTGTGACTTATGAAGCAGTAAGGGATGCATTTTTTTAGAGATTCCGGTTAAAGAAAAATCCGACGGAAATTTTTGATTATTTATAGAACAACAAACAAAAACTGCACCAAACTGTGCAGGAATATGCCACCCTGTTTCGAATGCATTTGAGGCAACTACCACCGGCCCATGCAAACTTAGCCGGATGATATCATCACTCAATGGTTTATTAATGGGTTAACTCCGCAGCTCAGACAGATTATGATCATCCGCTCTGTGGGAGCTATGACATTAGATGCAGTTATTGCAATGGCTTTGCAGCTTGAGAATAAGGTAGGAGGATTTACAGAAGACCTGGAATGGTTAAAAGAAAGTAAGAATGTTGCCGAAGATCCGACTAGACATATGTACTGCACCACATGCAAGAATTCAGGGCATAGCAGTGCCACTTGTGCCCTCAATCAGTTGTTTTGCGCTATCTGCAATACGACCGGACATTCCACCGAAAACTGTGCATACAACACCAAAGTGTAGGGAACAGCAACAGTGAATGCAATTATACAAGAACCAGGCCAGCCTGCCAATCACTATGTACCTCCTCAAATGAGAAACAACCAGCAGCAAGGCTACCAAAATTATCGAGGACAAAGAAATAATAACTACAATGCAAACTGCTGGCAGACAGGTCCACCACAAGAAGGTAATGCTTTGCCACCCCCTCGTTGTCATTTCTGTGGTGAATTAGGTCACATTCGAAGATTTTGTAAAGATGCGGCCAAATATGATCAAAGGAAGAAGGAGCACCAGAACCAGATGACAAATATGGTTCATATCACACCAATAGAAACACAAGCTGCAGTAGTTCAAACCAGATCCGGTAAGCCACTGCAACCTGCAGTTGAAATATTTGAACCAGGCATCGGAGAACAACAATGAATGTATGACAAAGCTAGTCAGTGGACCACCACAGAACCTCCAGTGTTCACAGATCCTATTCCGGTGACACATGTTCCGCTGTCAAAAGAAACTGCACAAGAGCAAGAGTCAATCCCAGTAACCAACGCATCGTCTTCAAAATCGGTGAAAAGTACAAATCACACAAATCAAGCATGGGAAATTTTATCTAAAGCATCCATTACTCTCCCTCTTGGTCAGTTACTTGCATTAGTACCAAGAGTTCGGCAACAGTTTCAGCAACAGTTCAGTCCTGAGTCTACCTGCATTCCAGCAACGGCAACAGTACAACCAGAAACTGACTCTACGGTGGATCACTCGGTTCCTTTAATTACGATATCGTACAAAAATCATAAAATTACTCAAGTATTAATTGATGGTGGTTCCGGTGTAAATATAGCTGCTGCAGCACTTTGTAAAAAGTTAGGATGGACCGGAATTGAACCAGTGCAGTTTTTTGTTAGAATGGCCGACCAATCCAGAGTCCATCCAGTAGGACTCGTACCGAATGTGCCAATCACTTTGCAGGGAACCACTTTTAAGATGACTTTCGTAGTTTTAGAACTACCGGAGTCTAGTCTTGATTATAACCTTCTTTTCGACCGTCCTTGGCTGAAACAAGCTAAGGTTATACAGGATTGGTCTGCACAGGAACTCACTTTCAAAGACAATAACCGAAAATATGTTGTAAAATTAGATGTTATTCAGCCCTCTGAACTACATGCTAGACCTTATGTGGCAGAACCAGTTCACATGCTAGATGGTTTGTCCGATGATGAGGAAGAAGAATTTTTGAAGAATAACATAGATTTTATTTCCTTAGGGACTGTTGATTTACAATCTGTTGTAGATCACTAGAATCTGGCAGTTTGTACAGTGATGCCTGTGGTCGAAGAAGTAGAAACAGAAAATGTTGCTGCTAAGGATGAAACTGCTATCCAACAACTTTTACAATCAGTTGATAATTCAGAAAAGCCTCATCAATTCTATGTTCTAGAAGATCAATTGATCACATATAATTTAGGGGATGAAGTTAATCCACGACCTGTCAAAATAAAGGAAGGATTGTCTGAAGTATTTCAAGCAGATCTGATCCAGTTACTTCGTGAGTTCGCTGATGTTTTTGCATGGGATTACCATGACATGAAGGGTATGGATCCTCGCATATATCAGCATCGAGTTGTACTTAAACCAGAAGCAAAGCCACTTAAACAACCCATCTACCGGATGAATCCTAACTACGTAGTGCAGGTAAAGATAGAGCTTGATAGGTTATTAAAAGTTGGATTCATTGTTCCAATAGAACATGCTGAGTGGATATCACCCATTGTTATCGTCCCTAAGAAGAATAAGCAGCTACGCATATGTGTGGATTACCGGAAACTAAATGCAGCTATAGTGCCAGATCCGTTTCCTCTTCCATTTCTTGATACAATGCTGGATAGAGTGGCTGGGCACGAAATGTATTCATTTCTGGATGGATATAGTGGGTATAATTAGGTCAAAATGGCTAAGGAAGATATACCAAAAACATCGTTCATTACCAATTGGGGTGTTTTTTATTGTACTGTTATGTGGTTTGGATTAAGAAATGCCCCCAGTACTTTCCATAGGTGTATGCAGGAAATATTCTCCCCTTATCTTACCTCTTTCATGCAAGTATATCTTGATGATTTCTCTTTATTAGGTAGGATGGAAGCACACTTGTTCCATTTACGGTGTTGCTTTGAGAAATGCAGAGAATACAGACTCTGCCTGAACCCAAACAAATCTGTGTTTGCGGTTTCATGTGGTAAGCTGCTTGGCCATATTGTATCTGCACAGGGCATACAAGTCGACCCAGATAAGGTTGCAGCTGTGCTAGAAGCACCTATACCTACTACACCAAAGGAAGTAATGCGTTTCATGGGTCAAGTGAGATGGCATGGTCCTCATTTACGGTGGCTCGCTCGTTTAGCCATTCCACTCAATCCTTTAATCACGAGTACTCCTAAACAGTTCGATTGGACTCATGAATGTCAAACAGCATTTGATCGTCTCAAAAGCTTATTAACGCAGGTTCCAATTCTACAACCTCCTGATTGGGAACGTTCATTTCATGTTTTCGTTGACGCATCAAATATAGCCATTGGGAGTGTCTTAATGCAGCAAACTGATAAGTGGTTTCGGCCTATTTTTTATGCGAGTAGAAGGCTTGCTCCTGCAGAAAAGAATTACTCTATAACTGAAACAGAATGTCTGGGTTTAGTGTATTCTGTAAAGAAATTCAGACACTATTTACTTGGCCGCAAATTTACTCTTCATGTAGATCATGCTGCACTTGTCTATCTGGTATGACAACAGCATTTAGGTGGTCGATTAGCGCGTTGAATTCTACTTTTACAAGAGTTTGATTACGAAGTAATTCATCGGCCCCCGCAGTTCACATGCATTAGCAGATTTCCTTTCTCGCCTAGATTCCGGTGAAGCTCCGGTCGGTGTAGATGACACCACACCCGCGATTTATGTTACTGAACTAACTAATGATGAATGTGCAGAACCACCTATGCTATCTACATATTATGATCAGATATTAACTTTTCTTACTGATGGTTGTATTCCTGCTCAGACCTCTCCTGCAATGCGTAGGAAGATTGCAATGTACAGTCGCAGATTCCGGTTAATTGCTGGAGAATTGTACTATATGGATCACACTGGAGTTTTACTTCGTTGTATTCCTCCACATGAAGTAAACTCAGTTATAGCTTTGGCACACTCAATACCTTCCGGTGGGCGTTTTGCAGCAGATTTAACGTACTAGAAAATTCTGCAAAGCGGACTATGGTGGCCTACTATGTACAGGGATGTATCTCAGTTTGTCAAACAATGTGATAATTGTTAGAGGTTTAGACAACCGTTACAACGCCATTTTTTCCCTCTATAACCTGTCTTACCTTTAGAACCTTTCCAAAAGTGGGGTCTTGATTTTATTGGACCTATCACACCTCCAACAATCCTCAGTAATAATCATTATATTCTAACATGTACAGATTATGCTACCAGATGGGCAGAAGCATGGGCTTTAAGGTCCGCCACAGTTGTTTCGGTGGCAAAGTGTCTAATGAAGGATGTTTTTATGCATTTTGGCTTATCTCTGGAGCTGGTTACAGATTAAGGCACGCATTTTGTTAACAATTTAATGAAAGTACTCACACATTCTTTTCAGATTATGCATAAATTCACTTCTCCTTATTATCCTTGTGAAAATGGCTTAGCTGAAAGTACAAACAAGACTTTGTTGAGTATGCTTCGTAAACTGATTCTGGAATCACCGGAAAGGTGGGATCAACTATTACCTACAGTATTATGGGCATACCGGACTTCATACAAGGTAGCAACAGGACTAACCCCTTTCAAACTAGCTTATGGGCTAGAAGCCATAGCACCAATGGAAATTTTTGTGCCAAGTTTACGTGTGGCCATCACTCAGAAGTTGTTACCGGAAGAGTCCTTGCCATTTCGGTTGGATACACTCAGAGAACTAGATGAGCATCGCTGTGAAAGTTTTCTGACTATGCAGGAAGTGCAATTAAGGCAGGCTCGTACACATGATCGATATCTAAAAACTCCAGTTTTTACGGTGGGACAACTTGTGCTCTTTTACAATGCAAAATCAAATCGTTCTGCGGGAAAATTCAAGTTATGATGGTTTGTTCCCTACTGGATTACTGAACAAGTGGGCCCAGCTACGTTTCGGTTGGCTACTTTGACCGGCATTCCTCTTCCGAAGGTGATAAATGGTTCAAAGTTGCGGCCGTATCATCAAGCATCTGATCCGCACTAAAACGGTCCGCGGTTGACCTCGTATTTTTTGTTTTCTCTTTTTCTTTTCTTTTCTTTTTGTTTTTGCGTGCTTAATAAATTAAGTCTGTAAATATCCTCGTTTTGATACCTAATTATACTCAACAGCCGCCCAACATTATCGTCCTGTTCATGCATGCACACCACAGTTATGAAGGATATCATCTCAACATCACACGATGATTAACAAATTCAATTGCCTCTCGTTGTGCAGTATCTACATAACCTTTTTCATCCCGCTGTTAATCGCTATTGTGATTGTGTGCTCTGTGTGTTTGTGTTATCTGTATATCCTGTGCGATTGCGTTCTTATGCCTGCTATTGTCTGTGCATCATGGAAGCTCTGGCAAACTTTTCCGCCTTCCGTGAAGGACTCCCTACTGATGTAGGTGAGTTCTTGCGCGTCCGCAGGTTGGCCAATTTCGCTGAATTGCCTTGGCATTCAGTGGATTGTACCCTTTCTACGCACAACTCATCACCACCATCGCTGCCACACCTGCTACAGAGCAGAGTTGGCCTATCACTTCCCTGCCCTCTCGTACCGTAATTACCCTCCAAACCTTTGCCCATGCATTTCGCCTCTCTCCGCAAGGTCGGGAGAATGGCCCTAATCTGCCATTAGCCACAATGCACCAATTATTCCCTAGGCACTCATCCAATGAATATGCAATCCTCTGTCACCCCGAGCCTGAAAGATCAGCACTCCAATTTTTAGTTGCCATCTTGAACCTGCAAAAGTGCACATATGGAATATCTCGCCCCTTTTACTCCGCCATCGATCTAGCTTCCAGAGAGCCTGTAAATTTTGCATCATACTACTTCTGCCGCATTCACAAAGAATGCGTTTCAATCATCAAAGAGGTCAATAAGGGAGAGATGCCAAGGTCGAGACTACCGCACATCCTATCTTTTCTATTTCCGACCATTCTAGCAGCACAACCACCACCCCGAGGACCTGTTCTGCACCATGAAGAATTTGCACAGGTCTTAGAAGATGATGAAGAGGATGATGAAGAGATTTTCCATCTCCTCTGTCGGAAAAGAATCTGAATGAGTTCATCTGATAGTGAAGTACAGGGTTCAGCCGCAAATGATAAAGCAGATAACAATGAGGAGGAAGGGAATGACGATGAGACTTTCCACGACACCACAACATCAATTCATCATGATTCATCAGTGCAGTCTTCTTCAGAAAAGCAACAAGAACAGGATGCTACCACCGATTCTGAAATGAGCTCATCAAAAGAAGAATCTAAACAACAATCTGAGTAGGAAAAGCAAGATGATAGAGAACCTATCATTAAAGAAGTTTTCGAAGAACTAATTAGAGCAGTGGAGTCTAGAGTTGCCGACCATGAGGATACTGCACAATAAACCACCGAAAAGGTTATCGACACAACTACTATTCTTCTTACTCATCCACTCGAACCTCCAATTCAACCCACCATCTCAGTTCCACCCATTGTCACTTAGGAACCTACTGCTTTTTCATTCATCACCAAATCACTCACCACCAAATTCCCATCAGCTCCTCACAGCCTCTTCATCTCAGCCCCGTCCTCATATTCCGGTTCCGTCAATTCCTATATTTTCTAAGCTAGCATCCATGGGACAAATGCTAATCCAACTATCGCGACAACTACCTATACAAATGAAGGAAGTGGCAGATAACGTCCGGGATGAATTACAACATAAGATTGATGTGCTGGAAGCTGATATTAGCCCACTCCAGGAAGAACTCGTCAAAGTCAAAGCAGAAAATCATAATTTAAGTGAACAGATTAAGGAGCTACAGGCCCGACTTGCCAAACAGGAGACAATTATAAATCAGAGAGATGTTGCCTTAGGCGAAGTCAGAACAAAGGAAGACTTATTGTGCGCTGCAGAGGCTGAAAATAGGCATTTGAAACAATTAGCCCAAGACAAGGAGGATGCACGTATAGCTTTAGGCAATCTGTTAGAAGAAACCAGACAACAGTTAAATGAAGCAGTACAGATAGGACAAGAGATGGCAGATTTACTTAAGAAGACTAATGAAGAACTTCAGAGAACCAAGATTGATTTATCTGACGTAAACAGTATTCTCAAACGCAAATTGACCGTGGAAGCTCAACTACAGAAGGTGATAACAGATGTTCGAAGAGAAAGGGATGCCTATTCTAGGACAATCTAGTTTCAAAATCAGGAAGTAGAAAGAAGAGAAAATCAGTTGGATGCTCAAAAAGAAAGATTAGCCAGAATGGATAAGAAAATTGCAGAAATGAAGGTGTCCAGGGATGCGGCATTGTCAAATGAGTTCTATTTACAAGAAGCTTTTCTGCAGACTCAAGCAGAAGTTTTGATGTCACAAGTTATTTCTTTAAGTTCAGTACGTACAGACGCTCAGCTGGTAGAACCAGACATTTTGAAGCAGATGCTAGAATCAATTAAGAAGAAAATTGCCCGCACATTTAGATTAGCCAGATCTATGTATCTAGAAGGAATAGTTGATGAGCCCTAAGCTTTTTTGTAAACCTGCGGGTTCGATTCCACCGTGCATGCGAGTGTTAGTCGGCCGCCGGATTGGCAATTGTAAAGACTGAATCTTTTCAGATTCCGCATGAACGAAAGGTTGTTACAAAGATGTTTGTAATATTTATATAAATCAATGAAAAAGAGACGCTCGGTGACGATCAGTTGGGATCACCAAGTTGTCTGTCTGGGTGATTGAGCTGTAATGTTGTTGTGGTGTGCGTTGAGTAATTCTGAGCATTCTGTTCTCGTCGCTGTCTTGTTTGTTTATCGATACCTGTTCGGTTTGTGATTTACCTAGACGACCAGAAGATCGCCAGACTATCTGTCTGATCGAATCGTTCTGTGTAGATTCCGTTGTGATTGTTCTGATAATGTTGCGTACTGTTGTGTCTCTTTGTTTTGTTGATGTTTTGTACGTTGTTTGATGAAGCCCATGCTCCAGTAATGACAGTTCAGTACTGTGTGGTTGAGGATTCTGAATCATCGTGCGTCTCCTATTTTGGTTGATTATCCGCACCTGCACGGTACAGATTGAGTTACTGTTATTGACTCTCTTGTGTACGGTAGTTCGTGTTGGGTCAGTTCTTTAAGCTAGACAAAGTAATCCCGTATTACCGTACTGAATATTGCTGGCGTTGTATGCTGAAGGAGCCTTAACTGACGTGTGGTCGGTAAGCTTTGGATGAGTCTGATCATAGATAGTAAGATTGTGAAGCGTAAACAGATTCTTGATAGAGTTCTTGAACATTAGTCTATTGCTGTGTGAAGTGATTATTAGGGAAAATCAAGCATACAGCCTCTGTTTAACATACCCCTACCACTCCCAAGAACCCGATTAGGTGTTTAAACGTGCTTCTGACGGCAAGCGACATTTAACACTGGCGCCGTCTGTGGGAAAGTGGCACCAGATTGTTGTCATTTGTCTGTGCGAGTGTGGCATCAAGAGTGTTTCCAGCTAATTGTAGGAAAGTGGCATCCAGAGTGTTCCTTGATTGATTGTGAAAGTGGTCATAGATTGTGAATCGACCGTAAAGAAGAATAGTACGCAAAGTATTGCAAACGTAGTACATGCCAGTTACTCGTTCCGGTGAATCATACCCGAAGTATAGAAGAAACCAACAGTCCTGGGCGATACCGAATTTGCTAAGGACGCCTCCAAGAGGAAGAAGCACAGATAAGTTTAACCCAGTTATCAAGAAAGTGAAGAATGCTAGTAACGATTCCGGTAGAAATTCGGTGGAACATATTGCAATCTCGATAGATTCCGGTGCGATTTTGGCACAGTCTATCGAAGATATAGTCACTCCAAAATCTACCAGGATGCAGTATGCAGTTAGCTTAACAACACGTGGTCAAGATTCGAATTTGCCTAAGCATAGAAGCATGTTGGCCAAAAAAATTAGTGAAGGTGAAACATTACCTTGTTCTCGTGAAAATACGACAAATTGCGGTGATACTTTGTACCCGTTGCCGAGAGTTCATAATTTTTCCGTGACGGTTTACCATTTCCTGGTGAATCTCTATTCCGGTCACCACTATTCGGAGTAAGTGTCCCTACATTTGATACCAAGGAGGAAGGTAGCTTGTCTTTCTGAATATTTGATTCCTCTTATCTTTATCTTTCTTTTTCTATACGTCAAATTCGTGAGTGATTCTTCAACAGCTCCCCCTCAATCACTAATTTGACTCTTCTTGTCTTCATATATTTTTTTTTCTTTTATTCCTGCCATTTCTTTGAATCTGCTTGTCTTTGTTCCATCCAAGCTCTTTGTCGAAATATCTGCAATCTGATCTTTTGTCGGAGTGTATATTATTTCTATCTCTTTCTCCATTACCTTTTCCCTCAGGAAATGATACTGAATTTCTATGTGGTTTGTTCTTGCATGAAATACTAGATTTGCTGCAAGATACAGCGAGCTCATATTATCTCCATGTATGATAGGTATACCTTGATCAATACCCATGCTTTTGAACCAGGTCTGCATCCATATCACTTCTCTAGCTGCTTCTACCAGTCCTTTATATTCTGCTTCTGTTGACGATAAAGCCATTGTGTGTTGTTTCTTCGAACACCAGCTTACTAGCTTATCTCCTAGGTATATCATATACCCATGTGTTGATCTTTTGTCATCTTGACTTCCTGCCCAGTCTCAGTCACTGAATGCTCTCAGCTGTATATCTGACGTAGAAGGATAATATAATCCTTCCTTTATAGTTCTTTTGATATATCTGAGAACTCTCTGTCCTGCAATCCAATGTTGATCTTTCGGACAATGCATGAACTGTGAGAGAACTCCCATTGCATAGCTAAGATCCGGTTGTGTTAGTGTAGCGTAAATTAAGCTTCCCACTAACGACTGATATTTCCTCATATCTTTATAGTCTGCACCACTATATTTGCTGAGTTTATGATTTACTTCAAGCGGTGTTGAAGCTTCTCTGCAATTCTCCATATTAAACTTCTTCAGTAAGTTTAGGAGATACCTTTCTTGCGTAATATATACACCATGATCTATGTATGTGATTTCCATTCCAAGAAAGTATGACAACTTTCCTAGATCACTGATCTGAAACTCCTTTTTGAGTAATCTCTTTACTTCTTTAATTCCTTCATCTGAAGTACCTGTAATTATAATGTCGTTTACATAAATGCAAATGTAGATCATACCTTCTTCTGTTCTCTTAATGAGTAGACTTGCATCTGCTTTCCAACTTTGGTATCCAAGTTCATTGAGATATTTCACAAGTCTATAATTCCAAGCTCTTGGAGCTTGCTTCAGTCCGTAAAGTGATTTTCTTAATCTGCAAACAAAATTTGGGTATCTGGAACTTACAAACCCTTCCGGTTGTTCCATGTAGACTTCATCTGATATGTATCCATTCAGAAATGCGTTCTTTATATCTAGCTGACTTAGCTTCCATCCTTTTGATGCTGCTATAGCAATCACTGTCCTTATGGTTGACATCTTTGCCACCAGACTAAACGTCTCGTCATAATCTATGCCATGCGTCTGAGCATAGCCCTTGATAACCAGTCTAGCTTTATGTCTGGCTATCCTTCCATCTGCAAGCTTCTTAACTTTGAAGACCCATTTGTTTCCAATCACTTTATTATTATTTGGTTTCGGAACAAGTTCCCATGTCTTGTTCTCTTCTAGTGCGATAAACTCTTCTTCCATTGCTTCTTTCCGTTGCTTCTTGCCTTTAGCTTCATCATAGTTCTGAGGTTCTTCGTCATCTTTTACCATATATGCATAATCTTTCTGAGTTATATACGAGGTATCATAGGAATACCTTTCTGGTTGTCTTTTATTCCTGTTTGACCTTCTTGGTTCAAACTCTTCATGTGTATCTATATACACGTCTTCATCAAATCCCCGTTCATCTCCATTTCTCATACCTGATCCGTTCCTGGAAGTACTTGCCTGCATATAGTCTTCATCTCTATTGACCTGCACGATTGATTTTCCTTTCTCTTTCCTTCTTACTTCTTCTTCGAATTCTTACGGTGTATGATTCTGATCTATATACCAGCTTTTCTGTTCATCAAATGTAACATCTTGGGAAACAGTAAACTATTTTGTTAGAGGACTCCATAACCTGTAGCCCATCTGCTTTTCATCATATCCAATGAATGCATATTTCTCAGTGTTTGGTTCAAGCTTATGTCTGAGTTGTGACGGTACATAAGCATAAGCTTCTGATCCAAACACTTTGCAATGATCAAGTGTTGGCTTCTTTCCCCACCAAGCTTCATACGGGGTCATTCCATCTAATGTCGTACATGGTAATCTATTTACCAAGTATGTAGATCTATACGGCTTCAGCCCAAAGATAATGTGGACACTCCTTTTCCTTTAGCATAGCTCGTGCAAACTCAACTAGAGTTCGGTTCCTTCTTTCTGCTACACCATTTTGTTGTGGTGTATACTTGCAGGTTATTTCTCTCTTAATACCTTCATTCCAAAGATAGTCATTGAACTCTCGGGAGAAGTATTCTCCCCCTCCATCAGACCTCAGTCTCTTCAGCTTTCGACCTGTGAGTCTTTCAGCATATGCATGAAAATGCCTGAAGGCTTCAAACACTTCTGATTTCTCTTTCAAAACATAAAGAGTTATCCACCTTGTAGCATCATCAATGAATAAAACATAATACCTCGATCTGCTGATTGATCCTTCTTTTGTTGGACCCCATACATCTGTATGAATGAGTTCGAGTACTCCATTATGTTTGAATCGTTTCTTCTGGAAAGGTAACCTGTGGGCTTTTCCCATTTGACATGCTTCGCACTTGTGAATCATATGTTGATTCTGTAAACTCGGTAATCTTAGTAGTGACTGATTTGCAATCATAGATTTAATTACTTTTTTATTGAAATGACCTAATCTCTTATGCCAGAGATCAAGTTCTGTAATCACCTTTTCACCATGTGTGAGCAACGCTTGGCCAATGTTCCCTTGTACTCTTAAAGTAAAGATTCTAACTTCTTTCTTACCAGAGACGATCTGATTATATCCGTTCTCGGCATCTTCTACAAATACTCCTTCATTTGTAAACCTGACCTGAAAACCTTTCTCAACTATCTGTCCTATGTTAATCAAATTTTTTGGTATTGTCAGAACATACAAAACATTGGTTGGCAAATCTGTTCCACTCTTACATTTCACTTTTCCAATTGAATGTACACTATGTCTTGTATTGTCACCTATTTGAACAATATGACTGGAACTTCCTTTTTCCAATTCTGACATCAGTTCTATATTTCCTGACAAGTGATTAGAACATCCAGAGTCAATGTAAAATACCTTCAAGTCTTCATTATCTAATGTGCTGATTGAGTTCATCATCAGTGATGTATGACTTTCATTCTGAGTGTCATTTGCGTAGTTGGTGTAGGTGGTGTTATAGGATTGATTTTGTCCCCAACTTCTTGCTCCACCTCTACCATAGCTTCCTCTTTGATTTTGTCTTCCTCTTTGAAAGTTATTCTGATATCTTCCGCTTCTACCTCTGCTGTTACTGTTCTGATTTTGATTTGATCCTTGTTGATTGTGCCAACAATCATGAGCCAAATGATTACTTAGTCCACAGATCTAGCAAGCCTTCTTGTTGAAATTCTGACTACCTCTTCCTCTTCCAAATCCTATTGCTCTTCCTCTGCCGGTGCCTTAACCTCTTGCATAATAAGCTTGAGAACTCGACTCTTCTTCATCTTTTGACTTACCTTGTCTGCTTTCTTCTTGTTCTTCATGTACATTGCCGAACTTTGTCCTTTATCTGCATCTCCTTTCAGGTCTTGCTCATATGTGAGCATCAAACCAAGCAACTGATTTAAATCTGGTACAAAATGATTTAAAGATAGTTCAGTTGAGAGTACGAAAGGTTTCCACCTTTCATCTCCTCTTAAACCTGTTAACAGTTGCGCTATCAATCTGTGATCTTCGACATCTTCATTTATAGATCCAAGACTATCTGCTAGATCCTTCATCTTAGTAACGTAGTCACTAATGCTTTGATTCGACTTCTTTTTAACGTTGTGAATTCGGACCATAAGCTAGCCTTCCTAGCTTTCATAGTATTTTGGAAATGATCTTCCAACGTGCTCCATATGTCCTCCGCTTTCTCCAAGCCTCTAATGTGCGGTAGTAAACGGTATGAAACGGTATTATAAATGTAAGCTCTTGCGGTTGCATCTTTCTTCTGCCACAACTTCAAGGCTTCTATTTCTTCTTTTTCTGGTTGACTATCATCTTCGAAAGTCAGCTTCTTTTCTTCTCCGGTCACATACATCATTAAGTCCTTACTCATAAGTAAGGCTTCCATGCGCATTACCCATGCGGGATAATTATCTCTATCCAATTTATCAATTTGGACATGATCTGCCCTGATCTTCTTGTTTCTATTACTTCTGGTGCACTTTTGAGGATCTTTCTACTCTTCAGAATCTTTCTCGTTCTGAAACCACTTGTGTGGTTAATCGGCTCTGCGATACCAATTTCGTTATGGTGGAAACTCTGGCTCTGATGCCAATTGAGGGTGGATATTCTGGCTCTGATACCACTTGTTGGTGATACTTTCGCTCTTGTACCACTTATTGGTGGTCATCATGGCAAAGGCTTGAACCTTGTCAAGTCTACAGAAATCGCCACGCCACCGAAAAGGATGCTAAGCTAGAGTGATATTAGAACACCTCCATAATCAATAGTAGCTTAGCAAGGTTACTGCTACTCAAACATATAAGACTACGTTTTGAATTTATTGAAAAATTTACTGTAACTTCATCGGACTGTCACCAGACTGTCACCGAAGTTATACCGAAATCTTACCGGAATAAGCTCCTATTGTGTTTGTAATTACTTCAAGTGGGTGTACAAGAAGTAAGGAAGTGATGCGTGAACTTCCTTCACTGAGTGAACACTTTCTAAAGTTTAAAGAAAACTTCTCCAGTTCAGAGTACCTTCTTTCGGTCAGTCTTTGTACTGTGTGTACATATCCATTTCACCGAAATGATTGATGAACTGATAGTAGAGATGTCTAGCTATAAGATAAGCTAACTCTCATACAAAACCTTAATTTATTCTGCAAGATATGCTTCGTTGTTCTACCGGAAAACTCGTTTTCTGAGAAAACTGTAACTAACCGAAAATGCGTTTACTGAGATAACTGTAATTTGACCAAATATTCGTTGACTGAGAGAGTACCGAGGGACACATTTGCTAACGAACTGTAACTCTTAACGGTTAACAAACTTTCTACCGTAACATGAAAATACTCAGAGTTCTTCACATACGAACAGTGCGTGCAAACTTCCACATGAACATGTGTTTTCTATTAGAGAAGATGTGTACAAATTAGCTTGGCCTCTTCTTGCTCAAGCTATGGAAACTCTCCTATACTGAGTAGTTTCTTTTACCATCTCTCTCAGATGAACACCTGACATTTCAGGTTTCTGTTATTCATCTGTACATACGCGATCTATGGCGTCTTCTAAGAACTTCTCACTCTCTCTCTTCACTCTCTGTACATACGCGATCTCTGGCGTCTTCTCACTTCCTCATACTTCACTCTCACCTCTCTTTTTGACCTCTGTATGTGCTTTATTTATATTGCGCGCTCTTCTCACGCATGTTCTTATTCGCAGTTCCCTCTCTTATTCTTATGCACGTTCTCTTTGTATATACAGTTTGATTCGATGTAACGAACTCTAATTCTACAAGATTCTGTACTGTACATAACGGCCGTGAATTTGCTCCTTCATTAAGGCTTTTGATTTTCTGAATATCTGATTCCGCTTATCTTTATCTTTCTTTTTCTATATGTCAAATTCGTGAGTGATTCTTCAACAATATAAACACATGATGTTTGTATATTAATATGCATTTATAATCGTAGTTTTCATGCGTGAGTAATGTTTGGCAACATAAGTCCAATGCATGAATTCATTATGAAAGCATATTATTTGTCTACTACCACCTTCTCATCTACTTTCTCATTTTAAATATTTTCTAGTCTTCCCCCTTTCAATGCATCTCCATATCTTCACTCAATCTCTCTCTCTCTCTCTCTCTCTCTCTCTCTCTCTCTCTCTCTCTCTCTCTCTCTCTCTCTCTCTCTCTCTCTCCCCAATACATTACGTATTTGACTAATCTTGAGGAGGCAAAAACTATGCCAAAATGGCTTGTGCAAAATGATCTTGTCTCGTTTGATGAAGCATAAAATTCAAAAAATTGGATGGATGCTATGCAATCTAAATATGATGCTATCATGAAAAATGGTAATTTGCCTTTATGTGACTTGCCTCCTGGCGAGAAGGCCATTGGCACTAAGTGGGTATACAAGTTGAAGCAAAAACGTGATGGAATAGGAAAGAGGCATTGATTTTGATGGAACCTTTGCGAAAGCACTGTATCGACTGTAAGATTATACCATATATCGGCAAATGACTAGGGTGATGCTAATATGTTTAGTAAATGTAGTTTGCCTAATAGTAAACATTTTGCTCTAAAGTTTTTGCTTAACCTTAATGGTAAACTAACCCGTCCAATGACTACTGTTCGTAGCATATCTGCACTTACAACTCATCATGGTTGGAATGTACATTAGCTGGACATTAAAACTACATTTTTGAATGGTGATTTGCATGAAGACCTGTATGTTCTGTAGCCCCCTCGCTTTGTGCAAAAAGGGCATGAAAACCATGTATGCATATTAAAAAAAGGCATTATATGGTTTAAATCAAACACCATGTCCTTGGTATGAAAAGATAGAGGCCTATCTAATTGCAAATGGTTTTGAGAATAGTCCAACTAAGAGCAGCTTATATGTTAAGCGTGTTAATGATGTGCTTTTGATCATTGTTGTGTATGTTGATGGCATGAGCAGATGCTGCTCATTGGTCCTCATGAGAAGTATATTGCTGATTTTAAGGCTGATTTCCATGCCTCATTTGAGATGTGAGATTTGAGGCATTTGCATCATTATTTGGGCATTTAGTTTATGCAAGATGGTGGAATAGCTTTGTGTCCAATGAAATATATTGACACATTGTCGTAGAATTTTGGCCTTGACGACTATAAACTTATTGCCACTCCTATGGAGATAGGTACGATTGATTCTTCATGATGCTAGAGATGCATTTGATGCCATTCTCTATCCCTAGGCTCTTGGATGCTTGATTTACTTATGCATTACTTGGCTAGGGATTCAATTTGCTATCGCATAGATGAGTGGGTTTATTCATTGCCTAGCTATCAAGCATTGGCATGCGGTTAAGCATATATTTCGCTACTTGAGTGGTACCCAGCTACTTGGATTGTTTTATCCCAAGGGGGGATCACTACTACTAGTTTTACATGCTTTTTTTTAATTTTGATTGGACAGGTTGCTATGAAACTCGTGCATACACTAGTGGCTTTTCCTACATGCTTGGTAGCTCATGTATATCTTGGTTGAGGAAGAAGTAGCCTACTACGGCCACTTCGAGTTATGAGGCTGAGTATAGGGTAGCTATCAGAGTGTCTATTGAGTGTGTGTGGCTCAAATGCGTTATGGCTGATTTGGGTGTTGATCAGTCTTCTATCACCACCATCTTCACTGACAGTCATATAAATTGAGATGGATAATCAAAACAACACCGAGGCAATAAAAAAACTATCAAAAAGAAATCTTCTGTTATATAAACACATGATGTCTGTATATTAATATGCATTTATAATCGTAGTTTTCATGCGTGAGTATTATTTGTCTATCCCTCCTAATCTTCATGTGTCTATTTGTATGTCTATGCCTCTATGTGTGTGTGAGAGAAAGAAAGAAACTACTAACCTTAAGAAAGTAAAGATGGGCTTGCACACGTCCACATGTTCTTCGATGTCTACAAAAAGCATCCTTTTCTATGTAAAATTATAGCCAATTGAAAGAAGTTTAGCATAATTTCACATCTCCAAAAATTAATTGAAATTTTCCTACGTATATATCTAAAAGTTTCCTTACTTTGATAAATTGAGATGCTTGGGCACTCTTCGCCATGTTTATAACCTAATTTCTGTAACATATGCAACCCTTATTTTAGCGATGCATTTTAGACTTCTTGACTGATATTTTCTAGTACAACCTTCTCATTAGAAATTTTTTCCTCTCTTCCCCCTCTCAATGCATCTCCATATCTTAACATCAATCTCTCTCTCTCTCTCTCTCTCTCCCCAATACATTACATACTTGACTAATCCTTCTATGTTTTGTCCAATGAAGCAATTATATATACCAATGCACTTACTCACTTTGCATTCTTATAAAATTTCCATGATAATGATAGCATTGCTAGAGTTATATAACCGATAGAGAGATTTTTTTAAAAGCTTGCAATAAATGTATAAATAATCTCTCAATAGAATATTATTCTTTAAAAATATAGAGAAAAGAAATGAATAGAAAATTAAATATTATTCTTTAGAATCTAGTGAAAAGAAATCAATAGAAAATAATGCTAGAAATAAAAATTATAGGTTAATGGAAATTTTATAAGAAAGGGATTACAATTGCAAGCTCATTTAGAAATATTGGCAAAATGTTTGAGGGTAAACAGGTTAAAACTTTCCATTTTAGAGGCAAAAATTTGCATTCCAATGCAATATACATGAAGATAGAAATATGTAGTTAGGATGTTCTTGAATATATCAGTATTATATCTTGAAAGTGGAGCATGTGTGAAAACACTTGAGCACTAATCAAGCACCTTTTTCCTTTTTTAAGAGGACTTTTTCCTTCTAATTATATATATTCCCATAACCTTCAGAGCCTACTTGTAATTGTACATTAAAAAATTAATCATACGTTTGATTTTGTGCTCCTAAGAATCTTCTTGTTTGTTGTCTTGCTTTTGTGCATTCTTTCTTTCAAATTCAGAACAACTAGTATTAGATTAATGTTTTTTCTTCTTGAGGCCAATGACAAGCACACCCTTTCTGATTTTTGAGAATTTGGATAAACAATAGTAAGCATAATAGATCAATCGTACACTTCAAACAAAGGATAAGAAGTTTTCATAGCTTCCAAACAATGGTTCATTCACATATTGGTTGTTGAGGATAAGCTGAATTGTTCCAACTAAGCATTATAGTCTTACATGATGAATTGTATGTTGGTCGCAAAACGAATATGAAATATTAGGAAAAGTGTTGAAATACATCCTCTCATAGGTACATATGTTGAAAATCTATATAATTAAGATGGTGTTGATGATGTTGTTTAATCAAGTCCTAGAATAGTCCCTATTTCACTTACTCTTAATCGTCCAACTTTGAATAATTAATGTACACCAATGGCACTTTCAACTATTGCACAACAACTTTGATTGGATAGCATAGATACATAGGCAAGTGCCTTAATATATATATATATATATATATATATATATATATATATATATATATATATATATATATATATATATATATATATATATATATATATATATAGAGAGAGAGAGAGAGAGAGAGAGAGAAAACTAGGTATGCTTAGGATACTCTTCCCATACTATAGGATGAAGGAAATGAGGAGTGTAGATGTGAATATAGCTAATTTAACGGATAGGATTCTCAAATAGATGAGGATTTAAAGGAGCAAATGGTTTTGGGAGATAAACGCTTACTAGAGATTTCAATTGTGAAGGGTTTTGTCAATGTGCCTCTTGTCGTATTAAGTCATTAATTGGTGCCTTTCATTGAAAATCAATGAAACTTAGTACTCTTGGACCTTTGAAATATTGGCATAGAAACTACGCAGTTTTTGAAATATTGTCGGAGATGTGTGTGCCTATGTGTTTGTGTGTGTGTATGAGAGAGAGAAGGCAGAGAGCATATCCAATTTTCTCCTATCCCTCCTAATTTTCATGTGTCTATTTGTATGTGTATGCCTCTATGTGTGTGTGAATTTGTATGTGTATGCCTCTATGTGTGTGTGAAGGAAAGAGAGAAATTACTCATTTTAGGAATGTAAAGACGGACTTGCACACGTCCTTGAGCTTGATACATATGCCACTCTCAATCAATGAAATTTTAGCGATGCATTTTAGATTTCTTGTACTCATATTTTCATTCACATGTTGGTTGTTGAGGATAAGCTGAATTGTTCCAACTAATCATTATACGCTTACGTGATGAAGTATATGTTGGTGGCAAAGCCAATATGAAATAATAGGAAAAATATTGAAATACATCCACTCATAGCTACATATGTTAAAAATCTATATAATTAAGATGGTGTGGATGATGTTGTTGGATCAAGTCCTAGACTAATCCCTATCTCAATTACTCTTAATCCTCCAACTTTGAATAATTAAGGTACACCACTGACACTTTCAACCATTGCACAACAACTTTGATTGGATAGCATAGATGCATAGGCAAGTGCCTTAACTATATACATATATATATATATATATATATATATATATATATATATATATATATATATATATATATATATATATATATATATATATATAGGAGACAACTGGGTATTCTAAGATGGTTTTCTCCTTCTAATTATATATATTCCCATAAACCGCAAGGCTTACTTGTAATTGTACATTCAAAACTTAATCCTAAGGTTGATCTTGTGATCCTAAGAATATTTTTGTTTCATGTCTTGCTTTTGTGTATTCTTTCTTCCAAATTCAGAACAACTAGTATAAGATTATTTTTTCTCTTCTCGAGGATCATGACAAGCATAGCCTTCCTCTTTTTTGCAAATTTTGATAAACTCTAGTAAGCATACTACATCAACTATACACCTCAAACAAAGTATAAGAGCTTTCCAAAGCTTGAAAACAATGGTTCATTTATATGTTGGTTTTTGATGATAAGTTGAAGTGTTCCAACTACCCATTATAGGTTTACATGATGAATTATATGTTCGTTGCAAAGTGAATATGGAATATTAGGAAAAGTGTTGAAATACATCCTTTCAAAGTTACATATGTTAAAAATTTATATAATTAAGATGGTGTTGATGATGCTATTAGCTAAAATCCTAGAGTAACCCCTATTTCAATTATTCTTAATCCTCCAACTTTGAATAATTAAGGTACACCAATGGCACTTTGAACCATTTGCACAACAACTTTGATTGGATAGTTGTTGTAGTTTGAGGTTTGCAAAACATGTGAATAGCACAAGGGAAGGAGAAGAACAAGAAGCTTGGAGCAGAACACACAACACTTAATTTATTACCACTAGAATGTACAAAGACAAGTAACTTATTAGGGCTATAGGTGTATATACAAGCCATGGGAAAAAAGCCTCCTAAAGAGGGAAAAAAGTGCCCTAGTAGTCCTAGTGTGTTCACACACATCACTACCTAAATATATCAACAAATCTCTCCTAGGAGTGATGCGGCGAACAAGGAGCTAGCATTCATATATAAGGAAGTGTGAAGCTATGTGGAATCAATCCACAAAAGGAAGTAAGCCCAAAGCTTTGTGGAAAGATTCAAACGTCTCCCTAGGCAGAGCCTTCATGAAAAGGTATGCAATGTTCTCCTACATGGGCACATATGATAAGATGATATCTTTAGTGGAGAACCTCTCCCTGACATAATGATAATGCACTTGAATATGCTTAGTGTGAGCATGGAACATAGGGTTCCTCACAACTGCCATTGTGCTATGATTGTCAGTGAAGATGGTGGTGGTAGAAGAGTGATCAACACCCAAATCAGCCATAAGGCATTTGAGCCACACACACTCAACAGCCGCTCTGAAAGCTGCCCTATACTCAGCTTCACAACTCGAAGTGGACACAGTAGGCTACTTCTTGCTCAAGCAAGATATACATGAGCTACCAAGCATGAAGAAAAAGCCAGTAGTGGACACACGAGTGTCATAGCAACCAACCCAATCAAAATAAAAAAAAGCATCTAAATCTGGTAGTAGTTATCCCCCCTTGGGATAAAACAATCCAAGTAGTTGGGTATCACTCAAGTAGTGAAAGATGTGCTTAACCGCATGCCAATGCTTGATACCTGGGCAATGCATAAACCTAATCATCTATAAGATAGAAAATTGAATATCTAGCTAAGTAATGCGTAAATCAAGCATCCAAGAGCCTAGTGATAGAGAATGGCATCAAATGCATCTCAAGCATCATGAAGACTCATCATAAACCTATCTCCATACGAGTGGCAATAAGTTTATAGTCTTCAAGGCCAAAATGGTACAACAATGTATCAATATATTTCATTGGACACAAAGCTATTCCACCATCAACTTGCATAAACTAAATGCCCAAATAATGATGCAAATGCCCCAAATCTGACATCTCAAATGAGGCATGCAAATCAGCCTTAAAATCAGCGATATACTTCTCATGAGGACCAATGAGCAGCATTTCCTCATGTTATCAATATACACAACAATGATCAAAAGCACATCATTAGCATGCTAAACATATAAGGTGATCTTAGTTGGACTATTCTCGAAACCATTTGCAATTAGATAGGCCTGTATCTTTTCATACCAAGCACATGGTGCTTGATTTAAACCATATAATGCCTTCTTTAACTTGCACTCTTGGTTTTCATGGACTTTCTGCACAAAGCCAAGGAGCTAAAGAACATACAAGTCTTCATGCAAATCACCATTCAAAAATGCAATTTTAATGTCCAAATAATGTACATTCCAACCATGATGAGTTGTAAGTGCACATATGCTACGAATAGTAGTCATTGGACAGGTTAGTTTACCATTAAGGTTAATCAAAGAGTTTAGCACAAAATGTTTAATGTTAGGCAAACTACTTTTACTAAACGTATTAGCCTCACCCTAGTCATTTTCCGATATACGATGTAATCCTACTACCGATAAAATGCTTTCTCAAAGGTCCCATCAAAATCAATGCCTCTTTCCTATGCATAACCCTTTGCAATGAGCCTAGATCTATACCTGTGAACTGTTCCATCAGGTTTTTGCTTCAACTTGTCTACCCACTTAGGGCCAATGGCCTTCTCACAAGGAATCAAGTCACATAAAGGCCAATTACCATTTTTCATGATAGCATCATATTCAGATTGCATAAGAGCCATCCAATTTTTTGAATTTTATGCTTCATCAAACGAGATAGGCTCATTCTCATCACAGAGATAAGATGCAGCCATAGCATAGCAATCGGATGCAAAAGAGGCACTACAAGAGCCAGAACGAGTACGATATGATAGAGTTGCATCTAATTTGATGTCATGCAAATTCTGCACAAGCCATTTTGGCATAGTTTTAATTGCCTCCTCAATATCAGCTCTCTCATCAATAAGTGCATCACGTAAATCTGCATAAAAAATGGAATGATCTGCATCATCACATGAAACCTATAAAGGCTGAGAAGTTGCCTCATTAGGACGAACACAAGACTCTCCACCTCTAAGAGGAGGTAGCAAAGTATCATACATGTCATTGGAGCTAATAGATGTCTTCTTAGTACATGAAAGTAATGGCTCAATAGCATCTTCCACAAAAACAACATCAGGACTTACCAAAATGCATTTATTCTATGGATGATACAGATGGTAGCCTTTGCTTTAGAGCTATACCCAACAAAAATACATTTCACTACTTTATCATCCAATTTTATGCCATGTTGTTCAGACACTAATGCATATGCCAGACAACTGAAAATAAGCAGATGAGCAAGAGATGGCTTGCGACCATGCCAAGCCTCATATGGAGTGATAGACTGCCATGCTTTAGAGGGACACATGTTAAGTACATATACTGCACACATGATAGCCTCAAGCCAGACACTATGTGCTAAAGCCTGACTCTTGACCATACACCTCGCCATCTCCATGAGTGACCTCTTCTTCCATTCAGCAACTCCATTCTGTTTAGGTGTATAAGACACTGATGTTTTATCCATGTTCAACCAGAAATGCATTAAAGTCAGAAGACATATATCCCCCCCCCCCTCAATCAGAACAGAGGGTGCCCATTTTACATGCTGACAGATTGTTAGCCAAAACCAAAAACTGTTTGAAGCACTTAAGCACTATGGACTTTGCTTTCAATGGATATACCCATGCATGCGTGGAAAAGTCATCAATGAAAGTCACAAAGTAAAGATAGTTTCCAAAACAAGGTGTCTACTCCTTGCTTTGGTTATTTCTTTAGAATTGTAAATTCCAACCACAACTAATTCTTCCTACCTCTTGTATTTGAGGAGAAATACGATGAGAGTACTTCCCAAGTCTCTTGAGAGCTCTTGCAAGTCCTAATATGTGGTAACAAGAAATCAGAGATTGAGTTTAGTAGATAAGACCTAGCAAGATCATCCTTTGCACACCATGTGGTCAACCTTTCTTGCTCTTCCCTTGTAGGTTGATTCTTGCTCTTGAAGATTGGCATCTCTTCATCTCTTGAGATGCATCCATATAGACTTCTCCCTTGAAGGTAGGCTTTCTCCTAAGTGACCATGCTGAGTAGTTGTTCCTGTCCAATTTGTCAATGAAGGATGGAAATCCATCTTCCATCTTGGTTGTTGTTGTTCTGATACCATTGTTGGAGGAGATGGTGGATAGTCACAAGAGATGAATTGGTGTTGCTAGATCGTTCTTCACACCTACAAAGAATGATGGTTGGAGAATGTAGTGACCCTCTTTAGCTACCTAATGATCACAATAATCATCTATGTTTTTTGGAAGATGATCCACAAATGAATGGATCAAAACAGATAGGTAGGAGGTTGATCCAAGAGCAAAAACTTACTATTTTAGTTCCTATACCTGTTCAATGTTTTGAACAGTTGTCTGAGCACAACAACAATTGGCTTAATTTCTTTTATGGAACTCTAGTAAACTTAGTAAGCTATCAATCATGAGTTATTTCATAAAAAATGATGGACTACACACAGAGAAAGATGTTTGCCAAATCATAGCATCATCCCGACATTTACGGGCTGCAACAATCATCAAACCAGTGCGCAAAGATATGTTAATATCTCACGATCATGAGAAGCAATGCAAATGAAATTTTTTAGGTGTATAATAGACAATATGTTTAATATACTATGCTTTAAAGCATGGCAAATGATCAACTAAGCACTGACAACAAGCTCCAAGAAGATCACTATTATGATGAAGTTATAAGAGAGAAGTGAAATGAGAATGTAATGATCATATATGTATTAAATCACATACAAATATAATGTCATTGGAGATCATGCATTGCTCAATGTGTGAGAACTGAATGAGCTATGAGATAAGCTCTCACTTCACAATGAATGTCCTTCAAAATTCATAGGCTCGAGACACATGCGGGCCTTTTTTATCCTCTTCTTATAGTTACACTTGGAGCCAAAGTTTGAATTCAAATTCAAACATCTACCTAAAAGGTGAATCCTAAAGTAAAGGATAGATTCCCTCATCACTCAAGAACCAAATGATTTGTGCTTTTAGAGCTTCCTAACTCCATATGGATGTGAACCACTTTTACAAAGATAAATGTGAAGGATTTTTACAAGACGTTGATCATATGAAGTTATGCCAATAAATCAAGCATGAGCTATTTAACCAAGTATGTGGCTTGGTTTTAATTTCACCACCAGTATCAAAGCCAAGGCACATCTGTTGAGGTGGTTTCCCAATGTTCGGTAGTAATTCGTGGTGTCCGCTCTTGAATTGACATCTATCTGAACCATCCAATCCATGTTTGCATTATCAAGTTCATTTGTTTTTGGTTCATCAATGTGTTTTCTTGGAATTATTGTTATAACTATTATTATTATTATTATTGTTTTAATAAACTATTGTTAAAATTCTTTTCACATGCTTAGTCCTAGGTTTTGATTCTATATAAAGCCATGGATCCTACCCATAATACCGATGATTTTGGTGCATCACCCCTATCGAGGCATCGAGTGAGCAAAGCTTTTGCAACACAAATTCTAGCATCCTTAGATTCACTTACATGTTTGTTGATCATAGATAACTTTTGGATGGAAAGATGGAGATACTATGTCTATGTACAGTGAACATTTTTGGCAACAATTACTACTTATTCATTCACTTTAAACGATTCTTGAAGATACCTTCAACAAAATTATGAAGATGGTTTGGAGATGGGAATCCAAGCCAAGCTCAACACACTACATCCCACAAACCTCTATGGAGCTATTTCTTTTGCACATGATGCTGAGAAGGAGTTTCAATCCATCACCAAGTCCATTCGCTTACAACAAATGTGTCAATGATAACAACCAATCAAGGCCAATTTTCCTTTTAAGTGTCTTTTCACTACTTTCTCTTCCCCTACTTTTGAATGCCCACCTACTTTATAGTGTCCTCCTCAATCCAATTTAACACTTGTTCAGATGCCAACCTACTTACACCAAACCAAATCTCAAACTCTTCAAACTACAATGATGGATGCTCAAAAAAATAGGCTTCGTATCTTTTTTTTGCATTGTGGTAAGTTTGCATCATACTAAATCTAAATATAGGTTCTGAAGTAATGACATGAAGCCTATCAGAGCGTTACACAAGACGGAGGTGGTTCCTGAACACATTCAACCTGATTTGATCGAAGAAGCACTCGAAAAAGATCTAAGTACCTTGTGTAATGCAATTTCTATTCAATCTTTTCTTTGCATGCAAGGTACTATTAATGGTAAAGTTGTTAATATATTACATGATGATGGTAGTTCACATGATTTTATTTTTAACACACTAGTGCAAGATCTTCAATTACATCCACTTCCTTCTATGTATAAAGTTAAGGCTGCATTTCAAGGAGATAGATATAATGTTACAAGTGAAGTACATCACGTTCAGATTTGTATCGGTTCATATGTAGATGAACGCACATTCTTAATTGCTCCTTTTCAGTCCTATGATGTTATATGTGGCATGCCTTTTCTTCACCATTATAAACCATGCATTGATTATCATATACACACAATGAGTTTTAAGTTTAACAATCAAGATATTTCTTTGTCTGCAATGCATGAGTTCCAACCATTTCCATGAATTAGTCATACTCAAGTAAAATGTGCATTTAGCAAAGTATTATGTGCATTTAGCAAAGTATTACGTCTGAGATTTCTAAGTCTTATCAATTATGATTGACTCTCTCTTGTTCTCTTCTACCTAATGTGGTATAAAATACCCATAAGTTCCATGTGGCACTCTTTCCTTAGAGGAGATTCACTCCTCATAATCTATCCTTACTCGTGAAATCATTTTTGTCCTCGAAAATATAAATGAAATGTCCATAGTGGTAGAAGAAAGTGCTCGGACTCCCCTGAACCCCATGTACTCTATGTACATGGTCATCTCTGTGTGTTGTTTCCCCGTATCCTTCCCCTTAAGAAGTCTCACATGAGATCATCTCAAAGGTGGGAGACCGTCTGAGTTCCAATTCCATACATGTGTTTTTATATGGAACATGCTTATGATTATTCAATGTTGGGACATGTGACTCGATATCCATCTCTATTATATTATTCTCAACTAATTTCAGTTGCTTGTCAGCTAGGAGGCATGTTATACTTTATAGAATAATGGAATGTTATATGGATTTTAATGTCTTGAGGGTTTTAACATGATTTGTGTTTTGACTTAGTAGGTGACGACTCATGAGGGTGTGAATGCACGTGACTTATTCAGATATTTTTGAAGATATTTAGAAGAATATTTAGAAGAATATTTAGAAGATATTATTCCAGTTATTTTTGTAAAAATAATAGATCACTTTAGAAAGCGATGTTTTTGTAAAAATAGTAGATCTCTGTAAATAAATAATAATAGATTGCTTTAGAAAGTGAGGATTATGTAAATAAAACAAACTTTCATAAATGCATGCTTTTTGAAGTGCTGCCCTCATGTAGCTTCTATTCATGAAGCAATGAAAAATACCTATAAATACACATGCTCTAATAGACTCTTCCATCAGAGTGTGGGGGAGATTATACCCAATCTGGTGTCAACTCTCTTGTCTCTTTATATTTTGTTTATGCTTTTGTGAGATTCATTTCTGTACTATCCTCTGCATACGTGCATCTATGGATCTATGCAACATGATTATTCAAGGAATTTTGTAGAGTGGAATGAGAGAGATAAGAGAGTCGTCTTCATATTATCTCATCACATTAGCAATGAGATGATATGGCATTTACAAGATTAATACATCTCCATGAAAGTTTGGGAAACCCTAGAGAGGCTTTATTCCACTTAAATCAAATCCATGAAGATCATTTGAAGAATTGACTCAAAAAAGTTGAGTAAATCACCTAGTAGCCATATAAAGGACTATAGGTTGAAAATAAAATAGGTCACTGATGCATTGGGCTCCATAGGTTGTCACATAGCTGATGATGACCTAGTTGCAAATAGATAGAATGGTTTTATGGATGATTATAAGTGGAATTATTTTACAAAATTTCCATATATGAGAGATACTCTTCTTGAATTTGAGAATTTGGTGTCCTTGATGGTCACTCAGGAGATGAATATTGGAGGCTCAAAGGAAAATTGCAATGAAGCACAAGCTTTCTATGATGGTAAAGTTAGAGGTAAAGGAATGAACCAAAGGCATGCTAAGAGGAAGGCTAGGTAGAGGATCAAATGGTGATCCTAATCTAGACCAAGAAATAAAATATTGTTCATCAAGAGGAAGAGGAAAGTCCAAATGAAGAGGAGGGATTTTCATTAAAATATACACAACAAAATCTCACAAGTTTGCCTCATTTGTGGCAAGTATGTCCACTGTGCAAGGGATTTCTATATATGTGAGAAGATGAATTCAACCTACAAAGTTCAAGGTAATTATGCATCTACTTCAAATGAGAATGAGAGTATGCTAAATATGGTAGATGAGTGACTACAAGACACAAGGTTCAAGCACATGGTACATTGATAGTGGATGCAACAATCACATGAGTTGCAACAAGGATTTCTTGTCAAACATGTTGGTGCCATCAAAAGAAGGCAATATATATTTTCCAACCTTAATTGATGATTAAAAAATGAGAAATTAGCATGTGTATAATGTGTTTGTATGTGTCTGTGATGTGATGTGAATTTATGTATGTGTGTGTGATATATGTGTCTATGTGTATTTGTATGTGGGATATATACATGTGTGTGTATGTTGAATGTGTGCATGTGTGTGTATGCATGTGCATATGTATGTATACATGAGAGTGTTTAATGTGTGCATAGGTGTGTGAATGTATGTGTGTATACATGCATGTGTATGTATGCTTACCTCTCTTCCTCTATCTATGTATCCATCTATCTATCTATCCATCCATCTGTCTATCTATCTATCTATCTATCTATCTATCTATCTATCTATCTATCTATCTATCTATCTATCTATCTATCTATCTATCTATCTATCTATCTATGTATCTATCTATCTATCTATCTATCTATCTATCTATCTCTCTATCTCTCCATCTATCTATTTGTCCATCTGTCTATCTGTCTATTTATCTATCTATCTATTTATCTATCTATCTATCTATCTATCTATCTATCTATCTATCTATCTATCTATCTATCTATCTATCTATCTATCTATCTATCTATCTATCTATCTATCTATCTATCTATCTATCTATCTATCTATCTATCTATCTATCTATCTATCTATCTATCTACCTATCTATCTATCTATCTATCTATCTATCTATCTATCTATCTATCTATCTATCTATCTGTCTTTTTGTCTATCTATCTATCTATCTATCTATCTATCTATCTATCTATCTATCTATCTATCTGTCTTTTTGTCTATCTATCTATCTATCTATCTATCTATCTATCTATCTATCTATCTATCTATCTATCTATCTATCTATCTATCTATCTATCTATCTATCTATCTATCTATCTATCTATCTATCTACCTATCTATCTATCTATCTATCTCGCTCTCTCTAGATATGATCAAATCGGTCTTCTTATTTGTCTAGAAATTGTTCCTAGCATAATGTTGGCAATAGAAATTGAAAATTCTTTCATGCATCTCGTAGTATCTCTTTTTTGATACTCTTAAATCACAAACGCTTTATGTGCTAGCCCCTGATTTTCTTTTATGAGCATTGTTTTTGCAACCATCAATTTAGGGACTATTGCATAATTGACTAGCAAAGATGTGTGTGCCTATGTGTGTGTGTGTATAAGAGAGAGAGAAGGCTGTTTAAGAATGTAAAGATGGCTCGCACACATGTCAAAGATGTGTGTGCCTATGTGTGTGTATGAGAGAGAGATAGAGAAGATAGAGAGCATATCCAACTTTCTCGTATCCCTTCTAATCTTCATGTGTCTATTTGTATGTGTATGCATGTCTATGTGAGAGAAAGAGAGAAACCAATCACTTTAAGAATTTAAAGACAAGCTTGCACACGTCCCACATGGGTGTGTGTGTGCATGCCAAAGAGAGAGAGAGAAGAAAGTATATTCAGCTTTCTCATATCCCTCATGTTCTTTAAGTGTGTTTTTAATGGTCTACTAGGAATTATCTGAGATTTTTTATGTGCTTGAGGTGGGTTTTGATGCCCCTTGAGTAAAACACTATCTTATCTCTTCTACAAAAATCATCCTCTTCTATGTAAAATTATAGCCATTTGAAAAAATTTTAGGATAATTTCAAATTTCCAAAAATTTTCCTATGTATATATCTAAAATTAATTGAAAACCCCACGTATTTCACAACCTCATCCACTTCTAGGATCTTACTTTGATAAAATGAGATGCTTGGGCACTCTTGTTAATGGAACGAAGGAGGTTAGCTATCCAAAAATTTTTGAGCCATCCTTTATGAGCTCCAAAAATTTTTGGAGTCCTAATTTAACATCCTTGAGCTTAATGAAAAGGAGCATATGCCACTTTCTTGTATCCATCATAGTTTTAATATTTGGATATGTATGAAAGGAAAGGGATACGTGGGAAGCATATATTTTTTTTAAAGCAAAAGGAAGTTCAGCCAAGCCCTACTCTCCTGTACTTTAATTAAAGAGAAGGAAATTACAAGTACAAGTGAATGGGACTAGTGCCCTTCAGACCCCCGAATCCCACAAAGCAGGGGCAACACTTGTGGGTTTAAACAGTGTTACAAAGGAGGTTAACAACCGTCCCATCCCCCTCATGCGAGACCCACTTAGATTTAAGATTGTTGTTCTCAATGAAAAACACTTTATGATGCCTAAAAGGTGGAGCCCACTTGCAATTGATGACTCTTTTGCCAAGGAGGAATAGAGAATTTTCAACAAACCACTCTTTAGAAGGGTGTATGAAATTGTTGGCACACTGCTACCTCCAAATCTTTCAGAGGGTTTCGCCTCTTATAGCATTCTAGAGTGCCGTTGAGAAGTCGATCGCATTGCCAAGCAACACTTGCTTCCAGGTGATTTGTGCCTGTAGTCTCAGAATGTTCCCAAGGGTCCATTAGAGCAGAAGTGACTTGGGGCAAGCGAAGACGATGTAGCCTAGATCCCCAATGTTGCGATGGCAATGCTTGCACCAAGGAGAAGCCCCACAAATTTTGTTAGCCTTTAGGTCGGTCCAGATGCCACGATAGAGAATTTGCCACATGAGAACTAATTTTTTGATCTCGATGAGGGGGTGCTAAATGTACATGAACTTCAAATCCCAACACAGCCTTGTCCAAGTCAGACAACCACTTCTTGTTAACTGTGTTACAATAGTCTATGTTCACCTTGATTCTTCAAAAGTTTGGACAAGATATTGCCATTGTGTCACATAAGACCCTCATGGGATGGCAGATCCTACCCAATCAAGAGTTGGTTTTTCGAACATTCCCAAGCAAAGCATGTGCTCTGCAAGAGAGTCCATTCTTTGTAGTTTACTCTAATTTCATGGTCTATATCCTCAAATCTGAACCATTGGCTAGTTTCTTGTTTCCACATGTGTTTCCACTATTGCAAACTCTTGTTCTAGAGTCGCTTAGCATTTTGGAGGTCCCAGGAAGCCACCCCCCTGATACCCAAACTCGAGAACCAAATTGAGACCTTTTGTGTGATATGGGCCATTGATTTCCAATCTTCTCTCACTTGGATGAATTGTTTGAGCTTGTTCCAACTTTTCCACGAGGAGCACACGAGATTTGAGACTTGAGGGGAAACCAGAATCGGGGAGAATAAAAGAGTAAGGAGGTCAAGGTCCTTCCAACTAGGGAGGCCCTCCAACATAATCTTGTTCTTGTTCTTGAAAATGAGCTTGGCCCAAGAGGTCTCACAATTGCACCAAGCCCAGATGATCCATTTTGATGCCAACTTGTCAGCCATGCCTTCAATATCCATAATGCCCTAGCCCCCAGAATCCTTTTGGCTGATGCATGTAGACCATTTAATTTTGGGAACCCCTCTTCTATTGTGGTCTTGTCCAAAGAAAGTTTTTGTAGATTCTTTCGAGTTTGCTAAGCTCTTGCTCTTTCGGTCTCGAGCGAGACAGAAAGCAAAGGGTCAAGGAGATAAGGAAGGTATTAATCACCATGGCATGCCCCACAAGGTTGATTTGCATTCTCTTCCAAAATGCTAACTTGTTTTCTAGTTTGGAAAGGACCCAATTCCGTCACTAATCCATCGACACACCAAATCCCATCGGAATTCCAAGTAGGCAGAAGATCTAACCCCTAGGGATAGTTTGGCAACCATGATCAATGAGCACTTGGGGTGGGGGGTCTGATGATGGCATACAAAGCAGTTTTGGAGTGGTTGATTTTGGAACCAAACACCTCACAGAAGGTGTCAAGGCATCCTTAGAAGCCTTTAATGTTAGTCGGATCATTATACACAAATGATTCATTTCATTTGCAAAACATCACATGATCATCTGACCATGGTTGAGAGGTAGAGAGAGACCTTTTAATTGGCCCATTTCCACGTGATATTCCAAGAGACCATTGAGCCCTTTCATGGCGATAGAGAAGAGGAGAGGGGCCAAAAGGCATCCTTGCCTCATAGATCATTTTAATATGATAGCATTAGATAACTGGCCATTGATATTTATTTGCATCGATGCATTCCCACACAAAGCAACAATCATCTTAGTGACTTTTTGACTACAGTTGAGGTCTTTAAGAGATTGGAGGACAAAGTCCCATTCTAGTCTATCATAGGTTTTGTCCAAGTCAATTTTAAGGAATACAATGTCTTGCTCTAACTCCTTAGAAAAGTTGAGACTTTCCCAAATAACAATTATAGCTTCTAATATTGACCTTCCCTTGATAAACCTTTCTAGTCCTCGCTAAGCCACCTCTTCAAGTAATAAGAAATTCAATTACAAATAACTTTCACAAGAACCTTGTACCCTGTTTGAAGCATCATGATTGGATGCCAATTTTCAATCTTATTCTTGTTACCTTTTTAATGGATAAGCATGATGACACCTTTGTTTAGGCATTTGGGAAGGGCACCAAAGGCAAGAGCCTCTTGCCAAACCGAGCACAACAGGGTGGCCACCACCTATCCGAAAGACTTAAAAAATTCATTTTATGAGGCCTTGAGTGTTGATATATTTAGGTAGTGATGTGTGGACCGCCGGGGCACTTTTTCCCTCTTTAGGAGGTTGTCCCCTCCGCCCCCTTGTATATTTACCTATTGCCCAAATGGGCTACTTATCTTTGTACATTCTCTACTATTACATTGAGTATTGTGTGTTGTGCTCCAAGCTTCTTCTTCTTCCTTGTGTTGTTCGCATGCTTCCACAGACGTCTAACTCCAACAATTGGTATCAAAGCAGTTCGTCGCTTCATCTAGGGCACCGTCGACACCCTCCATTTGTAGTCTCAAAATGGCACAAATTTTGGTGACCATATTGAGTGTTTTCTTGAGATCAAAATAGCTTTGTCGTGTGGTGCCAAAATCACGATTTGAGCTCGTTTGGGCCTCCAAACGCGCTAACATAGTGCTTTGGCAGGCTATTTCATCTTTTTGTGCCAAAGGTATATACCGATTTCTGTTCACCAATATAAGTGTCTCAAGGTTTGCTACAAGTCTAGCGGAATTTGTTTGGGTAGTTTTGTTCAATTTTTTGAGATAGAATCAATTTTCTGCATCAAGGTATCTTAGTCATCGGCCATGGCTGAAAGCAGTGATGTATTTCGTATGTTGGCTGTTGAGGATTAGTTGGATGGTACCAACTACCCGTTATGGGCTTATATGATGCAACATGTGTTGGTTGCAAAAGGACTGTGGAACATTGTGTAGGGTGTCAAAAAATGTCCTATCACACCTGCAATTGTTACAATTGTAGGTATTGAAGCTGATGTAGAAGGTGTCAAAGATGATGATATTCTGCATATTCCTATTCATGCTGTGGTTTTTGCTGCACCACATTCACTCTTGCAGAATAGCTAAGGATGCTTGGGATACACTTACCACATTGTACCAAGCTAGGAATGAGGCTCGTGTTACTTACCTCCGAAAACGATTGGAGAGTGAGCACATGAATGAACGTGATTCTATGGACAGTTTCCTAACGAAGATCAAAGACTTGAAGGAATAGTTGATTTTTGCTGATGAGGTTATACCAGATAGCTCACTTATGCAGACCATTCTGAAGGGTCTTCTTGATTCATATTAGAGTTTTGATTCTACTCTTCGGTTGATGATGAAAGGCAATCCAAATGCCTTATCATTTGAGGAGTTAGTCTCTGTTTGGTTGGAGGAAGGTCAGTCCACGCAGAACAGGTCCATTATGCGAGTTGCAAATCAAGCTTTCTTGGCTAGTTAGAAGGGCAAAGGAAAATGGAGCTCTTCAAGTAGTAAGCATAAATCTCCTAATTTTACACATTCGAAGAAGGAAGATAAAGATGAGAAGAAATTAGTAAAGCAAAAATTGTTTTGTACGTATTGTAAAGGGAATGATCATATTATAAAGAGCTGTCCAAAACTGGCCGCTAAAGAGGCAAAGAAGAAAGAGGCTAGAATGGTTGTTGCAGAGACCTCTACACCAAAAACAGAGTCTTCTAATCTTGTGGAGGAAGAAGAATGGGTGTTTACTACTATCTATAGTTTTGAGCCATCTTCTCATGAGCAGTGCATGTCTATAGTAGACTCAGATGAGGGAATACTATTACATGCACCAACAACTCCTCTTATCCTATTATGGGAGTTGGTAAGATCATTTTGACTACTGCTAATGGTAGTTCTTTCACTTTGTTAGATGCTTTATTTATGCCACGGATAAAGAAGAACCTATTATCAGTTTCTGCATTAGCCAAGATTGGCTTGGTTATGAAATTTGTTGATGACAGGTGCACAGTTCATGATTTGTCAAATGGCGATGTGAGTATTGCTTTTTGGCATTTTATGTCGTGGGCTATATAAGCTCATAGACTATGAAATATCTCTAAATGATTTGGCATGTGCAGTAAATGATTCTCAGGCTATATCAGATGCAAAGCTTTGACATGCACACTTTGGTCATCTCAATTTTGATAGTTTGCTATGCCTACAGAAATCTGAAATGGTGTCCTCTTTGTACAAACTTGAGGCACCTGGAAACATGTTTGTGAAGGCTGTATTATGGGCAAAATGCAGCATTCGTCCTTTCCCAAATATGGTTTAGTTCAGGCTACTAAAAAATTGCAGCTTGTACAGAGTGATGTATGTGGTGCTATGCAGACACCTTCTTTTGGGAACTATCTTTACTTCATGACTTTCATCGATGATTTTTTCAGGCATGCATGGGTATATCCATTGAAGGAAAAGTGGAAAGTGTTCATGTGCTTCAAACATATTTTGGTTTTGGCTGAAAATCTATCTATATGTAAAATGGGCACCCTCAGTTCTGATTGAAGGGGGGAATATATGTCTTCTAATTTTAATGCATTTCTAGTTGAACATGGGATAAAACATCACTCTACAGTGATATATACACCTCAACAAAATGGAGTTGCTAAACAAAAGAACATGTCACTCATGGAGATGGCGAGGTGTATGGTCAAGAGTCAGGCTTTACCACATAGTTTTTGGCTTAAGGCTGTCATGTGTGCAGCATATGTACTGAATACATGTCCCACTAAAGCGCTACAGTCTATCACTCCATATGAGGCTTAGCATGATCTTAAGTCATCTATTGCTCATCTGCATGTTTTTGGTTGTTTGGAATATGCATTAGTGCCTAAACAACATCATAGAAAATTGGATGATAAAGCAATAGAATGTATTTTTGTTGGGTATAATTCTAAAACTAAAGGCTATCATCTAAATCATCCACATACTAAATGCATTTCGGTTAGCCATGATGCTATTTTTGTGGAAGATATTATTCAGCCATTGCTTTCATGTACTAAGGAGATATCTGTTAGCTCCAAAGACATGTATGATACTTTGCTGCCTCTTTTTACAGGTGGACAGTCTAGTGCTGGTCCTAATGAGGCAACTTCTCAGCCTTTGCAGGTTTCATGTCATGATGCAGATCATTCCATTTTCTCATGCAGATTTACATGATGCACTAGTTGATGAGAGAGCTGATATTGATCAAGAAAAAACTATGCCAAAATGGCTAGTGCAAACTTTGCATGACAGCCAATTAGATGCACCTTTGTCATATCATACTCGTTCAGGCCCTCACCGTGCCTATTTTGCATCAGATTGCTATGCTATGGTTGCATCTAGTCTCTGTGATGAGAATGAGCCTGTTTGGTTTGATGAAGCACAAAATTCAGAAAATTGGATGGCTGCTATGCAATCTGAATATGATGCTATAATGAAGAATGGTACTTGGTCTTTATGTGACTTGCCTCCTAGCACGAAGGCCATTGACACTAAGTGGGTATACAAGCTGAAGCGTAAATCGGATGGTACAGTTGACAGGTATAAGCCTAGGCTTGTTGCAAAGGGTTATTCACAGGAAAGAGGCATTGATTTTGATGAGACCTTTGCACCTACATGCCATATGACTACTGTTTGGAGCATCTGTGCACTTGCAGCTCATCATGGTTGGAATGTACATCAGTTGGACATTAAAACAACATTTTTGAATGGTGGCTTGCATGAAGAAGTGTATGTTTTTCAGCCCCGTGGCTTTGTGCAGCAAGGGCATGAAAACCAAGTGTGCAGGTTAAAGAAGGCATTATATGGTTTAAAGCAAGCACCACGTGCTTGGTATGAGAAGATACATGCCTATCTGATTGCCCATGGTTTTAAGAAAAGTCCAATTGAAAGCACCTTATGTTAAGCGTGCTAATGATGTGCTCTTGATCATTGTTGTCTATGTTGATGACATGCGACTCACAAGTCCTCTTGAGAAGCATATTGCTAGTTTTAAGGCTGATTTGCATGCCTCATTTGAGATGTCTAATTTGGGGCATTTGCAATCACTATTTGGGCATTCAATTTATGCAAGTTGATGGTGGAATGGCTTTGTGTCAAACGAAATATATTGACACATTATTGTAGCGTTGTGGCCTTGAAGACTGTACGCCTATCACCACTCCTACGGAGGCATGTTTAGGATTGAGTCTTCATGATGCTAGAGATGCATTTGATGTTGTTCTCTATCAGCAAAGTGTTGGATGCTTGATTTACTTATGCATTACTTTGCCGAATATTTAGTTTGCTGTCTCACAGATGAGCAAGTTTATGCATTGCCCAGGAGTCAAGCACTGGTAGGCAGTTAAGCGAATCTTTTGCTATTTGAGTGGTACTCGGCTACTTTGGTTGTTTTATCCCAAGGAGGGATCACTACTGCCAGAATTGCATGCTTTTTCTGAATCTGATTGGGTTGGTTGTTATGACACTCATGTGTCCACTAGTGGGTTTTGCTTCATGCTTGGTAGCTCATGTATATCTTGGTTTGTGTGGCTCAGACACCTTATGGCTGATTTGGGTGTTGGTCAGACTTCTACCACCACCATCTTCACTGATAGTCAGACCACATTGGCAGTTGTGAGGAACCCTATGTTCCATGCTCGCACTAAGCACATTGAGGTGCATTATCACTATGTCAGGGAGAGGTTCTCTGCTCGAGAGATCAGCTTGGCATATGTGCCCACACAGGAGAACATTACAGAACTTTTCACGAAGGCTCTGCCTAGGGAGAAGTTTGAAGCTTTCCGCAAAGCTTTGGGCTTACTTCCTTTTGTGGAGTGATTTACTTCCTTATACATGAGTGTGAGCTCCTTGTGCATTGCATCACTCCCAGGGGGGATTCATTGATATAGTTAGGTAGTGATATGTGTGAACACACTAGGACTGTTAGGGTACTTTTTCCCCTCTTTAGGAGTTTTTTTTCCCCTGGCTTGTATATATGCCTATTGCCCTAATGGACTACTTATCTTTGTACATTCTCTAGTAATACATTGATTATTGTGTGTTGTGCTCCAAGCTTCTTCTTCTTGCTTGTGTTGTTTGCATGCTTCCGCACACGTCTAACTACAATAGTGAGGACCTGAGATTTTCCACTAGGGAGTGTATCGATAACTTTGGGAATCTCATTTTCTGAAATGGGTGCATCAAGGAGAGACTTCAAGTTATGTGGTATTCTTAAGGGAGAGACTCTCAAGATGGTTGCCATTTAATCCCTCTTGTGGGGCAAAAGAGGTGAAAAACCCCCAAGAGCTGAGTAGAATGGTCAACAATAATAGCACTATTTTCTTCTATGTTTTGCATTTGACCCCATTGCAACCTATCAATAAGGTAATAGAGTCTCTAGTTTGCTTCCTCTATCAATAATAAGGATGCCACACATCTCTTTAGTTGTTTTGTAATCCTTGCCCGCCCACCAATCTTTAAAGTATACTTGTAGGTTTTTCCTTTGAATTTCTTCCTTGTATCTCAAAATGCCTCTGATTTTTTGTAGGCCTGTCTGATATTGGTAGTTCCCTTTTTTCACTTCCTCCTCAAGGTGCAAAAGCCTCCGATAGAGCTTCTCTCTCTACCTCCATCGAACATTGTGCAACATCTTGTGGGTCCTGACAAGAATTTGATGAGTCTTCTCAATCGTGGCCTTCCAACATTTGGCCGGTGAGGCACCATTGGGGAAAGCCCAGCTCCATAGGAAGGTAATTTGCTGATGGAGAGAGGGAAGGGAGAAAGAGGTTGGGCATGCATGAAACTAAGGTGCTTTTTTTAATTTGGTAATTGGCTTGAAAGTGAGAACAATAGGGTAGTGGTCTGATGTGGCAAGGTTAGTGTGTTGCAAGATGTGAGGCTGACCCCACTATGGAATAATGTTTTGTGCAATATAGCTTCTATTGAGTCTTGCTTTCCTCAAGTCATCCCGGGATTGGAGGTCCGACCAAGAGAAGCCATTCATATTTTTAATCTCCACCAGGTCCAGGTGGACCTTGGTTTTGGGCCAGATATCTTGAGGGGTCAGTCAAACCCCTAGCATTGAATGATATGATAATCATTGTTGATGGTTGCCTTCTTTGTGGAGAGGGACCTTGTCTTTTTTCTTCTTGGGACTGTCTTTTGTCCTCAAACTCGAGAGATCTTGTCCACAAAGTTTACCCGTAAGGGGCCTCCTCCATGGCATCTCCAATGGTTCTTTCTCCTTATGAACCACCTTTTCCAAGAATGACTTTAGCACTATTTCCGAAACTCTTGATCCAATGATGGAGCTCTCACTATCGAGGTTGTCTTTGTTGCTAGTGCTATAGCCCTTTTGGTTATCCTCATGGTTAACTTCTTTGTTGGTGGTAGTCTCTAAGGTCTTACCTTCCGTGTCTTCTTCAAAAATTCCCTCTTGGAAAGTCCAACTTGTTAATCTCCTTTTCAAGGTTGCAGTACAAGTTGTTTAGTGGGGCTGCTATGATGGTGCTCCTCTTAGCGGTCTCCCAGGGGCTTCTTCTCCTTCTACGTCTAACTTCCTTGAATCCTTCTGAATGTCTCTCTGAGGTCCTATTGTCTTTCTCTTCCTCAATGAAAGGCGGACAAGCTTGTGCACTAGAACTTATCTGATCTTTGGCATCTTTTTGGCTCTTTTTACTTTGAGAGATGTTTTGTTTCTAAGGACACTCTTTAATCCTATTTCCTTGAAGAGCACAGTGGAAGCACATGCCTGGAAAATTCTTATATGTGATTTCTTACACCCACACTTCCCCTTTCCCTAAATCAATTGGAATCTTTGAGGGAAGAGCTTTGTTGAGATCCGCCTCGATGAAGATTTGCGGGTGCCCTCACACATTGAAAGAATACTTTACTCGTTCATAAATGAAGGCCCCCACATCCTCCCTCAAGGTGAGTGATCGACCAATGGGCACAACAATATCCTATAGGTAGTTGTATAGGAAAAAGGGAAGATTGGGAAGCTCAACCTAGAGTGGGTAGCATAGGGATTTAGACTTGTTTGGGACAAAATTTGGGAACCACTTAAATAGGCATAAAGTAGATCTCCAAACTTGCCAGGTGCCCACTTGTAGCACTTGAAATGCAATCTCCTCATTCTCGAAGACCAAAAGAAGATGGGTTGTCGGCAAGAACTTGCATTTTCTCACTATCATGCCTCCCAGATACCTATGAACTCCAAAGGGGGCCTTAGTCCGAACGATTGGCCAATGAGGCACATTTTTTATATTTCCTCTTGCTTGAAGAAGATAAATTCCCTACTTAAGGAGACTACCGGGGGAGTACCGGGGGAGTGGCACTGGGAGGATTCACAATTGCCTTGCAAGAACCCATCGTTGGTAGGGGTTCCACATTGCTGACCACTAAGGAGCAGAGCACACCGGCCATGAGAGTTGGACGCACGCCAAAGTTGATAAACCTTTTCGAAATCCTCTTTAAGTCAAACTGTTTAAATACTTGGGATGGTACGTCCCATGATTGTACGATGAAAACTTTGTTAGGGGCCACCACAACAATGCGGAAATCACAAACATGTGGGATCGGAAACATTCCATAGTGGATGACAGAGTACAAAAGTGGAATCACTATCGTGATGTAGAAAAGCCCCTAACAAAAAGCAAAGGACCGGACACATGCACACTCGACAAAAATTCGAGCACACCAAGCAAAGAGACTACCATACCACCCAACTCGGACTGCGATATGATACGATACAAGGATGGAGTGATACCACCCCAGTGAGAGTGGGAAACATATCTTGCTTCTATGTGCTAGATTGACAATCAATATCAATATGCATATCAATATCACATTTTTGTTTTATATTCTTCGCCATGTTTATTTTAGCAGTGCATTTTGGATTTCTTGTACTCATAGTTTCATTGTTTGTGTATCACCAGTGTGTACTAACATCTTGTCATCTACTTTCTCCATATCTTCACTCAATCTCTCTCTCTCTCTCTCTCTCTCCAATACATTACATACTTGACTAATCCTACTAAGTTTTGGCCAATGAAGCAATTATGTATTCCAATTCACTTACTAGCTTTGCATTGTTATAAAATTTCCATGATAATAATGGCATTGCTAGAGTAATATAACCGATTGAGAGATTTGTTTCAAAGGTTGCAATAAATGTATAAAGAATCTCTCAATAGAATATTACTCTTTAAAATCCAGAGAAAAGAAATCAATAGAAAATTATGCTAGAAATACAAATTATAGGTTAATGGAAATTGCATAACAAAGGGATTACAATTGCAAGCTCATTTAGCAATGCTACCAAAACCTTTGAGGGCAAACAAGTTAATACTTTCCATTTTAGAGGTAAACAATTGCATGTCAATGCAATATACATGGAGATAGAGATATTTATTTACGATGTTCTTGAATATATGAGTATTATATCTTGAAAGTGGTGCATGTGTGATAACACTTGAGCACTATTCAAGCACCTTTTTCCTTTTTTTAAGAGGGTTTTTTTTTCCTTCTAATTATATATGTTCCCATAACCTTCAAGGCCCACCTGTAATTGTACATTCAAAACTTAATCATAACGTTGATTTTGTGCTCTTAAAAATCTTCTTGTTTGTTATCTTGCTTTTGTGCATTCTTTCTTTCGAATTCAGAACAACTAGTATTAAATTAATGTTTTTCTTCTTGAGGTTCCTGACAAGCACACCCTTTCTCTTTTCTGCAAATTTTGACAAACTCTAGTAAGCATAGTAGCTCAATTGTACACTTCAAACAAAGTATAAGAGGTTTTCATAACTCAAAAGCAATAGTTCATTCACATCTTGGTTGTTGAGGAACTAACCATTATAGGCTTACATGATGAATTATATGTTGGTTGCAAACCGAATATAAAATATAAGGAAAATTGTTGAAATACATCCTATGTTAAAAATCTATATAATTTAGATGGAGTTGATTATGTTGTTGGATCAACTCCTAGAGTAATCCCTGTTTCAATTACTCTGAATCCTCTAACTTTGAATAACTAAGGTACACCAATGGCACTTTCAACCATTGCACACCAAGTTTGATTGGATAGCCTAGATGCATAGGCAAGTGCCTTAATTACACACACACACACACACACACACACACATATATATATATATATATATATATATATATATATATATATATATATATATATATATATATATATATATATATATATATATATATATATATATATATATGAGACAACTAGGTATACTTAGGATACCCTTCCCATACTATATGATGTGAGAATGATTCTGAGAAAAACATTTCTAGAACTGAGGAGTGTATGCTTAGTGAAGACCATAACCTATGTTCCTTGGAGGCATTTGTTCTCACACTCGCATAACAAAGGTCACTAAGTGTAGTTTATGTGTGAAAAAGCTCTTAGGTTCAGTCATAAAGAGTTTAGAGAACCATTCATTTGAGTAAATCGTGGGCTTTTGAGTGTGTCAAGGACACCTATGATTCAAGGGTGCATATCGAAGGTACTCTAATAAGTGCTATCTGAGCTTTTAGAAATACAAAAGAATTCAAGGAGTACCAAGAGAAGTAATTGAAGAACCTTCAAGTAAGGACAATTGCTAGATCAAGTTCAAGAGCACACTCTAAGAAAAGGGGAGTCTATTAGTGAAGATAGAGAGCATCAACCTCATCTATATGACATTTATGAAGTACAAAGGTAAAAGGTATTGTTATTCCTCACATCTCTTGCATCAAAGTGATCTCGGAGAGTACATTAAAGTATACCATGTTAGATTATAGCACTCAAATCAAGATTTTGATCAAGAACAATTATCAACCATGGACATTTAGAAAATCTAGTTATCCCATGAGGAAAGGCTTATGGGGTTTCATTAGTGACATAGATGCTAGACCTATATTAGGAGAGAATCCAACTCTTGATCAATCAAGGAATTTCAAAGAGTGGAATGAGAGAGATAAGAGATCCATCTTCATATTATCCCATCACATTAGCAATGCCATGATAGCACATTTACAAGATCAAGACACCTCCATGAAAGTTTGCAAACCTTAGAGAGGAGTTTCTCCACTTCAACCAAATCCAAGAAGATTCATTTGAATAATTGACTCAAAAGGTTGAGGAAAACACCTAGTAACCATACGGAGGACTATATTTTGAAAATCAAATAGATCACTTATGCATTGGGTTCCATAAATTGTTACAAAGATGATGACGAACTACTTTCATACACATTGAATGGGTTTATGGACGATTAGAAGTGGAAGGCTTTTACAGCATTTGTATATATGAAAGATATTGTTCTTGAATTTGAGAAGTTTATGGCCTTGATGGTCCCTAAAGAGATGAATATTGGAGGCTCAAAGGTAAACAACAATGAAGCACAAGCTTTCTATGACGATAAATGTAAAGGTAAAGGTAAAGGAAGGAGCCAACGTAGAGGAAGAGGAAGTCTAGGGAGAGGATCAAATGGTGATCCTAATCAAGACCAAGAAATCAAATGTTCTTCATCTACAGGAGGAGGAAAGTTCAGAGGAAGAGGAGGAGTTTTAATCAAAATATGGACAACCCAAACTCCGAAGGTTTCCTCATTTGTGGCAATTATGTCCACTATGCAAGGGATTTCTATCAAAGGGGGAAGATGATCTCAACCTACCAAGTTCAACGTAATTATGCATCTACTTCAAATGATAATGAGAGTATGCTAGCTATGATGTAGATGAGGGACTACAAGACACAAGGGTCAAGCACATGGTACATTGGTAGTGGATGCAACAATCACATGAGTTGCAATAAGGAGTTCTTCTCAAACATGCTGGTGCCATCAACCAAAGGGCATGTGGAAAAAGGTGATGATACTCCTCATGCTATTACAAACATAGGTGATGTTATGTTGGATGGATCTCACAAGGCCAAGTGTTTGAAGGACGTTCTTCATGTTCCCACAATCACAAAGAATTTAGTTTTTGTCAGACAAATGGTTGAGAGATGATTGTAGTTCAAGTTTAATAAGAATATATGCTTTGTGGAAAACCCTAAAGAGATGTAAAAAATGATAGCAAAAGTTAGGAAGGAGGGAAGGCTATTTTATTTGGATGTGAACCAAAATTTCAATCACACAACCTACTTTGCATATGGAAGCAAGAAGGTAGCAAAATTAGACCTATGAAACAAATGGTATGGACATATCAATGCTCACACATTGAATGATATGGAAAGGAAGAGGTTAGTGGTAGGGTTACCAAATATCTATAATCAAAACCTTAAGAATCTATTGAAGCTTTTCAATTTGGAAAGCAAACTAGGTTTCCCTTCAAGAAGAGCTATCATCCACTTGACCTCATCGATATAGATGTTTGGGGACCAACAAAGGAGAATTCAATTTGAGGTAATAGGTATGTTGTAACTTTCATTGATGATTTCACAAGGATGACTTGGCTCTATTGTATGAAGCATAAATTAGATGTCTCTTAGTACAATACATTCAAAGCTATTGTTTAGAAGGAATGTAATAGGTACTTCTCCCAAGAGTTCTCTGATTTCATGAATACAAATGACATTAAGTGATAAATCACATGCAATTACACACCACAACGAAAAGGAGTGGCTGAGAGGAAGAATAGGTACATTGCAGAATGTGTTAGGGCCATGATGAAAGAGATGGGTATGCCCAAACGTTGCTGGGTTGATTCAACAACCACAACTATATACAATAGATCTCCCACATAAATTATACATGCTACCACAAACTATGAACCTTGGTATAATAGGAAGTGAGATGTAACAGACCTACGAATCTTTGGTTGCATATGTTATATATTGACTCCAAGTGAAGTAAGGAGCAAGCCTGATGATAGATAAAAAAAGATATGTCTTTATAAGGTATGCAAGTGAGAAAAAGGATTATAGATGCTATAAAGCCCACAACAAAGGAGGTAAAGGTATCAAGGGATGTCAGATTTTTTGAGCTTTTACCTTTATATGCTACAAATGTATCTATGTTGGGTAAATATGAAGATGAAGAAAAGAAGAATTTAAAGGATGAACAGAGCTAAGTGATGCAAGGAGTGAGGGCAAGGCCAAAATCACAAAGATAGAAGAAGATGAAGACTTATGGATTGAGTTCCATGTAGACCATCATGACAAGAAGGGGAAGAGCTCAAAGGTCAACAAAAGATATCCAACTCGATTGAATGATGGAATAAGAAGGTCTGATAAGTAAAGTAAATAAGATGAAGACTTATGTCCAGATATATATAACTGGATGAGTAAAGTAGTAAACTTATGAATCTCTCTAAGAAGTGTCATCTGTAGTGGCTTCTCTTATATTCTACGTTGCAAGATACTCAAGATTGACATTTTAAATTTGGAGCACACTCTTTAAGTTTCTTTGCCTTAAAGAAGATATTTTCCGTTCTCATGAAATCCATAACTTATATATGTATCGCTCATGTTTTCTAAAAATGTATCGCTCATGTTTTCTAAGATTCTTTGCCGTCAAGAAGATATTTTTCGTTTTCATGAAAGCTACTCGAGAAATTTCTGCTACCTTAAATATTTTAAGTACAGATTTATGATGCGAATACATGTTGCAAAATCTTAATGTTGCGCATCTATATGATAAAACTTTTATGCGTTTCTATCAAACCAAGCTGTTATGGCTAGTGCCGAAATGAAGCTGTCTTAATTTTTTGTCTCTTTTAGTTATTTTGAGCGAGTATTCAAAACGTTAGTGCTCATGATTCCTACTAGAATTGCTCTATTCATCTCTCTTATACACTTACAATCTCTTATATGCCAAGTATGGATTAGACATCTACTACTCTTTGCCTCTCTCTCTCTCTCTCTCTCTCTCTCTCTCTCTCTCTCTCTCTCTCTCTCTCTCTCTCTCTCTCTCCCCGACCCCTCCCCCCTTTGGACACCCACATACAAAAACACATTCTCTCATACACAGATAGAGCATGCATGTGGTCTCTAGTTGTGTCTACTAACAACCAAGAATCCTTACAACGAAGGGATCTGCAAAGCAATGAGTACAAAGGCCAGCAAAGCTGATGTGGTTTGTATAATCTGTATATACTATTGTGACATCTAAATGACGTTGGAACTTGAGAAAGAGGTAACTCTTCGTGAGAAATATAAAAAAAAGAGTTTGTGAATATTTTTGTGGTTTTGATGAATGATTTATACGCTAACTTTGATTTTATTGCTCTCATGAGCACCTATCGGTAAAATAAGCCCACCAAATAAGTGCCCCTACTTTACACGTATGTTATTAAAGCCAAAGCAACTTGCAATTTCTTGTAACTTTATTAAAGCCTTGTGTTTCTCTTGAACTAATACAAAGCCAAACCAACTTGTAAACGAACCATGCATGACTCTGTTGTAAACGAACCATGCATGACTCTGTTGGTTGTATACCATAACAGTAAGAGGACATGAATTATCCTTGCATCTCTCTCTCTCTCTCTCTCTCTCTCTCTCTCTCTCTCTCTCTCTCTCTCTCTCTCTCTCTCTCCACCTGCACGCATTGAGACAAGCAGCATGAGAGGCAAAACATATATATATATCTGATCTACAGTCCCGATTGCAGTGGAAACAGTCGTAGTTCCAGCCCTCTTTGTGATCTCGCTCACCATGGTGAGCTATGGAGATAGCAACAACCCCCTGGTACATGAATTATCCTTGAATCTCTCTCTCTCTCTCTCTCTCTCTCTCTCTATCCACTCACACACACTAAGACACTCCCGATTGCAATGAAGACACTCGTAGTTCTAGCCCTCTTCGTGATCACCATGCTAGGCTGCAGAGACAGCAGCAACCCCTGGTACATTTCGGCGAGTGAGATTGTGCTTACAAGGGCCAGCACAATCGGGAATCCCACCCAGATACATGATATGGTCGTAGGAACCGGGAATGGGTATCTAAACTTCTTCTTCGGGCTCGGCTTTCCTGGAGATCCTGTATACACCAAGACCATCATTACCATGGGATCCTTCTAGTCTGGTGTGTAGAGAGTATGCATGCGGAAGAAAAATGAAAAGTAAAGTACTCTCACAAAACAAAGAATGTGTGAGACACAAAATGAGTAGACCATGAAATGGGTAAACTCATGTGGATTAGAAATGAGCTTGCCAAGAGCATGGAGTAGGCTCCTCAAGCTTCTAACCAAGTACAAATGAGGGGAGAGGCCCTCCTTATATAGATTTGGGAGTGGCTCTCAAAAGTATATCATATGTGGGATAAGTCTCTTGAAAGGAGAATGAATACAACTAGTAGAAGCGGCAAGGTAAATACAAAGGAAATGCAATATAAAATGGAAATAGACTAGAAATGGAGTGCCTCTTGGATACAAAATGGAGATGCACTCATGCAGATACAAATGTAGATGAAGTAGGAGCAATCATGTCGTCAACACCCCCTATGCAGCTCCATTTTGGAGCGGCTGAATGCTGTAGAGGTCCACCAAGCATTGAAGCAGAATTGGAGATAGAGCCTTCGTGAACATGTCCACCAGGTTCTCCTTAGAGGTACACTGCTCCACAGTAATCTCCTGAGATATGAGCTTCTCACAGATGAAGTGGTACTAGATCTCAATGTGCTTCATCCGAGCATGGAACACTGGATTCTTGGCGATGGCCAAGGCTGACTCGTTGTCCGTGTGAATACATGTCAGAGTATCTTGCAAAACACCAATGCCAAATAATAAACGTCGAAGCCAGATGGCCTCACATGTTGCAAAGCTCGATGCTCCGTACTCGGCCTCTATGTATGATAGAGAAAATGTAGGCTACTTCTTACTTGCCCAAGAGATAGGTCCTGAGCAAAGCAAGAATATATACCCAGAAGTAGATCGTCAAGAATCAGGATCACTAGCCCAATTTGAATCTGAATATCCGGCGAGTTTGATGCCCCCTCTATACCAAAGACCATGATGTCAGGTAAGGGCAAGGTATTTAAGTAGTCTCTGAGCAGCATCCCAATGAGTCAGACTGAGTATACCAACTGCATAAGCAATATCTGGTCTAGTGTTGGCAAGATAGAGTAATGAGCCAACAAGCTCTCGATAGGTATGCACATCCACAAGTGATGATGAGTCCTCGAGTGTAAGCTTGATGTTTGGATCAAGTGGTGTAGAAATTGAGCGACACTGGTTCATGTTATATCTGGAAAGTAGATCAGAGCAGTACTTCTTTTGTGATCGGAATATACCTTCTTTTGTTTTCCAAACTTCCATTCTCAAGAAGTAGTGTAGTAATCCAAGATCTGTCATAGAGTACTCAAGATGAAGTTGTGTGATGATAAACTGGATGCATTCTTCGTCCGAGCCTATCAAGATCAAGTCATCTACATAGAGAATGATGATGGCTACTAAAGACTCCTTTTGATAGATGTAGAGATTAGCATCAGCATTGCTTCTTTGAAATCCCTTGTCTTCAAAGAGCTTGTGAATCTTTTCACACTAGGCCTTGGGATCTTGCTTGAGTCCGTAAAGTGCCTTGTGAAGCTTGTAGACTTGATCTTCCTTTCCTTTGATCTTGAAGCCTTCAGGTTCTTCAACAAATACTTCTTCTTGAAGATCTCCATTGAAGAATGCACTTTTTACGTCCAGCTGGTAAATGGGCCACTTAAAGTGCGCACTTAGTGCTAATATGATTCTTATGGTTGTGAATCTTGCAGTAGGAGCAAAGGTTTCTTCATAGTCAATGCCATGTTGTTGCTTGTATCCCTTTGAGTCCAAGTTTTGTTCTTTTCGATTGTATCCATTTCTACTTGCATAGCTTCTTCCCACTTAGGTTGTCCTTGAGCTTCTTTGTAATTAGATGGTTCTGGGACTCGTTGAATCTGATGCATCAAGGCATAATTGACATAATGACTTTGTTCTCGCTGTCTCTTGTCAATAAGTCTTTGAGATCTTCTTGGATGACTTGAAGTACTTGCTTCTGAGTTGGAGTTTGGAAATACTGAGTCCCCCTCTGAAGTGTAGATAGGTGGACTAAGACTTGTACTTGAATCTTTTCTTAAGTATGAGGAAGCTTCATTGAAAATCACATCTTTCGAAATGGTGATGGAGTGGTTTTCCATATCATATAGACGGTATGCCTTTGATTGGTCACTGTACCCTATGAATATGTGTTTCTTGGACTTTGATTGTAACTTATTTCTATCTTCTTTTGGTACATGGAAAAAAGCTTCACTACCAAAGACTCAAAAGTAATTCACATTTGGTTTTCTTCCATAGTAGGCTTCAAAGGTTGTTTTGTTGTGTAATGCACTTGTACATCCTCAATTAAGAATGTGAACGGCGGTATGCACGGCTTTTGCCTAGAACTTGTAGGGTAGATCCTTGTGATGAAGCATTGTTTGTGCAATTTCCATCACACTGCGTATCTTCCTTTTAGCTACTCCATTCTAGGATGGAGTGTGCGGCTGAGTGACTTGTCTTTTGATTCCTTTTTGGTTGAGAAAGTTATCAAATTCATGAGTGATAAACTCACCACCTCCATCTGATCTGATGGTTTTAACTTTAGTTGAAGCTTCATTCTCAACTTCCTTGATCCAAGTTTGAAACTTAGAGAATGTGTCTGCCTTTGACTTCAAAAAGTACACCCAAATATAGCGAGAGTGGTCATCTACTAGAAGATAAAAGTAGAGGGATCCACTCAGGGATGGGGTATTCATAGGTCCACATAAGTCCATGTGGATAAGGGCTAGTGGGTTCCTCGCTCGTGTTGAAGCTTCCTTGGGAACTGGGGCCCTGTGTTGCTTGCCTTGGGTGCAAGCTTGGCAGACATCAGTAAGTTTCTCAATCTTTGGCAATCCCTTCACAAGTTGGGATGAAGAGATTTTTGATAAGTAAGAAGTGTGGCCAAATCTTTGGTGCCACAAACTTGAGGTTGATTCTTTGGATACAAACAAGATAGTTTGTAGAGGCCCTTTTCTTCAATACCTTGAGCAATGACATTCTTTGTATGGGGATCAACTACCTTAACTAAGGTGTTATCAAACCATACTTGTTTGTCTTGATCTGTAATGACCTTGATAGAAAGTAGATTCACACATAAATTTGGAACAAAAAGAACATTGGATAAAGACTTGCATTCCCCCTGATGGTTCGTAATTTGAACTTTCCCTTTTCCTTCGATGGGTGAATTTTTGTTGTTGCCACGATAGACTTCTCCTGCGTGTTCTTCAATTTCTTGAAAGGAGTCTTTGTCTTTGCACATATGGGAGGTAGCTCCGCTATCAAAGATCCACTCATGCGGGGAGCTAGAAGTAACTAGTGAATTGGCTTCTGTGAAGATGAAGAGTTCCTCACTTGAGCAGTGGGATCTATGTTGGGATCCTTTGGATGCTTACCTAGATGTAGAAGCCTTCAATGATTGTTTCTTTTTATAGCAAAACTTATGTAAGTGTCCTGATTTTCCATAGAAATTATAGGTGAACTTCTTCGATGAAGTATGCGATCCTTGCTTAGATCCATGGCTAGCATGATGACTTGTGGTTTTGCCCTTATTGAATGGGCCTTTGGCCTTCATGGCAGAATCTTGGGAGGAAGTCGATTTGGCTCGCGAGTCGTGAAGGAGCAATAGTCGACGAACCTCTTCCCAAGATAAGACTTGGCCGCAATTATACAAAGTTGTGACAAATGTCTTGTATGACTTAGGTAACTTTTTAAGAAGCCTAATGGCCATGTCTTCACTAGAGATCTACTACCACATAATGCTTATTTATGCTGGTAGTCCTCAAATTGGGCTATGACCTTGGTAACTGTGTCGTGTGGCTGAATGGTCAAATTATGAAACTCGGCCTCTAATGCATACATTTTTGAAGGGGTTTTGTCTTCATACAAAGCGTCTAACATATCCCAAGCATCCTTGGATGTCTTGCAGGCCGTGATATGTCCTTTTGTTAGTTCATCGCAGGCAAGTAACAGGTGACCTAAAGCTCTTTTGTCCTTGACATTCCACACATGCCAATTGTCTAAGTTGGTATCCCTATGGGGTTCGGGGTTTGACCCATCTACTACCTCATGAAGAAGATTCGTGTAGAGATATGCACGCATGACATCTTTCCATAGATTGTAATTTTTTCCATTGAGGTGTTCATCCTTAGGCATAAAAATAGGGGTGAAAGAAGGTAAGAAGTTAGCCATAGATGGTGAGCTACCTTCCCTTTCGGTCATTACAAAGCTTTGAGGATAAAGTTTTTAGAAACACTATTAAAGGTACTTGCCAACAATATCGCTTCGAAATAATTACAAAGCTTGAAATGAACAACTGGACACGACACTTAAAATTCTTGGGGAGGGGGGGCTTAGAGTAGCCCTGCACTTGTACAACGCCAAGATAAGTTGACGCGAGAGGAGGGGGCTTATATTAGCCCGTTGCACACCAACGAAGCCTTAGAGTAGACTTAGACACTTGGAGAGAGTTTGGTGGGTGGGCTTAGACTAGCCTCCAACCCACTCTTTGCACACACACCCAATATTTTCTTATATTGTTTGATGTGCAATGGGGGGCACTTAGTGCCAAATACGATGACCCTCGAGAGAGAGTAAAAACCTTTGGTGAGTACAATAAGGAATGCCACCTTGGAAAGATTGCTTACAAAGTGCTAAAATTGATGCACTTAATGGGCATCAAGGAGATCTTAAGGTAGCACTTCAAGTAGCACAAAATGGCCTTCCATGACCTATCTAATTCAAGATGTACTAAAGTAGCGCAAGAGATATGTGGTCATCTAATTTAAACGATTTGTTGTGATATCACCCATGATGTCAAGTCCTAGTGCCAAGTAGACTCTTGCCTAGTAGTAGAGAGATGACCAACTTAAATCAGCGACCACTTTTAAATAGAGGAAATTAAAGGAGAACTCAAAATGGGATAATGTGATGTCAGATCGCATGGTACAAAATACTCCACGTCATAGATTTTTGGCCAAAACGCAGTGCACAGTTCTGATTTGCTAAATTTGAGGGACGCTGATCACCAAAAATAGGATCGTACATCAGCAACTGGTAGTTAGTCTCTTTTTGGTGCCCGATTGTCAGAAGTGATGCGCGTAGAGGCACATTCTGTGGTCGTGATATTCGAAGTCGAATCTCATGAGGCTACAGTAGCGAAGGTTTCGATCTCACTCTCTCTTTCTTTTTCTCTGTCTCTCTCTCTCTTTGTGTGCGTTAGTGGAGAGTGGAAGAATGGCACGCTGCTTCAGAGATGTGCTGAGTGATTGATTGCTCTGTCCCTTTCTTTGCATAGAGGTGATGAACATGGCATAGGATATCTCGCTTGATTGTAAGAAAAGATGTGCTTCTTTCTCTCTGTCTTTCTATCACAAAGAAAGTTACACTTCTTGCTGAGGTCGCGAATATGGCACCGCTCTCAGTCCTCTTACTTCAAGCAAGTTATCATGCATTATGCACCTGGTCTGAAGTTCTGTGAGAGTATGACACAACAAATCATGCTATAGATAGAGCTATCCGTGGCAGAGAGTTTTAGCTTTCTCTCTCTCTCTCAGAGAAGCAGATGTGTTGGGAGCAGGTACAGAGAGAGCGGATCTTTGTGATAGTCGAGTGCAAACTGTGTGAATTCACCTGGTAGAGAGAATTGTCTGTCACTTTCTGTGTCTAGCACAGGCCTATAGATGGGTCGCACTCTCTCACAATCTTTCACGCTCGTTTTCTATTCGCAAAGGTCCATAACGATCACTATATTTCTCGCTCAAGCTCGCTTTCTTACAAGTGTTCATAAAAGCCAATGTTGCCTATGGTCGGATGTCACCAATATGCACATAGAGGTTATCAAAGAGTATTGCAGATTGAGATTTGTGCTCTTTGCATAGAGAATGTGTTGTAAGACGAGTGCTATGTGATCTGTCTTTGTTGATCATATGTTGCAGACTAATCAAGGGAACATTGAGGGATCATCTGTTTGCATTGAGATTCTAGCACTTCTCTTCTGCATTTACACAGCGATGGCATCCTTCAATCGAAATTCTCAGTCTTTGCTCCCTAGACACCTCTATGCAGCATCCGGCATGGCTTTTGCCTTCGCTCACTCCATCTTTAGGCCCTTTGTAATGACTATAGAACTTTAGTGCTTCTCAAGTGGCAAAGTGGCCATCTACATATTGGTTGTACCACTTATCTACAAGTCCTTCTAATGTAGAAAAAAAGAGCACTAGCATTGCATCCTCTTGGTTTTGAAGTCCTCGACCATGGCATAAGGAGATGAATCTCCTCACATGATCATCTGCATCTTCA
>CM035409.1:74664003-74666503 GCA_020310875.1 Ceratopteris richardii
TATCTACATGTATATATGTATTATATGTGTATGTGTATGTGTGTATATATGTTATGTAGGTGTTAAAACGCTAAAACCCTAATCTTAAAGATTTAGACCTAAAGTATGTATATTTCTGTATACATGTGTATCTACATGTACATATGTATTATATGTATATGTATGTTTGTGTATATATGTTATGTAGGTGTTAAAACCCTAAAACCCTAATCAGAAAGACTTAGACTTAAATCTGAAATACTAAAACCTAAATACTTAAACACCCGTAAAAATCTAAACCCCTAATTATATTTTATATATATGTTTATTTATATATTCAGATTTTTTTTTCTCTATATTTTTTCTTAATATAAATATAATTGAGTTATATGTATGCCTAAACCCTAAAACCCTAATCTTAAAAATCTAGACCTAAAAGATGTATATTTTTGTATGCATGTGTATATACATGTATATATGTATTATATGTGTGTATGTATGTGTAAATAGCCTCAAAACCCTAATCCTATTTTTATTTATTTGATGTAAAAAAACTTCAAAATAAAAAAATTATATATTTAATTAAAACACTAGCTTATGTGTGTGTATATATGTGCATGTGTGTATGTATGTGTGTGTGAATGTGTGCATGTGTGTATATGTGTATGTGTGTCTATGTATGCATGTGTGAGTATATGAGTATGTATGTACATATGTGTGTGTATGTATGCATGTGTGTACATGTGTGTGTGTATGTATACATGCATGTGTGTATATGTGTGTATGTATGCATGTGTGTATATATGTGTGTGTATGTATGCATGTCTGTAGATGTGTGTGTGTATGTATGCAGGTGTGTACATGTGTGTGTATGTGTATATGTGTGTATGTATGCATGCATGTGTGTGTATGTGTATGTGTGTATGTATGCATGCATGTGTGTATATGTGTGTATGTATGTGTGTATACATATGTGTATATGTGGGTGTGTATGTATGTGTGTATGCATGTGTGTGTATGTATGCATGTGTATGTATGCATGTGTGTATATATGCATGTGTGTATATTTGTATATGTGTATATGCATGCATGTGTGTATATGTGTGTGTATCTATGCATGTGTGTATATGTGTGTGTGTATGTATGTGTGTATATGTGTGTGTGTATGTGTATGTATGCATGTGTATATATGTGTGTGTATGTATGTGTGTATGCATGTGTGTATATTTGTATGTGTGTATGCATGCATGTGTGTATATGTGTGTGTATGTAAGCATGCATGTGTGTATATGTGTGTGTATGTAAGCATGCATGTGTGTATATGTGTGTGTATGTAAGCATGCATGTGTGTATATGTGTGTATGTAAAGATGCATGTGTGTATATGTGTGTGTATGTAAGCATGCATGTGTGTACATGTATGTGTGTATGTATGCATGTGTAAATGTGTAGATGTGTGTGTATGTGTGTGTGTATGTGTGTGTGTATGTGTGTGTGTATGTATGCTCTATTTTCCTATCTGTATCTTCCCTTTTTTCATTATTCTTTGTCTCTCTCTCTCTCTTTCTTTCTCGCTCTCTTCTCTCTCTCTCTCTCTTTCTCTCTCTCTCTCATCTCTCTCTCTCTCATCTCTCTCTCTCCTTCTCTCTCTCCTTCTCTCTCTATCAATAGATAATAAAACAATCACTTACAAGTATGACCCTCTTTTGGATCATTATTGTCAAAGCGTAATGTATGTCGCTTATCGTCGAATTTTAAACAATCGACACCAAAGAACTTCTGCAAAATCAAAGAAAAGAGAAATTATAAAACCTAAAGCATAGAGAAACACAAATGCTAACAATACGCACACCACTTACCAAGATGTGAGATCTAAGCCGAGAGAGAGTGTGTGTGTGTAGAGAGAGAGATCTGTGTGTGTATGTGTGCACAAGACAATGCAGGTCACAATTCGGTTTGTGCGTGCAAGTTTGATAGAAGAAAAACAGTACTCAAACACACGCAAAAATGTGAAGTTTTGCTCTCAGGTTCGTGGTATGTTTAAAACTCCCCCTCGATATATGCGTCAGTATGGGCATCGGTAACTTCCAGTAAATTACCAATGCTTATACGGACATTTATACTAGTGCATATACCAACACTAGTTCTCTTTATATTTATATATATATATATATATATATATATATATATATATATATATATATATATATATATATATATATATATATATCCTATTTCATATATATATTTATTTATATATTCAAATTTTTTCCTTAATTTTTTCTATATTTTCTCTTTATATAAATTTAATTGAGTTATATGTATGCTTAAATCTTAAAACCCTAATCTTAAAGATCTAGACCTAAAATATGTATATTTTTGTATCCATGTGTATCTACATGTATATATGTATTATATTTGTATGTGTATGTGTGTATATATATTACGTAGGTGTTAAAACCCTAAAACCCTAATGTTAAAGATTTGGATCTAAAATATGTATATTTTTGTATGCATGTGTA
>CM035409.1:74669003-74674003 GCA_020310875.1 Ceratopteris richardii
CTATCTATCTATCTATCTATCTATCTATCTATCTATCTATCTATCTATCTATCTATCTATCTATGTATCTCTCTCTCTCTCTCTATCTATCTATCTATCTATCTATCTATCTATCTATCTATCTATCTATCTATCTATCTATCTATCTATCTATCTATCTATCTATCTATTGATGGAGAGTGTTAATCTCCAAAAGAACAAATTAACCTTGAAGTTAGATCACCTCTATATCAAGGTTAACCTTAGACTCCACCAAACTTAGAGATCATTCACCAAATTATCAGAAATATTGAAAGTTCTGAAAAATTCAACTTCTCTGAAAAGTCTGCTGTAGATTAGTCACTCATTGACTAATCAATCCTGTAAAGTTTTTGATAAAACTTTGCACAACACTTCGCCTTAAGGTTGCGCAACTTTGCCAAGTTAAATCTCTCAAAAAGATTAAGTACACTCTGAGAAATGTGTGAAACACCTTACCTATGTCTGAAAGTGCTTCTCTGCAATGGCGACTTTGACACCTGCAACTTCTTAGCATTGGTTCTCCCAACTCTGAACCCATTTGATCAAGATCTTCTAGCCATAGATGGCTTACCTTCCAACTTAAATTTTAAGCTCTCATTTGTGTAAAACTTTACACTGTGGACTGAGCACTGACCATTTCTTTGAAGATGAAATGTGCGCCAGATTTCTCGACTCTTAGAACATTTTCACATATGAATGTTCCTAAGCAAAATTCTCACAACCTGATTGAAATTAAACTCTCAAATTCTAGCCATAGATAGATTAGCTATGGACTTAGATACGTGCAGAAAGATTCTTCAAAAGATTAAGCACAGAAGGAGAATGGGAGAGAAGATCGACGCGCAGAATTCTACTAAATTTTCTTCTTCATTACTTTTCACACATATGGTTGATGATACATACAATGTTCATCACTTCTTCACCTATTCTTCTCTATCTGATCTATATCACTCTCTCTACTTATGAATACGTATCTGTAGATATATATACGAGTCTAACTCGTCATCCTTTTTCAAAATACATTGAACTATTTACAAGAGTAATATACAAAAAAAAAACATTTCTGATTCCATTTTCTTCCTCTGAAAGTAATCTTCATTCTTCCATATGTCTTCTCACTTTGATCTTCATAGAATCACTATTGATGATTGTTCTGCTCCAACAGCTCCCCCTCAATCTTCAATTGTGATTACCTGTATCTTCTTTATTCCTGCCATATCTTTAAACCTCTGCAATTTAGGTCCATCCAAACTTTTAGTCATCATATCTGCAAGTTGATCTTTTGTAGGGGTGTGTATAACTTCAATTTCCTTCTCAATGACCTTCTCTCTCAGAAAATGATATTGTATTTCAATATGCTTAGTTCTAGCATGAAATACAGGATTAGCTGCCAAGTATAATGAACTCATATTGTCTCCACAAATAATAGGAGTACTCTGAATCACATCAAACCCTTTCAAAAGTGTCTTTAGCCATATTACCTCTTTTGCAGCTTCCACCATACCTTTATATTCTGCTTCTGTAGATGACAAAGCAACTGTATGTTGCTTCTTGGAACACCATGAAATCAATTTGTCTCCTACATAGCACAAGTATCCATGTGTTGATCTTCTATCATCAACATTACCTGCCCAATCTGCATCACTATATATCTTGATTCTTGTATCTGAAGTAAACCCATAGTACAACCCTTCTTTGAGTGTACCCTTGATGTACCTAAGTACTCTTTGTCCTGCAATCCAATGTTTCTTTCTAGGACAATGCATGAATTGTGAAAGCACACCAACTGCATATGATAAGTCAGGCCTTGTCAATGTAGCATAAATCAAGCTACCAACCAAACTTTGATAGAGTTTCATATCTCTGAACTCTTCTCCTCCAAACCTAGACAATTTATGGTTCACTTCCAAAGGTGTAGGTGCAACCCTGCAATCTTCCATTTTAAACTTGGTTAGCAAATTTTTAAGATACCTTTCTTGGGTCACATATACTCCATGTTGAGTATAAGAGATCTCCATTCCCAAGAAGAATGATAGGTTCCCCAAATCACTGATTTTGAACTCTTTCTCCATCTGCTTTTTGATCATTTGTATCCCCTTATCATCTGTTCCTGTAAGTATTATGTCATCAACATAAATACACACATAAATGAACCCATCTTCACTTGCTTTGACTAGCAAGCTACTATCTGCCTTTGATGCTTGAAAACCAAGATCATTCAAGAATTTTACAAGCCTATAATTCCAAGCCCTTGGGGCTTGCTTCAACCCATACAAAGCTCTCTTGAGCTTACATACATAATTTGGACTCACTTGATCTTTGAACCCATCTGGTTGCTCCATGTAGACTTCATCTGAAATGTAACCATTCAAGAAAGCATTTTTAACATCTAATTGAGACAACTTCCAACCTTTACAAGCAGCAATTGCAATGAGTGTCCTGATGGTTGTCATCTTTGCCACAGGACTATAGGTCTCATCATAGTCCACTCCATATGTCTGTGCATACCCTTTCACAACAAGTCTAGCTTTGTACCTAGACACACTTCCATCTGCAAATCTCTTTGTTTTGTAAACCCACTTACATCCAATAATCTTTTGACTATTAGGTTTAGGAACCAAATCCCATGTTTGATTCTCTATCAATGCATCATACTCCTCTTGCATAGCATCTTCCCAATTCTTCTTCCCTTTGGCTTCTTCATATGTAGAAGGGTCTTCATCTGCTTTTACCAAATAAGCATAATCTTTAGTAGTCAAGAATGAAGTGTCATAGCTATACCTTGTAGGTTGCCATTTGTGCCTAGATGATCTCCTAACTTCTGCACTTCTTGAGGTCTCTGGTTCATCACATTCTGGATCAAACCTTGGCCTCTCTTCAACTTCAATCTGCACTTCATTACTCTCACTTTCATCAAGTAATTGAATCTTTGCTTTACCTTTCCTTTGTTCCACTACTTCTTCATCATCTGCATGTACATTATATTTACCTGCATACCAAGTACCTTGCTCATCAAATGTAACATCCTTGGATACAATAAATTGCTTTGTGGATGGACTCCACAACCTGTATCCCATTTGCTTATCATCATAACCAATGAATACATACTTCTCTGCCTTAGGCTCCAACTTATGCCTCAATTGAGATGGCACATATGCATATGCCAAGCATCCAAATATTCTGCAATGATCCAAGGTAGGTTTCTTACCCCACCAAGCTTCATATGGTGTCATACCCTGCAAAGCTTTACAAGGCAATCTATTAACCAAATATGTAGCTGTATTAACAGCCTCAGCCCACAAATAATTTGGGCAATTCTTCTCTTTCATCATGGACCTTGCAAACTCAACAAGAGTCCTATTTCTTCTTTCTGCTACCCCATTTTGTTGAGGAGAGTACCTGCAAGTAACTTCTCTCTTTATACCTGCATTCCACAAATAATCATTGAACTCATTTGAAAAATACTCTCCCCCTCCATCTGACCTTAGTCTCTTCAATTTTTGACCTGTAATTCTTTCTGCATATGCATGATAGTGTTTAAATGTATTAAACACTTCTGACTTTTCCTTAATCACATAAATTGTGATCCACCTGGTAGCATCATCAACATATATGACATAATATCTTGAACCATTTATACTAAAGTCCTTTGAAGGACCCCACACATCTGTATGCACCAATTCAAGTCTTTCTGAGTACATAAATCCATGCTTGGAATAGGATTGCTTATGAGCCTTACCTAATTGACATGCCTCACATCTGTATGTCATGTGTTGACCTGCAATGTTAGGCATTCCAAGCACTGAATCATTGTTAATCATTTCTTTGATACCTCTTTCATTAAAGTGTCCAAGTCTTTTGTGCCAAAGATCCAACTCTGACACCTTTTGCTCTCCATATGTGAACATAGCATGTCCAACATTTCCTTGTACCTTCAATGTGAAAAGCCTTCCTTCTTTCTTTCCTGCAATAACTTGTTTATACCCTTGACTAGGGTCTTCCACATAAACTCCATCATTGGTAAACCTTACCTCATAACCTTTTTCCACAATTTGACCTACACTGATCAAATTCTTTGGAATTGTGGGAACATAGAGTACCTTACTCAGAAGAGTGCTCCCATCCTTAGCTTTGACTGAACCAATTGACTTTACCTTATGCTTTGTATTATCACCTGTCTGCACTGTATGATTAATTGCATTGTGATCTAGGTCAGTCATCAAAGCAATATTTCCACTCAAATGATTACTACATCCTGAATCAATATAAAACACTCTCATGTCCTCATGTGAAGTTTCACATGTATTCATAATGAGAGTCGAATCCTCCTTTTGATCTGATGCATAGTTGTAGTAGGTGTTATTATAGGATTGATTTTGGAAGCTTCTTCCTCCACCTCTTCCAAAAGAATTCCTACCACCTCTACCTCTGAAATTTCCTCTCTGAAATCTACCACCTCTTGCTCTTTGATTAAAGTTCTGATAATTACCATTGTTTTGATTATTGTGCCAACAATCATGAGATAGATGATTGGTCTTACCACATATCCAACAAGCTCTTGCATTATCTTTGTTGTTTCTGCCTCTTCCTCTACTTCTGCCATTTCCTCTTCCTCTTATGAAGTTTGCTTGGTTTGATGTACCTTCTTCTTCACCTGATTGTTGCTTCCCTTTGTTGGCTTTCTTCTTGTCTTTAGAATACATTGCATGACCTGCACTCTTATCAACATCTCCTTTGACATCATTCTCAAAAGTTAGCATATGACCTAACAATTGATTCAAATCAGGAGTAAAATGATCTAATGAAAGTTCTGTAGATAAAATGAAAGGCTTCCACTTCTCATCTCCTCTTAGCCCTGTGAGTATTTGTCTTACCAATTTGTCTTCTTCAATATCTTCATCAACTGCACCTAAAGAGTCTGCAATATCCTTCATTTTTGTCACATAATCAGAGATTGATTGTGAGGCCTTCTTCTTGAA
>CM035409.1:74686503-74691503 GCA_020310875.1 Ceratopteris richardii
TGAAGTAAAGATGGGAGATAGTCTCCAAATTGAAAAGTTGGATAGAGAGAACTATCCTGCATGGTCTATGAGGATGGAAGCTCACCTTATGAGCAAAGATCTGATAGGATACATCACAGGAGATGAAGAAAAGCCAGAATTCAGAGATCCTAGTGTTCCAACTAGGGAGGAGCTTGCAGACTTGAAGAATTGGATGAAGAAGGATGCTCAAGCAAGAAGCATCATCTACATGGCAGTCAATGACTATTTGCTTCCTCACATTAGAGGACTTGAGAGTGCTTGTGACATTTGGAATGCTTTGGAAGAGCATTTCCAAAATACAACCAAATCAAGGAAGGCTTCACTATGGGCAGAATTTACTACCTTCAAGAAGAAGGCCTCACAATCAATCTCTGATTATGTGACAAAAATGAAGGATATTGCAGACTCTTTAGGTGCAGTTGATGAAGATATTGAAGAAGACAAATTGGTAAGACAAATACTCACAGGGCTAAGAGGAGATGAGAAGTGGAAGCCTTTCATTTTATCTACAGAACTTTCATTAGATCATTTTACTCCTGATTTGAATCAATTGTTAGGTCATATGCTAACTTTTGAGAATGATGTCAAAGGAGATGTTGATAAGAGTGCAGGTCATGCAATGTATTCTAAAGACAAGAAGAAAGCCAACAAAGGGAAGCAACAATCAGGTGAAGAAGAAGGTACATCAAACCAAGCAAACTTCATAAGAGGAAGAGGAAATGGCAGAAGTAGAGGAAGAGGCAGAAACAACAAAGATAATGCAAGAGCTTGTTGGATATGTGGTAAGACCAATCATCTATCTCATGATTGTTGGCACAATAATCAAAACAATGGTAATTATCAGAACTTTAATCAAAGAGCAAGAGGTGGTAGATTTCAGAGAGGAAATTTCAGAGGTAGAGGTGGTAGGAATTCTTTTGGAAGAGGTGGAGGAAGAAGCTTCCAAAATCAATCCTATAATAACACCTACTACAACTATGCATCAGATCAAAAGGAGGATTCGACTCTCATTATGAATACATGTGAAACTTCACATGAGGACATGAGAGTGTTTTATATTGATTCAGGATGTAGTAATCATTTGAGTGGAAATATTGCTTTGATGACTGACCTAGATCACAATGCAATTAATCATACAGTGCAGACAGGTGATAATACAAAGCATAAGGTAAAGTCAATTGGTTCAGTCAAAGCTAAGGATGGGAGCACTCTTCTGAGTAAGGTACTCTATGTTCCCACAATTCCAAAGAATTTGATCAGTGTAGGTCAAATTGTGGAAAAAGGTTATGAGGTAAGGTTTACCAATGATGGAGTTTATGTGGAAGACCCTAGTCAAGGGTATAAACAAGTTATTGCAGGAAAGAAAGAAGGAAGGCTTTTCACATTGAAGGTACAAGGAAATGTTGGACATGCTATGTTCACATATGGAGAGCAAAAGGTGTCAGAGTTGGATCTTTGGCACAAAAGACTTGGACACTTTAATGAAAGAGGTATCAAAGAAATGATTAACAATGATTCAGTGCTTGGAATGCCTAACATTGCAGGTCAACACATGACATACAGATGTGAGGCATGTCAATTAGGTAAGGCTCATAAGCAATCCTATTCCAAGCATGGATTTATGTACTCAGAAAGACTTGAATTGGTGCATACAGATGTGTGGGGTCCTTCAAAGGACTTTAGTATAAATGGTTCAAGATATTATGTCATATATGTTGATGATGCTACCAGGTGGATCACAATTTATGTGATTAAGGAAAAGTTAGAAGTGTTTAATACATTTAAACACTATCATGCATATGCAGAAAGAATTACAGGTCAAAAATTGAAGAGACTAAGGTCAGATGGAGGGGGAGAGTATTTTTCAAATGAGTTCAATGATTATTTGTGGAATGCAGGTATAAAGAGAGAAGTTACTTGCAGGTACTCTCCTCAACAAAATGGGGTAGCAGAAAGAAGAAATAGGACTCTTGTTGAGTTTGCAAGGTCCATGATGAAAGAGAAGAATTGCCCAAATTATTTGTGGGCTGAGGCTGTTAATACAGCTACATATTTGGTTAATAGATTGCCTTGTAAAGCTTTGCAGGGTATGACACCATATGAAGCTTGGTGGGGTAAGAAACCTACCTTGGATCATTGCAGAATATTTGGATGCTTGGCATATGCATATGTGCCATCTCAATTGAGGCATAAGTTGGAGCCTAAGGCAGAGAAGTATGTATTCATTGGTTATGATGATAAGCAAATGGGATACAGGTTGTGGAGTCCATCCACAAAGCAATTTATTGTATCCAAGGATGTTACATTTGATGAGCAAGGTACTTGGTATGCAGGTAAATATAATGTACATGCAGATGATGAAGAAGTAGTGGAACAAAGGAAAGGTAAAGCAAAGATTCAATTACTTGATGAAAGTGAGAGTAATGAAGTGCAGATTGAAGTTGAAGAGAGGCCAAGGTTTGATCCAGAATGTGATGAACCAGAGACCTCAAGAAGTGCAGAAGTTAGGAGATCATCTAGGCACAAATGGCAACCTACAAGGTATAGCTATGACACTTCATTCTTGACTACTAAAGATTATGCTTATTTGGTAAAAGCAGATGAAGACCCTTCTACATATGAAGAAGCCAAAGGGAAGAAGAATTGGGAAGATGCTATGCAAGAGGAGTATGATGCATTGATAGAGAATCAAACATGGGATTTGGTTCCTAAACCTAATAGTCAAAAGATTATTGGATGTAAGTGGGTTTACAAAAGAGATTTGCAGATGGAAGTGTGTCTAGGTACAAAGCTAGACTTGTTGTGAAAGGGTATGCACAGACATATGGAGTGGACTATGATGAGACCTATAGTCCTGTGGCAAAGATGACAACCATCAGGACACTCATTGCAATTGCTGCTTGTAAAGGTTGGAAGTTGTCTCAATTAGATGTTAAAAATGCTTTCTTGAATGGTTACATTTCAGATGAAGTCTACATGGAGCAACCAGATGGGTTCAAAGATCAAGTGAGTCCAAATTATGTATGTAAGCTCAAGAGAGCTTTGTATGGGTTGAAGCAAGCCCCAAGGGCTTGGAATTATAGGCTTGTAAAATTCTTGAATGATCTTGGTTTTCAAGCATCAAAGGCAGATAGTAGCTTGCTAGTCAAAGCAAGTGAAGATGGGTTCATTTATGTGTGTATTTATGTTGATGACATAATACTTACAGGAACAGATGATAAGGGGATACAAATGATCAAAAAGCAGATGGAGAAAGAGTTCAAAATCAGTGATTTGGGGAACCTATCATTCTTCTTGGGAATGGAGATCTCTTATACTCAACATGGAGTATATGTGACCCAAGAAAGGTATCTTAAAAATTTGCTAACCAAGTTTAAAATGGAAGATTGCAGGGTTGCACCTACACCTTTGGAAGTGAACCATAAATTGTCTAGGTTTGGAGGAGAAGAGTTCAGAGATATGAAACTCTATCAAAGTTTGGTTGGTAGCTTGATTTATGCTACATTGACAAGGCCTGACTTATCATATGCAGTTGGTGTGCTTTCACAATTCATGCATTGTCCTAGAAAGAAACATTGGATTGCAGGACAAAGAGTACTTAGGTACATCAAGGGTACACTCAAAGAAGGGTTGTACTATGGGTTTACTTCAGATACAAGAATCAAGATATATAGTGATGCAGATTGGGCAGGTAATGTTGATGATAGAAGATCAACACATGGATACTTGTGCTATGTAGGAGACAAATTGATTTCATGGTGTTCCAAGAAGCAACATACAGTTGCTTTGTCATCTACAGAAGCAGAATATAAAGGTATGGTGGAAGCTGCAAAAGAGGTAATATGGCTAAAGACACTTTTGAAAGGGTTTGATGTGATTCAGAGTACTCCTATTATTTGTGGAGACAATATGAGTTCATTATACTTGGCAGCTAATCCTGTATTTCATGCTAGAACTAAGCATATTGAAATACAATATCATTTTCTGAGAGAGAAGGTCATTGAGAAGGAAATTGAAGTTATACACACCCCTACAAAAGATCAACTTGCAGATATGATGACTAAAAGTTTGGATGGACCTAAATTGCAGAGGTTTAAAGATATGGCAGGAATAAAGAAGATACAGGTAATCACAATTGAAGATTGAGGGGGCGCTGTTGGAGCAGAACAATCATCAATAGTGATTCTATGAAGATCAAAGTGAGAAGACATATGGAAGAATGAAGATTACTTTCAGAGGAAGAAAATGGAATCAGAAATGTTTCTTTTGTATATTACTCTTGTAAATAGTTCAATGTACTTTGAAAAAGGATTACGAGTTAGACTCGTATATATATCTACAGATACGTATTCATAAGTAGAGAGAGTGATATAGATCAGATAGAGAAGAATAGGTGAAGAAGTGATGAACATTGTATGTATCATCAACCATATGTGTGAAAAGTAATGAAGAAGAAAATTTAGTAGAATTCTGCGCGTCGATCTTCTCTCCCATTCTCCTTCTGTGCTTAATCTTTTGAAGAATCTTTCTGCACGTATCTAAGTCCATAGCTAATCTATCTATGGCTAGAATTTGAGAGTTTAATTTCAATCAGGTTGTGAGAATTTTGCTTAGGAACATTCATATGTGAAAATGTTCTAAGAGTCGAGAAATCTGGCGCACATTTCATCTTCAAAGAAATGGTCAGTGCTCAGTCCACAGTGTAAAGTTTTACACAAATGAGAGCTTAAAATTTAAGTTGGAAGGTAAGCCATCTATGGCTAGAAGATCTTGATCAAACGGGTTCAGAGTTGGGAGAACCAATGCTAAGAAGTTGCAGGTGTCAAAGTCGCCATTGCAGAGAAGCACTTTCAGACATAGGTAAAGTGTTTCACACATTTCTCAGAGTGTACTTAATCTTTTTGAGAGATTTAACTTGGCAAAGTTGCGCAACCTTAAGGCGAAGTGTTGTGCAAAGTTTTATCAAAAACTTTACAGGA
>CM035409.1:74696503-74699003 GCA_020310875.1 Ceratopteris richardii
TTAGTATATCTACACATTGTAGGTCTGTTGATACATAGGACAATTGTATGTCCTTGCTAAGTAGCTTAGTCCTTGCACTTCAATGATAATGCATGATATATAGGATTAGGAGCTAAATGAAGTGAGCTAGTGTTGTCCCAAAAAATCATTGAAGTGTATGTATGTATTCCCGAGTCTGAGTAGAGTAGCTTAAGCCACATTGCCTCTTGTGTCTCATTTGCTTGACCCCTATATACAGCTTTTGTTGATGACAATGCCATAGTTGGTTGTTTATTTGATGACCATGAAATCAACTTTGATCTTGCAAAAGATAAGTAACCAGAGGTGCTCCTCCTATCATCTTTTGAGCTAGCCTAATTTTCATCACAATATAGCTTGATATCCAAGTCATATGTGAATGGATAAAATGGCCCTTCATTTATGATACCCTTCAAGTACCTTAAGATTCTTTTGGGAGCTTCCATGTGAGTTTTTCTTGGTATATGCATGAATTGACTCAATGTACTTACTCCATAGCATATGTCTACTCTTGTTAGGTTGCATAATTGAGACTCCCATCAACTCTTAGATAACTTGTAATGTGCTTAAGAAGCTCTCCTTCATGTGTACTTAGTTTATGATTCAATTCCATGGATGTACGTGCAATTTTGGAATTTTCCATCTTGAACCTAACTAGCACATCATGTATCTACTTCCTTTGAGTAATGAAAACACCGGAATCTGTATAAAGAATCTCTAAGCCAAGAAAATATGTAAGCAATCCAAGACCATTGATCTTGAACTCCTCCTTCATCTGGGATCTGATCTTCTTGATGACATTGGCATTCCTTGTAATAATGATGTCATCCACATAAACACATAGATAAATAACTTCTGAATTAGTCTTCTTAATGAACAGTGAAGGGTGTGCCTTTCTTACAACAAATCTTTGGTCCTAGAATCATGTGACTAGTCTGTTGTTCCAAGCTCTAGGAGCTTACTTTAAACCATACAACGCTTTCCTTAATTTACAAACATAATCAAGTTTGTCTTTGTCTTCATATCCTAGTGGTTGAGCCATGTAGACCTCTTTAGAGACCCATACATTCAGAAATGCATTTTTAACATCTAATTGGTACAAGTTCCAATTCTTTGATGTAAGAATACTTAGTAAAACTATGATAGTTGGTATCTTTGCCACAGGTGAGAAGGTCTCCTCATTAACCACTCCATGGGTTTGAGCAAACCCCTTTGCTACTAGCCTTGGTTTATACCTATTTATTGTGCCATTTGAATTCTTTTCCACTTTGTAAATCCCTCTGGACTTTATCTTTATGCTTCATAAAATAAAGTATTGTCCATCTATTATAGTCATCTATGAATGGGACATGATATGTTGATCCTAAAATTGATAGCTCTCTTCTAGGACCCCACACAACTGTGTGTACAAGCTCCAAGTAGTCTTCATACATGTATCCTCTTTTGCTGAATGGTTGCCTATGTGATTTGCCAAATTGGCATGATCCACATTTGTAAACCATGTGTTGCCTGGAAATATTTGGGATGCGAAGCACACTCTGATCCCTGCATATTTGCTTCAAAGTCCTTTCACCTATATGACCTAGTCTTTTATTTCATATCTCCAATTTATATAAGGTTTGATCCTTATAATTGAAGAATGCAATGTTCCTTGTATCTTCAGCTTCAAAGGTAAAAAATCTACTAGATTTCTCACCTTTTGCAATCCTTTTGAAGCCTTGTTGAGGGTCCTCTGCATATTCTCCATGCCATGTAAATCTAACCTGTAAACCTTTCTAAATAATCTGTCTGACATTGATCAGTTCTTTGTTATTGTTGGCACATACAATACCCTGTTTAGAAGATTCATGTTACCATAAAATGATTTAACATTTCCAATCTTCTTTACTGAGTGCCTAGTGTCATCAACCTATTTGGACTTCATGCTTTCCTTTAGGTTCTTCAAGATCAAACAACAATGCTACATTGTCGGCTACATGATTGGAACAACTAGAATGAATATAGAATAGGTACTCATCATCTTCACCTTGCTTGGCCATCCTCTTGGTAGAGAATCCTCTTGGTCATCTGTATAGTTTTTATAGTCTCTTCTTCCTTTGATGCCTCATTGGTAATTGTTGTTGTAGCCTTGGTTGTAACTATGATGGTAGTTGCTTGCTTCATTATTGAACATGCCTCTTGATTGTCCATAGCCTCCTCTATGGAAGCCTCTTCCTCTTTGATTCTTTGTGTTCCTAAAGCATTCATCTGTGGTATCATTGTTCAAGCCACAAATGTTGCAAGTTGAAGAGTTGTATGACCTCCCCTTGCCTTGCTTTGCTCCTCTACCCCTTCCTCTAGTACTTCTTCCTCTACATGTGAAGCTCACTTGAGAGGTACTTCCTTCTTCTTCATTCCTCTTATCTTTGCCTTTATCTTTACTCTTACTTTTATCTATGTAAAGGGTCAAAGATTGATTACCTCTAGAAGTCTCTCCATTCTT
>CM035409.1:74709003-74749003 GCA_020310875.1 Ceratopteris richardii
GGAAATTGATATATAAAATCCTTTGATTACATCTACATAATGATATATAAAATTCTAAATATCATCATGCTCATCAAATTTTGAGATTTCAATGCTTGAAAAAGTCAAAATGCAATCAATTTGAAGTTTAGAGTAATTCAGATAATCGAATACACCCTTTTTTCCTTGAAGCCAACCATGTAGAAGTGATAACTTTGTCAAAACCTTTGTGTGCTCTTTGCTACCAATCTTATGAGTATCAACAACCACATTAGTTGATGTGGACACACTTTATAGTGTATCTCATCACCACTACTTTCAAAAGAGAATCAAATCTTTGGTTCCCTTATTAGTTTGAAAACATCAATCGTGTATATTTGAGTAATTTAAGTACTTTAATGTTAAGCTTTAAGTAGTTTAATGTTAGGCTTTAACTACTTTAATGTAATTTGATGTTTAATGCACTTTAATGTACTTTAATGCACTTTTGATTTCATATCTACTTGATGTGATATTTGATGTGACATTTTCACTTGATCTTGGACTTCTACTCATTTAAAAAGGTAATTCATCTTCAGTACTCTTTGAAGTAAGTGAAGAGTAGCTCAATCTTTTTAGTGGATGCTTCGGCATCATCATTCTCTACTCATATTGATATAGTTTCGAACTCGTTGTTCTCAGTTGATCCTTTCCTCATAAATGGTGGTCACCATGGTTTAGAATGTGTTGATCATCATTCTATGTTTTTTGTTGAGTCATTTAAGTTATCCAGTTCATAGTGCAATGCTGCTCAACCAAATGCACCTCTTGATCTCCCATCTGATCGAGCCATTGATCTTCCCTTCTATCTCAAGTGCATGTGGAGCAAAGGATGTTAATTGCAAACAGAAGGAAAGGCAAAACATTCTCAATCTATATTTTAAAACAAGGCCTCATGAAGTAAGTAAAAAAAGATTTAAATTTCTTACTTCAATTAGACAGATTGCATTGGATATTGTGAAGCATTCTTGTGGTTTGAAATGTTTGTACAATTTAGCAATGAAGAAACTAAAGCACCTAAGAGAGAAATTCCTCCACTTAGATAGCGAAAGGCAGGATATATACCTTGTTTCTCACATGCAAATGATTGAAGATAACATTTCAATAACATGTGTTGCTTTTAAATATTACTTTACTCAAGGGATGCGATGTTGTAGGGCTGCATTTAAAATTGCAATGAGTGTGGGAAATTTTAGAATACATAGGGTTCAACATGGCCTTATGAATGGGGATCTCATTTTGGATACGTTCCATGTTGGGACCAATGGATCTATTGGACATCATGCAATGAATTGGATGATGAACTATTTTAGCTTGCATTGTGAGGTTATGCCTACAAATGGAATGTTGCACTTGTCAGATAACTTTACTCGTCGAGAGGTATGTCAAATATATAAAGGAGACATGGAAAATAGAAATGAGAAGTATGTGTTGTATTATGGAAGAAGGAGTTTAACAATGTATCTATTCCTCGTAAATTTAGAATGGGTGAATGTTTAGTTTGCACCACTTTGAAAAACATGGCAAAGGGGGCTACAACACCATCAGAAAAAGATAATTTTAAAAACCTTCTAAAGAACCATCCTGAGAGTCAAGCTTTAGAGAGAAAGAAAGCAATTCATCATCGAAGTAAAGCAGTAAAAAATCCAGAGCATTATATGTGTTTGTTGATCAATGGTATGGATAAAAAAAACTTGTTTGCCACATTTTTATTGCATCCCTAAGGACATTAGAGATGAAATCCTTGTGTAAATGCATTTGGTTGGTGCTTTTGTTGGTGCATTTTGCCCAAGCCTACATGCTTGATATGCTTGATATTATCCTCATTTGTAAGTCACATGAGTAGTCATGTGAACACCTCTTGTAAAAGAGTACATTTTATCTCTTGTAAATGGAAAAAGAAAAAAGTAAAAGGATGGCTTACCTCATCCATGATGTAAAAGCAAATTCGTGGCTCCAACTACCAAAATCACGAATTTTTGAGCTGAGGGAATCTCTCCTAACTTTGGGGATCACTTTTAGGTGGAGCCATTCGAATTCGAATTCAAAACTCCCTCCAAGAATTGCTATAAAAGGAGCAAGAAGGAAGAGGCGATTAGCAAGCCTTGTACGTGACCACTTCATGTCATTTTGTAGAGATTGAAGAGCTTACTCCATAGCTCTATCATTCTACTCCCATTGTGCAAAGATTCATTGCCAATGTGGTTGTAATCATATGTGAATCTATACATTTATTATCATCTACCTCTCTGTTTTGTTCTCTGCTATACTCACTCAGAGCAGTAACTTCAGAAGGTCATATCTCGAGTTTTACTGAACCTTTTTCAGTGTTTTAAAGTGCGTTGGATAGTTCTCACTGTCTAGTTTCTACATATAAATTTTCAAGGTCATTGGATTTATACTTTTGGAGATATCTGCATTTTACTGCTTACTGGTCTATCTCTGCAGAGCCCCGAGAATTATGGGAATGTTCCAGAACTTGATGAAACTTGTTCTCAGTGCTCAGTCCATCATTTGAAGTGTTTTAACTTGGAATAGGAAGCTTGCTAAGTCTATTTGCTATGCCCAAAAGGAATTTTTCTAATTCCTTCCAGGTTGAGAGCACTGTTCATTTTTTCCAGCAGGTGTATGTCCAAAAATAGCAAGTTTTGGGAGCTAGTCATTTCGCAACTTGTCGGTCTTGACTTAAACTTTTGGGATACATGTTCCAAAGTACTTGGCTGATATTTTGGTGGATTTAGGAAGCTCAAAGGGTCTACTAATCAACTCTGAAGTCTCAGTTGGCTGGTGTGAAGCTGGTTGTAGCGGCACCTACTCATCTTTGGATTGCATCCACCATCTCTCTTCACAGTGGTATCAGAGCATAGTCAAGCAACATGGGAGATGGATTTCCATCAACAATTGACAAATTGGATCGAAACAACTATCCGGCATGGTCTCTAAGGATGGAGGCTTACCTTCAAGGAAGGAATCTATATGGATTCATATCCGGAGATGAAGCAATGCCAACCATGAGGAACAAAGGGCAACCATCACATGAAGAAGTGGAAGGACTTTCGAATTGGTGTTCGAAGGATGCACTTGCAAGGTCCTATATTCTAAACTCAATCTCTGATTTTCTTTTACCTCATGTCAAGGGATGCAAGACATCAAGAGAAACCTGGAATGCACTTGCTTCTTTCTTCTCTTCCAACACTCGAGCAAGGAAGAACCAATTGTGGATGGAGTTCACAACAATGAAGAAAAGCCCGAAGCAAAATGTGACTGATTATGTCACAAAGATGAAGGAGATTTCCGACCAACTTGGAAGCATTGGAGAGGTAATTGAAGAGGAGCAAATCATAAGACAAATCATGAATGGAATCAAAGCAGACGACAAGTGGGAGTCATTCACAACAGCCATGGATTTATACATGGATATGCATGTACCCGACCTCAACACACTCATGGGCCAACTCTTCACTCATGAAGCAAAGATTAGCAAAGGTGGTGAGTCCTCAAGAGGTAATCAAACTTCTGCCTTATATTCTGATAAAGCTAAGGTCAAGGACAAGTCAAAGAATAGAAAGAATGAAGATGAAGGAAGCTCTTTCCAAGCAAACTTTGCAGGTAGAGGACGAGCTAGAGGAAGAGGCAGAAGTGGAAAGCAAGGCAGGGGGAGATTCCAATCATCTCAACCTTGTAACATATGTGGCTTATCTAACCATACTACTGAAGAATGTTTCAGGAACCCGAGGAACTCAAGAGGAAGAGGATTCAATAGAGGTGGCTATGGATCAAATAGAGGCAGGTACAATGGAGGCTACAACAACAACTACTACAACAACAATTACAACAACAACAACAACTATCAAAGTGGCCATAGAGGAAGAAGAGATTACAATAACTATGCAGAGGACCAAAGTCAAGAAGATTCATTATTGATTATGAATCTATCAACAAAGAAGGGTAAGGATGATGATCACATATTTTACATTGATTCGGGATGCTCGAACCATGTAGCAGGAAATGTGGCTTTACTTTCTGATTTGGAAGATCCTCATAACAAGCATGAAGTGCAGACAGGAGATGACACAAAGCACTCAGTGGAGAAGATAGGTAATGTGAAGACATCAGATGGGAATATGAACCTCTTAAGCAAAGTCTTGTATGTCCCTACAATTACCAAAAATTTAATAAGTGTTGGACAGATTGTTGAAAAAGGATTGCAGGTTAGATTCAATCGATTTGGAGCATATGTTGTAGACCCAAGGCAAGGCTTTCGAAGGATTGCCAAAGGAGAAAAGACAGGAAGGCTTTTCACTTTTGAAGTGGAAGATACAAAGAACATAGCTTTGTTTAGCTATGGATCTCAAACTCTAACAGAGTTGGAGATATGGCACAAAAGGCTTGCTCACATTGGTGAGAGGACACTCAAACAGATTTGCAGGGACCAAAGTGTACTTGGTTTGCCTAATATCACAAGGCAACACATGATTTATAAGTGTGAAGCTTGTCAACTCGGCAAGGCTCATAGACAACCTTTCAATAAGAAAGGATATATGTATCAAAATCCTTTGGATCTAGTGCACACAGATGTGTGGGGTCCAAGTAAGGAGCCATCTATATCAGGCTCAAGATATTATGTGTCTTTCATAGATGATTGTAGCAGGTGGACCATTCTGTTTTTCATGAAGCACAAGGATGAAGTGTTTAATTGCTTTAAGAAGTATATTGCTCTTGTTGAAAATCAAACAGGTAGGACTTTGAAAAGACTCAGATCAGATGGTGGAGGAGAATACTTCTCTTCTGAATTTGATGCCTTCTTGCATGAAAGAGGCATTAAAAGGGAAGTCACTACAAGGTATACACCTGAACTCAATGGTGTAGCAGAGAGGAGGAATAGAGCTATTGTCGAAGCTGCAAGGTCCATGCTCAACGAAAAGGGATTGCCGAACTACCTATGGGCAGAGGCTGTGTCTACAGCCACATATCTCATAAATAGACTTCCATCTAAGTCACTAGATGGAACCACTCCATATGAAGTGTGGAATGGAAGAAGACCTAGTCTAGAGCATTGTAAAATCTTTGGATGCTTAGCCTATGCTCACATTCCTTCTCAAGTAAGAGGGAAATTGGATCCCAAGGCAGAGAAGTGTGTATTCATTGGTTATGATCAAAACCAAAAAGGATATAGATTGTACAATCCAACCAATAAAGGATTTTCTGTGAGTAGAGATGTAATTTTTGATGAAAACAAATCATGGTTTGATGATGACAGGAAAGTGAAGCTGCCGTATGACTTGGATGAAGACTTTCCCTCACTTCAACCGAAGGAGCCAAAGCAGATTGAAGAAAGTGATTCGGAGATTGACCTAGAAGACTTGGAAAGACTAAAGCTATGGAAGAACAAAGGTAAAGCAAAGATGCAGGATGCTACATATGGACCCGAGAGCTCACATCAACCACTTAGAAGGTCTTCGAGGGAGAAGAAGAAACCAGAGAGGTTTGGTTATGATACTTCTTTGGTCACCAAGCACTCAATCTACATTGCAAAGGATTCAACCAATGAAGAACCTACCACATTTGAAGAAGCACAAAGCAAGAAAGCTTGGAGAGATGCAATGGATGAAGAAATGGAAGCCTTGAAGGAGAATGACACTTGGGAGCTTGTACCTAACAAGCCATCTATGAAGATAATCGGATCTCGATGGATATACAAAATCAAGAAGAATCCAGATGGAAGTATAAATAGACACAAAGCAAGGTTAGTTGCTAAAGGGTTTGCTCAAACCCATGGTATTGATTATGAGGAGACTTTCTCTCCTGTTGCAAAAATGCCTACAATTAGGGTTCTCATTAGTCTTGCTGCATCTAGAAATTGGAATCTTTATCAACTTGATGTAAAGAATGCTTTCTTGAATGGATGGATTTCTGAGGAAGTGTATATGGCACAACCTCCTGGATATGAGGATGCACATCATCCTAACTATGTATGCAAACTAAAGAAAGCTTTGTATGGATTGAAGCAAGCTCCAAGAGCTTGGAATTTCAGATTGGTTACTTATTTGCAGGACCAAGGATTCAAAGCTAGCAAGGCGGATACCTCTTTGTTCATAAAGAGGAATGGATCTGAAGTGATCTATTTATGTGTGTATGTTGATGATATTATTATCACAGGCAATGATCTTGAAGGAATCAAACAGGTAAAGAGTCAAATGAAGGAGGAGTTCAAAATAAGTGACCTCGGACCACTCACTTATTTTCTTGGATTGGAGTTGATCTACATAGATTCAGGTATATACATCACACAAAGGAAGTATGTCCATGACATGCTCGTCAAGTTCAAGATGGAAAATACCAAGTGTGCAGGTACACCTATGGAGCAAAATCATAAGCTTAGTGCTTATGAAGGAGAGCCAATTGAAGACATCACAAGCTATCAAAGCTTGGTTGGAAGTTTGAACTATGCAACACTCACAAGGGTGGATATATGCTATAGTGTTAGCATATTGAGTCAGTTTATGCATAAGCCGAGAAGACCACATATGGAAGCGGCCAAGCGAGTCCTCAAGTACCTAAAGGGGACCATGAATGAAGGTTTGTTCTATTCATATACTTCAGATATTGAGCTAAAGGTCTACTCAGATGCAGATTGGGCCGGATCTAAAGATGATAGAAGAAGCACATCAGGGTATATATCATTTGCAGGTTCAAAAATCATTTCTTGGTCATCGAAGAAGCAACCAACCGTGGCATTATCTTCTACTGAAGCTGAATATAGAGGTTTGGCTAATGCAACTCAAGAAATCATGTGGTTAAAATCTTTGTACACAGATCTTGGACTTCATTCTTCAACACCTCACATTTTTGGTGACAACACAAGCTCACTACATCTAGCAGCTAATCCGGTATACCATGCTAGAACCAAGCATATTGAAGTCCACTACCATTATGTAAGGGAGAAGCTATTGAGCAAGGATATTCAACTATCCTATGTCTCTACAGATATGCAATGTGCAGACATGTTGACGAAAGCTCTTGATGGTACGAAATTAAGTAGATTCAAGTTGATGATTGGTTTGCAGGAAATCAAGGACAATTGAAGACTTATTTGGAGGCCAAGCATGTTAGGCTTGAGGGGGAGCTGTTGGTGCATTTTGCCCAAGCCTACATGCTTGATATGCTTGATATTATCCTCATTTGTAAGTCACATGAGTAGTCATGTGAACACCTCTTGTAAAAGAGTACATTTTATCTCTTGTAAATGGAAAAAGAAAAAAGTAAAAGGATGGCTTACCTCATCCATGATGTAAAAGCAAATTCGTGGCTCCAACTACCAAAATCACGAATTTTTGAGCTGAGGGAATCTCTCCTAACTTTGGGGATCACTTTTAGGTGGAGCCATTCGAATTCGAATTCAAAACTCCCTCCAAGAATTGCTATAAAAGGAGCAAGAAGGAAGAGGCGATTAGCAAGCCTTGTACGTGACCACTTCATGTCATTTTGTAGAGATTGAAGAGCTTACTCCATAGCTCTATCATTCTACTCCCATTGTGCAAAGATTCATTGCCAATGTGGTTGTAATCATATGTGAATCTATACATTTATTATCATCTACCTCTCTGTTTTGTTCTCTGCTATACTCACTCAGAGCAGTAACTTCAGAAGGTCATATCTCGAGTTTTACTGAACCTTTTTCAGTGTTTTAAAGTGCGTTGGATAGCTCTCACTGTCTAGTTTCTACATATAAATTTTCAAGGTCATTGGATTTATACTTTTGGAGATATCTGCATTTTACTGCTTACTGGTCTATCTCTGCAGAGCCCCGAGAATTATGGGAATGTTCCAGAACTTGATGAAACTTGTTCTCAGTGCTCAGTCCATCATTTGAAGTGTTTTAACTTGGAATAGGAAGCTTGCTAAGTCTATTTGCTATGCCCAAAAGGAATTTTTCTAATTCCTTCCAGGTTGAGAGCACTGTTCATTTTTTCCAGCAGGTGTATGTCCAAAAATAGCAAGTTTTGGGAGCTAGTCATTTCGCAACTTGTCGGTCTTGACTTAAACTTTTGGGATACATGTTCCAAAGTACTTGGCTGATATTTTGGTGGATTTAGGAAGCTCAAAGGGTCTACTAATCAACTCTGAAGTCTCAGTTGGCTGGTGTGAAGCTGGTTGTAGCGGCACCTACTCATCTTTGGATTGCATCCACCATCTCTCTTCACAGCTTTGGTATACAATGGAGCTATAGTGTCCAAGGTTTTCTTCACATATTTGAATGTTCATAATGATCCAAACCAGTGAGTTACTGTCCTTCATCAGGTTTTGCAATCATGGAAGGGTCTTTTGCCACCAACTCTATATTTGCAACTTGATAATACTGCAAGAGAGAATAAAAATTCTACAATCTTTGGATATTTATGCATGCTTGTTGATAAACAGGTATTTTAGAAGGTTAAGCTAAATTTCCTTCTGGTTGGGCAGACCCATGCACAAATGTTGAGTATGTTCTCTAAGAAGTTGGCACGTAAAAATGCTTTTACCCTTTCAATTTTATCTTATATATATATATATATATATAATCCTTGCAATAGGTGAAAATCTTTCATCATAATCAATACCTTGTGTTTGTACATGTCTTTTGGCCATTATTCTTGGTTTGTACCTATTGACGGAATCATCAGAATTCTTTCTCACCTCATATATCTACCTTGAACCTTTGATTTTCATAGATGGAGTCTTGCATACTGATTCACAAATTTCAATTTTCTTGTAAGGGTTCTCTCTCTTCTTCCATAGCATTCATCGAGTCAAGCTTCTCCTTTCCTTCTACATATGTTGAGGGTTCTTCAAAATTTGATTCTTGTGCTATATATATTGAATTTTTAGTTGCTAATAAAGTATCATACCCATACCTTTTTGGCTTTCTTTTCTCTTTAATTGACCTTCTAATAGTTTGTTGAGAGGATTGTGCCACATCTCTCAACTCTTGCACTTTTGTTTTTCCATTAAAGTTTAATGAATTTATTTCTCTCCTTGGAGTTTTATGGTTATCATCAAAATCACTTCAAGTCATTCGTATTTGATAAGGTTGGAAAGTCTACCTCGAGGTAGTATGAAAGTTTGATTTTCTTGTAATCATCTTCAAACCATGACTAGTTTTCATCAAGCACAACATATTTACTTACAAGGCTTTGTTGCTTGGATTGTATAATATATAAACTTTTTGATTAAGATCATAGCCAATGAAGATGCATTTCTCTGTCTTCGGATCCAACTTGCCTCTAATCTGTGAAGGTATGTGTGCATATGCTATGCACCCAAAGATCGTGCAATGATCATGGTTAGGTCTTTTTTCATTTCATGCTTCATATGGTGTCATGCCGTTTAAATCCTTTGATGGAAGTCTAATGATCAAGTATGTAGCTGTTGATACTAACTCTACCCACAAGTAGTTGGGTAACTTCTTCTCATTGAGCATTGACCTTGCAATATTCATAGTTTTTCTATTCCTCATCTCTACAACTCTATTTTCTTGAGTATACTTGTTTGTGATTTCTCATTTGATCCCTCTCTCTTGGAGATAAGAATCAAAATGATGGGAAAAATATTCGCCCCCTCCATCTAGCCTTAGTCTCTTTAGGTTTTTACCTGCTTGATTCTTTGTAAGAGCTAAGTACCTTTTCAAAAATGAAAACACTTCATCTTTATTCTTAATGAAGTACAATATAGTCCCGCTGCTAAAACCATCTATGAATGATACACAATACCTGGATCGATAGATTGAATGCTCCTTGCTTGGTCCCCATACATCTGTATGGACCAACTCCAATAGGTCTCCATGCATGTAGCCTTTCTTGGTGAATAGTTGTTTGGGTGACTTACAAAATTGACATGCACTACAGTTATAAATCATATGTAGTTTGGATATATTTGGTAGACCAAGTACACTCTCATCCCCATTGATTATTTTGAGAGATCTTTCACCTATATGAGCTAATATCTTGTGCCAAATTTCCAACTCTATTAGAGTTTGACTAACATAACTAAACAATGCAATATGTTTAGCATCTTTGAGTTCAAATGTGATCAATCTACCTTATTTTTCTCCTCTTTCTATCTTCTTGAATCCCTGATATGGGTCTTCAACCAATGCTCCATGCTTGGTGAATCTAACATGCAATCTCTTCTCAACAATCTAAACTATACTTATGAGGTTCTTGGTAATTGTTGGTACATTCAATACTCTACTTAGTAAGTTCATACAAGTTCATACTACCATCTGAGGGCTTTACATTACCTATCTTCTCAATTGGATGCCTTGTGTCATCTCCTATTTGGAATTCTTGTGTATTCCTTGGATCCTCCAAAATATCACAGTAGAGCTACATTTCCTGCCACATAATTTGAGCCTTTTCAATCTATATAAAACGCATGATCATCTGCTTTACCTTCCTTCATAGTCATGTTCATCATCAATGCAATATATGAAGAATAGTACATAAGGAAAATCCTAATGTTCGCGAATGAGTGACATGGAAAGAAACAAATGTGACATCAATCTTGGTAGATAAATCTTGTAAAGCTCAGTGAATCCCTAACGTATACCATAATGAACACTATACATGTCAGAGAAATGAAAAAGTGATACATGTCATCCTGGATCATTACATAAAGATCTTGATATCTCAACACTCCTCCTTTAAGCTCAATGTCATGTCTTGTAATCCAAGAACCCTACAAAAATTCTTAAGCAACTCCAAGTGCTTTAGTGAAAATATCAACAACCTAGTCATCTATCCTCACATAAACAAGATTGATATCACTTACATGAAAAAAGGGTTCTCTACTAACTATATGGTGCTAACATTATCAAAATAGATGGTAATAGGCTTTTAAACTTCCACGCCTAAATCTACAAGTAGCATCTCTATCCATAATGCATCACATGGTATGATTGTAGCACCTCTATACTCAACCGCTATACTCGATGAAGCAATAGTGCGTTGCGTCTTACCACTCCACGTAATAGCTACACTTCACATGAGAATAGAAAGCCACTTGTAGATCTTCTATTTGAAATACTTCGAGCCCAATCTGCATAAGTGTATCCATGAACCTACAATTTTGCACCAACTTCATAAAACAATGAATAATCAAAAGTAGCACTTACATATCATAGAGTGCTTCTAAAAGCATCTAAGTGTGGTTTCCTAGGAAGTTGGATAAATTGACTTTCAAGTCCAATAGTGTAGCTTAGATCAAGCCTTGTATTGTGAGATATATCAAAATTCCCAAAATTTTCATGTACATAGTAGCACTTTCAATGCTTCTCTTGATGTAGTATCCAACTTCAAATTCTCATCTAACGGCATGGAATTGGCTTGCAATCATCCATACCATACTTTTATAGCATACTCAAGGCATATTTCCTTAGTGATATCCATATACTAGTTTCTATATGTATAATATCAATGGCCAAGAAATAATGCAACACACCAAGATCTTTCATGTCAAATTCCTCAATAACAAGCTGCTTTACCTCATTAGTGCTTTCTTCATTATCACCACCTATAGTCAAGGCATCAACATAAATAACTACAATCCTGATGCCATCATCACCCTTGCATATAGTGAATGATCAACATCACACATAGAAAATCCAATGGTGGTTAAATAATCAGCAATCCTTGCATGCCAAGCATGAGGAGCTTGTTTAAGACCATACAAAGCCTTTTGCAACCTGTAAACATATTTTTGGGTGCTTTGAATCCTCATATCCTTGTGGTTCGTCCATGTATAATTCTTCTTGCAACTCACCATGTAAGAAGGCATTCTTCACATCCATTCCATCTAATGTAAAGTCCATCCTTTTTTTGGTAGCTAATGCTACAAGTGCTCTAGCAATAGACATTCTAGCTATAGGGTTGAACATTGTCGAAGAGATTTACTCTCCCTACTTGGGAAAAGCAAAAAGTGATACAGGACTCATTTACATGTACCTTAGATGAGAAGAGAAAATTGTTGGTTCTTTAACACGAAGAGCTCGACCGTACAAGGAAAGTCAGAGGATGTCTCACAATTATCCCATTTAACTCTACCTGGATCATGTCGACACCCTTATGGATCCATGTACGATTTAATTCATCCTAGTTACATATGATGTGGAATGGACAATGCATACATGTTGAGAATGCCCATTATGAAGGTGGGAGCACTCAGCATCGCTATATATGAGTTTATATGGACTTGGTAGAAGGAAGTAGATTGCATATAAGGACTAATAAATGTGGTTTTCTTGAAAATAATACCTCTCTAGGGAATATGCTTCTTACTATGTATTCAAAGTGCGGGAGTATTGAAGAAGCATGCAAAGTCTTTAGGCATCTAGTCAATCCAAATATAGTACCTTGGGAAATCAATTCAACATTACAGGCTAACATTTATGACTCTACAAACAAATGCTTTGAATTATTGAGTCAACCAACAAAGAGACGTGATTATATTTAAATCAATACCTTTGTTTCAAAACTCTAATCATAGCTGAAAGCGTTTCTATAATTATGATTTTACATCTCTAAAATTAGAGATTTGAGGAAATAAAAAGGGCAAGTTAATTCATCATCATCCCAATCAATTTTCCATACAAGCATCAGTCGTGATCTCTGTGTGATTTGGCATAGGAGTGATCTTCCACAATCAATGATTTGAGGGTCGATTATTTTGGCCATCTCTAAACCTTACAATAGAGGCACGTGCAACAATCATCAAACATAAGCACTTATTTCATGATTTGATAACCATACGATTGGAGGAAAAGCATGGGCTACTAGATAAATTCTTGGATAAAGAATGAGTTGCTGCTTTGCACTATGCTCTGTGACATTCAACCATATCTAATGCTCTTTGTCCAACACACGTGATCCAATGAGAACAACAATTTCCTCAATTCATGCAGACCAAGGCATCTACACAGATGGAAGAAGGTGAGCTTTGAGAGAAGGTGGAAGGGAGTCCAATATTCATTATTCATGTAGCAATGATCTCCATCCATACACTTTAATTTCTAACATAGCTCTCCTCATATTCAGACAACTTGAGATTCTTTTGACAATTTATCAATGCTCTAATCCTATTTCGACATTGACTTTAATTTCTCAGTGAATTTTATGTGTCCAATCTTGATGCGCACTGTTGAATTCAACTTCTCCAATATGTTCTAAAACATCATCTCTAATTTATCTCTATGAAACGATCTCCATTCAAATTGCTATTGTCATCTCTAATTAATCTCTGTGAACCGATCTCCATCCGCATTGCTATTGTCATGAATCAAATGTTTGGTCATCATACTCTATACCAGATAAACCTAAAGTTAAGGATTTCGAATTCTGAGTAAAGCTATCTAAATCATATGAAATCAATGGATATTGATGATTATTTTTCACCAAAAGTAATTAATATGCTATATTTTATTAAACATTACTACAACTACTAAATGATTCTACAAAGAATCTATGCAGTTCTTGTTCTGAATTTTTTAATATGCAAATGAATAGAATGCTAATGAGAACTATGTGTTTAGCTCATTAGAATTAGTAACTGTATTACTTACACTTGATTTGCACTACATGCATGAATTAATGATTGATATGCTTTGAGTTCACCTATAAGATATTAAAGGCATACTCTCATTGAAGGAGACTTGGATGAGATAAAGTTTAATTGCCTAATGCTTATTGAAATGTCTTTCAATGTATAAGAAGTATTTCTAGAGGTCTTAATTATATGATAAGTGTTTGATTTTAAATTGATTATTTTTCTAAGTTTATATTTGCTCTTTGAGTCTCCACTTCACCTGAGATTGCTCCAAGTCATCCTGCATGCATTGTTGGATTTCACAGCCGACTTGATCCACCAACCATGCATTCCCATCTTCCCGACACTTGAACCCAACATGAAGAAACGACACTACAACTCAGGTATACATAATTTCTATTATCTTGAATATGCATTAATGATGTTAGCAAATAGTCTTGGGCTTCTTCTACCTTGTGAGTGGCAACTTGATTCCTAAACCTTTCACTTTCCTAGGTGTTGAGGGCTAATCATATTTGGCCTGAGTGCATCCATGAAAATTGGCAAGCAGTTATCCTCTTCTCACCACCCCTCTCATGGATATCTAAAGCGGAGACATTTGCACATATTCATTCATTAGGTATTGGATGTATTGGAATTTGATCAAAACAAATTGTATAAATTTACACACACATTCACAAAAAACCTCTTCTATGAGCCCTTCGGGTATTTCTCCTCCACTTATACCCGCAAATTATCTTTTTACCATGGCTTCTATACGAGAGGAGGAAATAGACATAGTTTTACACGAGTTACATACATACAATTCACTTAGTTTTAGATATGAACAATATGGCTACACAATTTGAAGAGAAAAGAGTATGGAAGATAATACTAGAATCAATAAAAATGAATCGGGGAGAATTTAATGGATCTAATGCTACTGCATATCTTCGATATTACGAGTAGTTCATTGAGCAGTATGGTTTACCTGAAGACTGTAAGAAAGATACATTTATATGCATCTCACATAGGTTTACTAGAGAACATATTGAGCTTAGGGTAGTTACACCTAGTATGACCTGGGCCAATTTTAAAACTCAACTTCTTGCTGAATTATCACATGGGAACTACATCAAGAGCAATAGAGCTATATTCTTAAGATGGGTGGATACTACTAAAGCTGATAAACACATAACCCAATGTCTAAGTAAATTTGAAGTAAAGTTCTACTAAATGCCTGAAACAAACCATACAGCCCTAGATCCATACAAATTACGAAGTTTCCTAAGTTTGTAAGACATATCTCTCCCACATGAGCTAGAACCCATGCTTGAGAATGAAACAACTGCTAGTGGATTAATTGAAACTTGGGAGAACATGCGAGCAACTGTTCGTAGAATAGCTCAAAGGCAAGAACACAATCAAATGCAAGAGCAATAGAGCTATATCCTTGAGATGGGTGGATACTACTAAAGTCGATAAACACATAACCCAATGTCTAATTGAATTTGAAGTAAAGTTCTACCAAATGCGTGAAACAAACCGTACAACGCTAGAGCCATACAAATTACAAAGTTTCCTAAGTACGTTAGACATATCTCTCCCACATGAACTAAACCCATGCTTGAGGATGAAACAACTGCTAGTGGATTAATTGAAACTTGGGAGAACATGCGAGCAACTGTCCATAGAATAGCTCAAAGGCAAGAACACAATCAAATGCAAACTCCTAGGCTAAATGAAATAGATGTACTAGCCAAAGTAGATATTGAACATACTTCACAAGGACTTGGTAGAGAATGAATTAAAAATGGCCATATTTGGAACTACAGTGGACTCAATGGCTAAACATATAGAGACATTAATAATCGAGATGGCATCCTTGAAACATATGCAGTAAACTAGACCAAGGGAACAAGAGAGACCAAGAGAACATGAGAAGCCAAGAGAGCTAGAGCAAGCCCTAGGAGTCAAATTCTAGGAAGGAGAGTGTTTAATCAATCTTGTAGATGCCTCTGGCGTGATGAGAATGATCACCCACACTGGACATGTAATCTATTCAAGGAAGCTAGAGATAGAAATTGTGTCATTGAGATTGATCGACAAATCTATGATTATGTGACTAAAAGACCTTGAGGAATGAACTATGCTAAAGGGGGTATGAAGAGATTCTTTAAAGCCTCTACAAGACCAAAGACATGCATGTAGGCTTGATAGTGAGGATTCAAATTTTGAATTTTGGAACCATGTATATGATATTGCTAATAGAGAAAAACTAACAATTGAGTCCTTCTATACTATGAGCTCAGATATACGTGAAAAAAAGTGTTAAAATGAACCAATTGACCTGTTCTCTATCTATGATCATGAGATAAATATAGATGAAAATAGAAAGGGAGATGACAAGAATGAAGGTCATTCCAAAGAGTGAATCTAATGAACCAAATAATGAGCCGTCTAGATCACAGCCTAGTCAAGAAACTAAAAAACAAGAGAAAGATAAGAAAACTCCAAAGAAAGGAAAAGCTAAGCAAGTGGTAGAAAAACTTAGAAATAAAGATATGAATGAATATAAAAGTGAAGATAAAACTAATGAAAATCAACCTATGTAAGGGGAAGGCATTAAAGAAGAGAAAGCTAAAAAGAAACCACCTACTTTACAATTGATATCTCAATTAGAAAGGAGAATAGACATTCAAAAAGTAGTGGATGAAAAGATTATGAAAGTTGAAGTAACTTTAACATGAGAAGAACTATTAGCTTTATCACACACGGATGTGAAGGAACACTTTATGAATACAATAAAAAGATGTAGAGAATGAATTGAAGAGAAAATTCAAGATATTGAAATGGAAGAGAGAAAAGAAAGTGATGAGCCTAAAGTTAGTACAATTCAAGTCAATGAATCTAGATATTATGATCCATTTGACCACAAGAATTATTTGGGACTAGTGATTGGACATATAGAGAAAGGAAATGGATTTCCAAATCGTTACTTTACTCATAAAAAATTTGGCTAGAGGTACTATTAAAACTATTGCTAAAATAGGAAATAATAGTAAACCACAAATAGCTTTAATAGATTCAATATATGAAATAAATTTTGTTTCAAGGGAGCTATAGAATGACCTATAGATAGATACCATTGTCAAAAGATGAAGGCATCTAATAATGCTTCTAGTTATTTACTTGGCGCATGTGCAAATGCACCGATTGCTATTGGAGATGTGAAAAAAAACCATAAATTCTTTGTTCATGATGATTGCTCATACCCAATCATTTTGGGACAACCATTCACGTATGAACAAAAGAATGGAAACTAAAGTTCTTGATGATGGTAGTGCTTTTGTTAGGATTCCTTCTTCTGATGGCCTAAAATCCATTCATTCTATGCTGATTTATATTAATCATCCTCACAACCATACATCCTTAAGAAAACCTCATTTGAAATATTTAGATCAGGATTTCAAGTAAATGCCACAGTTGAGCGAGATGATAGTGGACTTTGGTTTGATATCTCACATAGTTTTGTACATAATATAGATAAATTTTCTATTTATTTTCCATCTTCTACATTAAATATTCTACATTTCAAATAAATTCCTAAAAAAATCATAAAAATTATGAAAAAAACTTAAAAAACAAAGGGTATTTATTATCTGATGAGAACATTGGGCATGTTATAGAAACATCTCATTATTTCTCAACTCTTGAAGAGCAAGAAATACATTCTAATTCCCATATTCTCCTATCTTCATTTGATGAATATGTTTTAATTCAAGAACATATTGTTAATATTGATAAAAAATATGAAGCTTTAGTAGAAACAAAATACAAAACTGTGAGTAAGAACGTAAAGCCAATGGCACAACCTTTTCCTAAATTTAGTGATAGAAACATAAAGGATGAAATTCATGAGCCAATCCTTAGAGATCCCACAAAAATTGGACATGTATTTGTTAATGAATAATTAAAACAAATGAAGTAAGATGCTAGTGGTTTCCTTCTTTCAGCAGAAAAAGAATATTTTTTGAAGATTACTCAATAATATGGTAAAACATTTTCTCTAGAGCCTACAAAAATAGGATGTGTAGATCCTAGGAGTGTTTCTCCAATTATTATTTTTACTATTCCACATATTCCTTAAAATTTTCATCCTATTCTTGTACCTAAAGCTCACCTTCCAAAATTGATTATATTTCTTAAAGAGAAAATCAATACGCATATTCTTGAATCTTCCTCAGCTCCCTATTCAAATCGTTGGTTCATTGTGCCAAGGAAGAATAAAAAAACTTTGGTTTATCCAAGATAATCAGCTTGTTAATAAAGTAATCATTAGAAATATTGGTACAAGACCAATTATGGATGAATTTGCAAAAGCGTTTATAGGTGATTCTATTTACTCAATAGGATATCTCTATTCTGGTTATGACCAAATCCAACTAGCACTGGAAAGCAAAGATAGTACTATAATGAAAACACCTTTCAGATTGGTTAGGATGTGTACATTATCTCGAGGTGCAACAAATTCCACACATTACTATGACCTTTATAGATAATATTCCCATTGAGAGTTGCATGGAAGCTAAGAAAGATTGCACTTTGGATGATGATGGATGTCGTCAATTTGTGAAAGCCAACATCCTTGATTGCAAAAGAAAAAGATATCTATTTTTGTATTAATGATGTTCTTATTGTTGATCATCTTTGTGGTCACTATGGTCAGAAGCTATATCTGCAAAACGTTGATACCATTAATAAGATTTCAAAAACATGTCAAAATGTGAGTGAGGTTCGTAGATTTTTCAGTGCTTGCATCTTTTATGTGATTTAGATACCACATTTTGCTCATGTTGTTGATTGTATTTATAATGTTAAGAAAACAAAAAATTATTTGGACTAAAAAACACACTCATGTGATGCATAAATTAAAGAAATTATTGCAACAAGCTCTAATTCTTAAGCATGTAGATTATTGTAGGAATAATCCTATTATATTGATTATTGATACTAGTCCTACTCATATAGGTTGGGTCATAAGTCAAGAAGATGGTGAAGAGAATAGATACATGACTAGATATGAGTCAAAACTTTTACACGAAACACAACGTAGATATCCTCAAATAAAAAGGGAACTATGGGCTATGGTAACAGTTTTGATAGTTGATAAAGAATACTTCATAGGTGCAAATATTAAAGCTGAAACTGATTGCTTACCTCTCATTGGACTCATAGCAAATTGTTCATCTCCTGATATAGCTATGCTTAGATGGATCTCATATATAAATTATATTGATCCAAAGTTATTTCATATTTCATGAAAATCAAATGTAGTAGCTGATATGCTATCTAGAGCTAGATATGAAGATAATCTTCAAGATGAACTAACTCAACATGTGAACTTATTTAATTATGATCCACAAGTTTATGTGTATGAATAATTTCATGAGCATGAATATGAAGATGAATGGAAAGATATAGAAAAGTATATAAGCACATTGAAATCATTACCAAGTTGGTCAACACAAAGATTCCGTAATATTAGAAAACAACCTTATAATTTTTTCTTACGAGATGATTATCTTTGGAGACATGCCAAAGATAAGGCCGAGAATCCACAACGATTTCTAGGAAAAAGATATCTTCAATTGCAAGTAATTCAAGAAAATGGATGAACCGTTATATGCTAGACATAAAGGATTTTATGGAACATATGAGAAAAGTAGATGTACCAATTTTTGGCCTAGAACGTATGTTGATATTAATAATTATGTTTCGACATGTTTTGTTTGTCAACGTCATTCATCGGTCAAGCATAGAGATCCTTTAAATCCTACATATCCACCTTGTATTCATTATGAGTGTGTAGTAGATCTTGTAACCATGCCTAATGGAATTGATACAATGCGTTACATCGTGCTTGCAAGAGAAGATTTGACCAATCATGCAAAAGGCCATGCACTACACTCTAAGACCACGTACAGTGTTTGTAAATTTTTGTTAGAAGATGTTATAAATCGATTTGGGTATATAGAGAAAGTAGTTATCGATCATGGAGAGTTAAATGCTAAAGAAGCTTAAGAGTTTTTGAGCATCATGGTATATGTTTGTCCCTCACTACTGCATATAATCCTAAAGGTAATGGCAAAATAGAGAGAGGACATCCATCTATTGTAAAAGCTCTAGCTAAAGTATGTAATGGGAATATTAAACAATGGCCAAGATATTTACCATTTGTAGTTTGGATAGATAGCAAAGAAGCATGCAAAGTCTTCAAGCCTCTAATCAGTCCAAATATAGTAGCTTGGGAAATCAAGTCAACATTGCGGGCTTACATTTCTAACTCTACAAACAAATGCTTGGAATTATTGAGTCAACCAACAAAGAGATGTAGTTATATTTATAGCGATCATGTTTTTGAAAATGCTAATCATAGCTAAAAGTGCTTTATAATTATGATTTTACATCTCTAAAACCAGAGATTCGATAAAATAAAAAGGGCTAGTTAATTCATGATCAGCATGACCAATTTTGTGTACAAGCATCCATCACGATCTCTCTATGATTTGGTGCAATAATAACCTTATGCAATCAATCATCTAAGGTTCGTTTGTTTTAGCTATCTGTGAATCTTTCAAGAGAGGTGCGTGCATCAATCATCAAACATAAGCACTTATTTCATGATCTGATAACCATATGAATGGGGAAAAGTGTGGACCACTCGATAAATTATTGGAGAGAGAATTAGTTGCTTCTTTGCACTATGCTCTGTGACATTTGACCATATCTCATGCTCTTCCTTTGACACACCTAATCTGATAGCGACATCGATTTCCTCATGGACAATGACTTTAATTTCTTACTAAATTCAACATCTCCAATCTCTTGATGCACACTATTGAATTCAGCTTCTCCAATCTGCTCTTAATGGCATCATCTCTAATTTATCACTATTTAACAATCTCCATCCGAATTGCTATTGTTATCTCTTATTAATCTTTGTGAAATGATCTCCATCCAAATTGTTGTTGTCATCACTCAAAATTTTTGTCATCATACTCTAAATGAAATAAACGTAAAGTTAACGCTTTTGAATTCTTAGTATAGCTAATGAAATCATACCAAATCAATGGCAATTGATGATTATTTTGCACCAAAAGTAATTAACATGCTATTTTTCATTAGACATTACTACAAGTACTAGATGATTCTAAAAAAAATTTATGCAATTCTTGTTCTAACTTGTTTAATATGCGAATGAATAGAATGCTGATGAGAACTATGTGTTTAGCCGATGAGAATTTGTAATGCTATTACTTACACTTGATGTGCACTACATGGATGAATTAATGATTGATATGCTTTGCATTCACCTATAAGATGCTAAAGGCATACTGGCGTTGAAGGAGACTTGGATGAGATAAAGTTTAAACGTCTAATGCTTATAAAAATGCCTTTCAATGTATGAAAAGTATTCCCAAAGCTCTTAATTATATGACAAGTCTTTGATTTTCAACTGATTATATTTATGAGTTTATATTTTCGAGTTGAGTCTCCACTGCACCTGAGATTGCTCCAAGTCACCCTACATGCACCATTGGATTTGGCTGTGGACTTGAACCACCAAACATGCATTCCCATCTTCCTGATAATGTTTCCTCATAATCAATGCCATATGTTTGTGCATATCGTTTTGCTACCAATTATGTTTTATACCTGCTTATGCTACCATCAACATTGTGCTTTACCTCTTAAACCCACTTGCAAGCTATGGGTTTCTTTCCTTGTTGCCATGGAGCTAGCTTCCATGTTTCATTTCCATAAAGTGTAGCCATCTCCTCATCCATAGCTTTCTCCAAATCTACCTTTCCAATTGCATCTTCAAAACATGAAGCTTCAGCATCTTGTATGAACTTGGTCATGTATGTGCAATGACGATCGATGTAACTATCATTTGTCAATAGTTGCACTAAATTTCACATCTTCATAAATCTTCTTGGTCCTATGTCACTTCTTTGTGGATCATCTACATGTGCCTTTCTTACTCCTTGAGTCTTTATAGAGTGCAATCCAAGTTCTTCATCAAGGCTCTTCTCTGAGCTGCTTGAATCTCCATCAATGTCTTCAAAACCTATAGATGGCTTACTACTAGTAGAAAGCTTTTCTTTAGCTTTCTTCGATGTAGTTGATGAATTTGTTGGATTGGAAATTCCACACAATCTTCCACTCCATGGATTTGAGACTGAACTATTGCTTGGTGATGCATGAAGTCCACTCAAAACTTGAGATTCAACACCTTCTTTTTCAGCATTTCCTTTTTCATTTAATTCAAGATTAATTCCTTCTTTGAAATCTATGTAGAATCTTGACATTTGATCAAACATCACATCTGTGCTTACCTTCACCTGTCATTTGCGTGGGTTATAACATGGGTTATAACATTTATATCCCTTTTTCTCAAGGGAGTACCCAATGAAGATACATTTTCTACTTTTGGATCAAGATTCCTCCTAACTCATCTAGAACATGTACATATGCAATATAGCCAAATACTTTCATATGTGATAAGTGGCAAACCAATGATGATCAATCTTGATATGTAATTACTCCACATTATAATTTTACGAGTTCAAGTGAAAGTATATCAAATGGATACTTACATATAGAGGAATCAACAAGTCACATTCATGGTGTGCATGAATGTACTGCAACAACATGTAGAGGAAAGCATTACTCAAAGTAATGATCATAGTTGTGTATGATATTTGAACATATGGTACATGGGAAGTGTAGATCACTACCCATGCATGAAGTGAGCATAGTGTATTCTCAAAAGTGTAGCTCAATTGCTCAAGGAAAGATGTGATATCACATGAATAAGGAGATGATGTATTTATACTCAAGTTTCAATTTGAATATGGTGAGTTACTCACCTAAAAGTGACCCTAGACTTTTAGGATGATATGTATTAGATTCTTTTCACGAAATGAGTCATACATTTAGGTTCATATCATCATAATAATCCTTTTTTACTTTTAGATTTTACATATGATCAATGTAGATACAATTTTTATGAGTAGTCCATAAAGCTTATCAAATATCTTAGGCTTGATATTTGCTCTGCCAATATTGATCAATTCTCCATATCCACCTCCTTGTAGAGAACTTGCACATAACCACAGAAAATGACAAAAGCGGACATTGAATCAGGCTATGCACGACGCGTTGTATCTTTGTGCTTAAAAAAATAACCTAACCAATGGTTCACTCATGTTGTGACAAATAGTAGACCAAATGCAAGCGATATAGAGAGAGAAAGGCATATAAGATATTTTACGTGTAAGAGAGAGGAAAAGATTAATTGTAGTAGGAAACATAAGCACTAACATTTTCTGCACTTGCACACAGAAACAAGAAAAGAACTTATAAAGCAAAGCTCCTACATGCTCCAAGATTTCCTAGAATCATCCATAACAAATATAAAATCAAGATAACATATCCCTACCACCCATAACATCTAGAGAAGGGTGCGTTATATTCACTCATGAGGCCCATGAGAGCGTCTTCAACTAAAATCATTCATGAAAGTTATTAAAAATATTTGACTCCTTATGTGTGTGTGATACACACATCTTTGTATGAATGTATGTGTATGTGTGTTGTATATACATGTGTGTGTATGTTGCATGTATGTATATGCATGTATGCATGAGTGTTTTTATGTGTGCATATGTGTAAGAATGTTTGTGTGTATACATGCATGTGTATGTATGCTTACCTCTCTCTCTCTATGTATGTATGTATGTATGTATGTATGTATGTATGTATCTATCTATCTATCTATCTATCTATCTATCTATCTATCTATTTGTCTATCTGTCTATCTGTCTATCTGTCTATCTATCTATCTATCTATCTATCTATCTATCTATCTATGTATGTGTCTATCTATCTATCTATCTATCTATCTATCTATCTATCTATCTATCTATCTATCTATCTATCTATCTATCAATCTATCAATCTATCTATCAATCTATCAATCTATCAATCAATCTATCTATCTATCTATCTATCTATCTATCTATCTATCTATCTATCTATCTATCTATCTATCTATCTATCTATCTATCTATCTATCTATCTATCTATCTCTCTCTCTCTCTCTCTGTCCATGCATGCTCAATTCGATCTTCATCTTGCTCTAGAAATTTCTCCTAGCATAATGGTGACAAGAGATATTGAAATTTCTTATATACATCTCGTAGTGTCTCTTTCGTGATGCTTTTGCACGGTAGGCAGTTTGCAACCATTGCAAACAACATCACTAGCATGCGATGCTAATTAATAACATTTCATAAGTAGCACGTACATTGCTTATGTGCTAGCACCTCTTTTTTAATGAGATTGTTTCTATGAGAGTCAATTTAGGGAGCAACACAGAAGCGAAACTTCCCATTTTGTTTTTAATGGGGGTGTGAGAATGATCCCATTCTTTTGTAGTGAGACCACTCTTACGCTTTGGATCATTTTACTAGAAAAATCAATGTTGAACAAAAGATTGTTTGAAATAAGAATTTTTCTTTCAAGATTATTATGATAGTGTGTTCAATGTTGAAACCAAATACAATGATTTTTCAAGTTATACAAATCTTTTAGAGTGTTTTTATGTATACACTTCATTGATTAGGCTCACCAAATGTAATTGAAATTTGAGGAAGTGAGCAATGGTGTACTTGTCATGATCTTGAAGAAGCAACAACTTGCTATAATACTATTTGCTATGAATTGGGAAGGAAAAATGTACAAAAAGATGAAAACAATGAAGAGATTCTTAGGGGAACAACACAACTTATATGAGTAAGTTTGGCATGTAGAAAGATACTAAGGCCTTTAAGAATATGAGAATATATACAATTAGGATAAAATCTTGAAAGAAAGAAAAACATGCCAAGTATTCCTAAGTATTACATCACCTTTAGCATATAATAACAAAATATTCAAGTACAACCTATAGAAGTGATTGCTTCTTGAATTAGACTCCTCTCACTAACATTTTTTTGTTCTGAATATTTCACTAAGAGAAACAAGAAAAACTTATAAACAAAAGATCCTACATGCTCCAACGTTCCTTAGAAGCACCCATAAGAGATCGAAATTCAAGACAACATATCCATAGCAGCCATAACATCTAAAGAAGGGCACGTTATGCTCATATTCACTCGTGAGACTCATGAGAGGAAAATTCGACTAAAATCATTCATGAAAGTTATAAGAAAACACTTCAATCCTTTTTTATGGATTTTTCATAGAACTTCGACCAAGACTTTGAGTTATTATCAAATATTTAGGTATCATCAATCAAAAGGCTTGCGGAGACATGTAATGGCACTCCCCATTCAATTACACAAATATATGATGGTATGCTGGATAATTTGCATGAGGCTAAGTGCTTGAAATATATACTTGATGTTCCCACAATTACAAAAAAACTTAATTATGTGGGTCAAATGGTTGAGAGAGGATTGCATGTCAAATTCAGTCAAAAGCGATGCGTTGTTGAAAACATTGAAAAAAGGTACAGATTGGTGGCCAAAGATAGAAAGGAGAGAAGGATATTGAAATTAGAAGTCAAGCTGAATTTCAACCACACAACCTACTTCACATATGGAAGTAGAAAGGTAGTAGGAGTAGATGTTTGGCACAAACATATCAATAATCGAAGGTTAGTACTCGGATTACCAAATATTTGCAATCCAAAATTTCAAGAAATTGTGTGGATCTTGCCATTTAGGTAAGAAAAATAACTTACCATTTAAAAAGAGTAATTATGTTAGCTTTCATCAACTTGATCTAGTTCATATAGATGTTTGGGGCCAACAAAGGATACCTCAAAAGGAGACAATATATATTTTGTAACCTATATTGATGACTGCATAATGATGACTTGGTATGTGTCATGTGTAAGTATGTATGTGTGTGTGATGTGAATTTATGTATGTGTGTGTGACATATGCATCTATGCATGCATGTATGTGTATGTGTCTATCTGTATGTGTGTGATATATACGTGTGTGTGTATGCTACATGTATAAATCCATGTATGTATGCATGTGTGTATGTATGTATGCATGAGTGTGTTTGATGTGTGCATATGTGTGTGAATGTATGTGTTTATGCATGCATGTGTATGTAAGCTTACCTCTCTCTCTCTATCTATCTATCTATCTATCTATCTATCTATCTATCTATCTCTCTCTCTCTCTCTCGTCCTCTCTGTCGCTCTCTCCCTCCCCTTGCATATGCTCAACTCAATCTTCTTCTTGCTCTAGAAATCACTTCCAACATAATGGTGCCAAGAGAAATTGAAATTTCTTTTATGCATCTTGTAGCATCTCTTGTGATGCTTTTGCATCACAGACAATTTGCAAAGATCACATAAAAAAATTTGCTAGCTTGCGGTGATTGTTTTCTATGCTAATTAATAACATTGCATAAGCGGCACTCTACATTGCTTATGTGCTAGCCCCTCTTTTTTCTTATGAGCATTGTTTCTGGGATGCTTAATTTAGGGAGTGACACATAAGTGACACTTTCTAGTTTTGTTCTTAATGTCTCTGGTAGTGAGACCACTATTAGGCTTTAGACTATTTTATCACGAAAATAAATCTTGAATAAAAGTTCATGCAAAAGAAGAAATTCTCTTTCAGGATCATTATGTTACTGTGTTCAGTGTTAAAACCAACTCAAATCAATTTACAAGCTTTAGATATCTCTTAGTGTGTTTTAATGTATATGCTTCATTGATTGTGCTCAACAAATGAGATTCAAATTTGAGTTGAGCAAGGGTGTGCTTGGCATGAGCCTCAAAAAGCAACAACTTGCCATAATACTATTTGTTGTGAATTGGGTAGAGAAAATGTACAACAAGAAGAAAACAAAGAAGAGATGGTTAGGGGCACAACACAAACTATATGATCAACTGTGGTATGTAGAACGATAGCTAGAACTTTAAGGTTTTGGGAATATATACAATTAAAGGAAAAAAGTTGAAAGAAAGAAAAACATACCAAGTATTCCTAAGTGTTATATCACCTGCAAAATATAATAACAAAACATTCAAGCACATCCTAACGACCTATTTACTTCTTGATTTAGACTCCTCTATCTTACATTTTTTAGTTCTCAAATAGAAAATTTTAACCAATGTTTCTAATTGATCTAGCAATGGTAGGCTCCTCGTTATGTGATTTCCACTATGTTATAGTTTGTATTTCTAGCATTCTTTTTGTTGAATTTAAAACTTGCCCATTCACATATTTATAAATTTGTAGATATGTATATAGAACTTCATTGGACCATGCATTAACTATTGACTTGCCCATTCTGCTACTATGAGATTCCTTTTATATTTTGTATGCACTCTATGAAGAATAGCCATGTTTCCCACCACATGAATAAGAAAAATCTTTTTGATTGTTAGTCTTTTTGCAATAATTCTATGATTAGTATTTATCTCAAGTGTATGTGTATGTGGATGTGCATGTATGTATGCATGTATGTATGCGTGCTTGCAAATATATATATGTGGGTCAAATGGTTGAGAGAGTATTGCACGTCAAATTCAATCAAAACCAATGCTTGTTTATGTGGGTCAAATGGTTGAGAGAGGATTGCACATAAAATTCAATCAAAACCAATGCTTTGTTGAAAACACTAAATAATGGTAGAGATTGATGGCCAAAGGTACAATGGAGAGAAGGCTATTCAACTTGGATGTGAAGACAAACTTCAACCACACAACCTACTTCACATATGGATGTAGAAAGGTAGTAGAAGCAGATGTTTAGCACAAACATATCAGTACTCAAAGGTTGAAGGATATGGAGAAGAAGAGGTTAGCACTTGGATTACTAAATCTTTGCAATCAAAATCTCAAGAACTTGTGTGAGTCGTGTCAATTAGGTAAGAAAAATAGGTCACCATTTAAGAACAGTAAACATGTGAGTTATCATCCACTTGATCTAGTCCATACAATTGTTTGGGAGCCAAGAAATATACATTTTCTAAACATCATTGAAGATTACACAGTGATAACTTAGCAGGTGTGTACGATGTGTATGTATGTATGTGTGTATGATGTGAATTTACATGTGTGTGTGTGTGATATATGCATGTTTGTATGCATGTATGTGTATGTGTGTATGTATATGTGTGTTGTATATACATGTTTGTGTATTCTACATTTATGTATGTATGCATGTGTGTATATGCATGTATGCATGCTTGCATGAGTGTTTTTGATGTGTGCATATGTGTAAGAATGTATGTGTGTATACATGCATGTGTATGTATGCTTACCTCTCTCTCTCTCTATCTATCTATCTATCTATCTATCTATCTATTTATCTCTATCTCTCTCTCTCTTTCTCTCTCTCTCTCTCTCTCATCCCGATGCATTCTCAAGTTAATCTTCATCTTGCTCTAGAAATTGCTCTTGGCATAATGGTGCCAAGAGATATTGAAATTTCTTTCATGGATCACATAGTGTCTCTTTTGTGATGCTTTTGCATTGTAGGCAGCTTGCAAGCATTGGGAAAAAACATCACTAGGATAAGATGCTAATTAATAACATTGCATAATGGGTGCTCTTTATTGCTTATGTGCTAGCACATCTTTTTTTAATGAGTGTTGTTTCTATGATATTCAATTTAGGGAGCCTCACATAAGCAAAACTTCCCATTTTTGTTTTTAATGGGGTGTTACTATGATCCCCATTCTCTTGTAATCAAACCACCTTCAATCTTACATGTGTGTGTATGTTGCATGTATGCATCTATGTATGTTTGCATGTGTGTGTATGCATGTGTGTATGTATGTATGCATGAGTGTGTTTGATGTGTGCATATGTGTGTGAATGCATGTGTATATGCATGCATGTGTATGTGTGCTTACCTTTCTCTCTCTCTCTCTCTATCCATCTCGCTATCTATCTCTCTATCTATCTATCTATCTATCTATCTATCTATCTATCCATCTATCCATCTATCTATCTATCTATCTATCTATCTATCTCTCTCTCTCTATCTCTCTCTCTCTCTCTCTCTCTCTCTCTCTCTCTCTTCGCATATGCTCAACTCAATCTTCTTCTTGCTCTAGAAATCACTTCTGGCATAATGGTGCCAAGAGAAATTGTTTTTTATTTAGTGCATCTTGTAGCATCTCTATTGTGATGTTTTTACATCAAAGGCAATTTGCAAACACCATAGAAAGCATTGCTAGACTATGATGTCTTTTTGTTGTGCTAATTAATAACATTGCATAAGCGGTGCTCTACATTGTTTATGTGTTGTCCCCTCTTTTTTCTTATGAGCATTGTTTTTGTGACGGTGAATTTAGGGAGCGTCACATAAGAGACACTTTCTGGTTTTGTTTTTAATGTCTCTAGTAGTGAGACCATGGTAAGGCTTTGGACTATTTTACTAGGAGAAGGAATCTTCAATAAATGTTCCTGCAAAAGAAGAAATTTTCTATCAAAATCATTATGTTAGTGTGTTCAGTGTCAAAACCAAATGGAATCAATTTTCAAGTTATAGATATCTCTTAGTGTGTTTTTTATGTATAGAGTTGGTGGATTGTGCTCGCCAAATGTAATTGAAATCTGAGGAAGTGAGCAAGGGTGTGCTTCAAAGCAACAACTTGCTAGAATACTGTTTGTTGTGAATTGGGCACTTAAAATGTACAATAAGAAGAAAACAAAGAAGAGAGTCTTAGGGACACAACACATAGGCCTCAAAAAGCAACAACTTGCTAGAATACTGTTTGTTGTGAATTGAGCACTTAAAATGTACAATAAGAAGAAAACAAAGAAGAGAGTCTTAGGGGCATGTAGAATGATAACTAGGCCTTTAAGGTTTTGGGAATATATATAATAATAGGAAACAACCCTGAGAGAATGAAAAACATGCCAAGTATTCCTAAGTGTTACATCACCTTAAAAATATAATAACAAAATATTCAAGCACATTTAAAGACCTAATTACTTGATTTATAGTCCTCTCACTTAAACTTTTGTGTTATGAAATGGAAACTTTTAACCAATGCTGTTAATTGATCTAGCAATGGTAAGCTCCTTGTTATGTGATTTCCACTATGTTATAGTTTATATCTATAGCATTATTTTTATTGAATTTAAAGCCTTTCAACCCACGTATTTATAAATTTGTAGATGCATATATAGAACTTCATTGGCTCTTCCATTACCACATGAAGAATATATAGAACTTTCCCATTCTGCCAAGGAGAGAGTCCTTTTATATTTTGTATGCACTCTATGAAGAATAGCCACGTTTTTGGCCACCACATGAATAAAAATAATCTTTTTTATCATTAGTATTTTTGCAATAATTCTATGATTATTCGTTATCTTATGTGTATGTGTGTTTGATATATATATATATATATATATATATATATATATATATATATATATATATATATATATATATATATATATATATATATATATATATTAATCCTAAAAAAATATTTTTTAAAATTCATAAAATTCCAAACTCAAGCATTCTACAAGTTTGGAAGCGCTAGCCATTCTTTCATTGAAGAGCCACAAATGCCTCCTTGGACTAGTAAGAAAGAAGATCCAAAGAGTTGTTTTCTCCTTGTCTAAACTAGGAAGAGAGGCAGAATAATAGAAGCATAACATGACAATAGTGAATATCATTCACTCGATCCCTTGCTCTTCTAGCTCTCTAAAGGCTCCACCCATAAGTTACACTAGGATATGCACAATAGTGTCTCTCACTCTGTCACTCTCTTCTCCTCTATCCTACTTACAGACACATATTGTCACAAATAGTATACCGATTGCAAAGAGATACAAAGAGAGAGAGAGAGAGAGAGAGAGAGAGAGAGAGCGACAGAGAGAAAGTCATATAAGAGATTGTATGTGCACAAGAGATGAAAAGAGTAGTTATAGTAGGAGAGAGATGGGAAGAGTATGTGTAGGAGAGATGAAAAGAGTAGTTTAAGTATGTTTAGGAGAGACGAAAAGACTAGTTTAAGTATGTATAGGATAGACAAAAAGAGTAGTTGTAGTACCGTAGAATCACCCATGAAGAGAATAACTTATAAAGAAAAGCTCCTACATGTTCCAACGTTCCCTAGAATCACCCATAAGAGATAAAAAGTCAAGACAACATAACATCTAAAGAAGGGGGAGTTACATCTAAGCTGTTCATGATCAGGAGCTTTTCATACTTAGGTTCTTTTAGTTACTTTGAGCGGGTGTACAAAACTGCTCTTTCCGTCTCCCTTATACATATACAATCTCTTATATGCCAAGTATGTATTAGACCTTCTCTGTCCGACACCCACATACACAAACACAGAGGCATGCGCAATCCTTAGAATGAAGGGATCTACATAGCAATATTGAGTACGAAGGCAAGCAAAGATGATGTCGGTGTGCATAGTTTAAGCGCCTAAATTTCAAGTTTCAAGCTTCAATCTCTATATGCTATAGAGGCAACTCTTCTTGAGTTTGTAAATATTTGTTTTGGCTTTGATGAATGATTTATACTCGAACTTTACACGTCCGTTATCTGCTTGTACCAAATAAGTGCCTCTACTTTACACGTCTGTTATCTGATTGTACAAAGTTCTTGTAGGTTTACACGTCTGTTATCTGGTTGTACCAAGTAAATGATATTAAAAAGAAGAGGAAAAAAGACCTCGTGTTTCTTGTACCAACTTGTAAAGGAATCATTGTACCTCACATTGTACCTCACGTAAAGACATTGTTCTTACATTGTACACCAATCATGACTCTGTTCGTTGTACACCACAACAATATCAGCACATTAAAAAAGAAAGAAAAAAAAAAACAATATCAGCTCATGAATTATCCTTGCATGACTCTCTCTCTCTCTCTCTCTCTCTCTCGACATCCGCACACACTCACTGAGACGAGCAGCAGCATGAGAGACAAACCACATATATAAATGGGAGGCTCGACAACATCTGGGATTAAGCTCGACAACGCGCCTGCCTCTCATTTACAGTCCCGATTGCAATGAAGAGAATCGTAGTAGTTCCAGCCGCCCTCTTCGTGATCGCGCTCACCATGCTGAGCTGCGGTCACCCCTGCTACGGGGCGGCTGTGCTCACAAGAGACGGCACACCTGTGGTGTTTGGAACCCCGCCCAGATACACGCTATGGTCCCGGGAATCCGGAATTGGGTATAATGGCTTCTTCTTCGGGCTCGGCTTTCCCGGAGATCCTGTATACACGGACACCACCATTACCATGGAGATCCTGTATACACGGACACCACCATTACCATGGGATCCTGTCTGGTGGTGGTCCGTCGAATATCTATGCATGTAGGGATGGTTTCCTCACCTTCATCCCCGTCAGCTCCGAGCTCACACCACAAGATGCCATTATCCGCGTGCGCTTCAACAGCACTGACAACTCTTACCGCCTTCAGATAACTGAGGCTAACCCCCCCGTCTACGTTCAACTGGCGCTTCTCTCGCAAGGCGGCCTCCTCTGCACCCCAGGCGTTCCTGGCACCCCTATGCGGTTCAGCCTCCGGTCCTCCAAAGATGAGAACCTCCCTCAGCAGATGAGCCATGTGCTCCATGAGGTCGTTGACACCGCTTGAACGTGCTCCGCAAGGTCATTGTCTCCGCTTTCTTCCTTCTGTGCTTGTCATTAGCGCTTCATCGCTTTGCAGCCCCCTATGTGAAGTTTGTATTTAGTATGTTGCCCCACATGTAACAAGTTCTTCTTCAATAATTATTGGCACAGAAACTACGCAGTATAAGAATGTCAGGATGGGCTCGCACACATGTCCGAGATATGTGTGCCTATGTGTCTGTGTGCATATGAGAGAGAGAGAAGGCAGAGACCATATCCATTTTTCTCCTATCCCTCCTAATCTTTATGTGTCTATTTGTATGTGTATTCCTGTGTGCGTGTGAGAGGAAGAGAGAAACTACTCACTTTAAGAATGTAAAGAGGTGCGAGAGAGAGAGAAGAAAGTATATTCAGCTTTCTCCTATGCCTCATGTTCTTCATGTGTGTTTTTGTATGTGGATTTTTAATAGTGTACTAAGAATTATTCATGATTTTGTATGTGCTTGAGGTGGGTTTCGATGTCCCTTGAGTAAAACAACTATCTTATCTCTTCTACAAAAATCATCCTCTTATATGCAAAATAATTATAGCCAATTGAAAGAAGTTTAGGATAATTTCACTTCCCCAAAATTTTTCTATGTATATATCTAAAATTAATTGAAAATCTCACTTGTTTTGACCTTACTTTGATAAAATGAGATGCTTGGGCACTCTTGTTTATATAACGGAGGAGATTAAGCTATCCAAAAACTTATAAGCTATCCTTCATGAGCTCCAAAACTTTTTGGAGTCCTAATTTAACATCCTTGAGCTTCATGAAAAGAAGCATATGCCACTTTCTTATAGCCATCGTAGTTTTTATCTGTGGATATGTATCACATTTTTGTTTTATCTTCTTTGTCATGTTTATAACGTAATTTCTATAACATATGCAACACTTATTTTAGCAATGCATTTTAGATTTCTTGACTCATATTTTCATTGTTTGTGTATCATCAGTGTGTATACTACCACCTTCTCATCTACTTTCGCATTATAAAAATTTTATTGTGTTCCCCCTCTCAATGCATCTCCATATCTTCACTCAATCTCTCTCTCTCTCTCTCTCTCTCTCTCTCTCTCCTCTCACTCATTATAACGTAATTTATGTAACATATGCAACACTTATTTTAGCAATGCATTTTAGATTTCTCGACTCATATTTTCAATGTTTGTGTATCATCAGTGTGTCAACTATAAATATTTTCCTATCTTCCACCTCTCAATACATCTCCATATCTTCACTCAATCTCTCTCTCTCTCTCTCCAATGTATTACATACTTGACTAATCCTATTATGTTTTGCCCAATGAAGCAATTATATATTCTAATGCACTTACTAACTTTGGTATCTTATAAAACTTCCATGAGAATAATGGCATTTCTAGAGTAATATAACCGATAGAGAGATTTGTTTTCAAGGTTGCAATTAATGTATAAATACATGTGTGTGAAAATACGTGAGCACTACTCAAGCACCTTTCTCCTTTTTAAGAGGGTTTTTTTCCTTCTAATTATATATATTCCCATAACTCTTCTTGTTTATTGTCTTGCTTTTGTGCATTCTTTCTTCCAAATTTAGAACAAGTAGTTTTAGATTAATGTTTTTTCTTCTTGAGGCTCATGACAAGCACACCCTTTCTCATTTTGACAAATTTGTTTAAACTCTATTAAGAAGAGTAGATCAATTGTGCACTTCAAACAAAGTGTAATCAATTTTTCATAGCTTGAAGAAAATGGTTCATTCACATATTGGTTGTTGAGGATAAGCTAAATTGTTCCAACTAACCATTATAGGCTTACATGATGAATTATATATTGCTTGCGTATGCTATGAATTATATATAGTCCTAATTTAACATCCTTGAGCTTCATAGCATATGCCACTTTCTTATATCCATCGTAGTTTCTATCTGTGGATATGTATGCAAGGAAAGGGATACGTGGGAAGCATATCTCGCTTCTACCTATTAGATTGACAATAAATATCAATATGCATATCAATATCATATTTTTGTTTTATCTTCTTTGCCATGTTTATAACGGAATTTTTGTAACATATGCAACACTTATTTTAGCAATGCATTTTAGATTTCTTCACTCATATTCTCATTATTTGTGTATCATCAGTGTGTCTACTGCCACCTTCTCATCTAGTTTCTCATTATAAATATTTTCCTATCTTCCGCCTCTCAATATATCTCCATAGCTTCACTCAATCCCTCTCTCTCTCTCTCTCTCCCCCTCTCTCTCTCCCTCTCTCTCTTTCTAATACATTACATACTTGACTAATCCTACTATGTTTCGTCCAATGAAGCAATTATATATTGCAACTGACTTACTAGCTTTGCATTCTTATAAAATTTCCATGATAATAATGGAATTGCTAGAGAATGTAACCGATATAGAGATTTGTTTTAAAGGTTGCAATAAATGTATAAAGAATCTCTCAACATAATATTATTCTTTAAAATCTGGAGAAAAGAAATCAAAAGAAAATAATTCTAGAACTACAAATTATAGGTTAATGGAAACTGCATAACAAAGAGATTATAATTTCAAGCTCATTTAGCAATACCGGCAAAATGTTTGAGGGAAAACGGGTCAAAACTTTCCATTGCAAAGGCAAAAATTTGCATGTCAATGCAGTATACATGAAGATACAAATATTTATGTAGGATGTTCTTCAATATATCAGTATTATACCTTGAATGTGGTGCATGTGTGAAAACACTTGAGCACTACTCATGCACTTTTTTCCTTTTTTAAGAGGGTTTTTTCCTTCTAATTACATATTTTCCCATAACATTTAGGGGCTACTTGTAATTGTACATTCAAAACTTAATCATAAGTTTGATTTTCTGCTCCTAAGAATCTTCTTGTTCGTTGTCTTGCTTTTGTGCATTCTTTCTTCCAAATTTAGAACAAATAGTATTAGATTAATGTTTCTTTCTTCTTGAGGCTGACGACAAGTACACCCTTTCTCATTTTTGCAAATTTGATATAAACTCTAGTAAGCATACTAGATCAATTGTACACTTCAAACAAAGAATAAGAAGTTTTCATAGCTTGAAAATACTCGTTTGTTCACATGTTGGTTGTTGAGGATAAGCTGAATTGTTCCAACTAATCATTATAGGCTTACATGATGAATTATATGTTGGTTGCAAAATGAGTATAAAATATTAGGAAAAGTCTTGAAATACATCCTCTCATAGCTACATATGTTAAAAACTTATATAATTAAGATTGTGTTGATGAGATTATTGAATGAAGTCCTAGATTAATCCCTACTTCAATTACTTTTAATCTTCCAACTTTGTATAATTAAGGTACACCAATGGCACTTTCAACTATTGCACAAAAACTTTGATTGGATAGCATAGATGCATAGGTAAGTGCCTTAATTATATATATATATATATATATATGTGTGTGTGTGTGTGTATGTATGTATGTATGTATGTATGTATGTATGTATGTATGTATGTATGTATGTATGTATGTATGTATGTATGTATGTATGTATGTATGTATGTATGTATGTATGTATGTATGTATGTATGTATGTATGTATGTATGTATGTATGTATGTATGTATTATATATATATATATATATATATATATATATATATATATATATATATATATATATATAGATACATACATACATACATACATATATGTGTGTGTGTGTGTGTTTATAGGAGGTATGCTTAGGATAGTCTTCCAATACTATATGATGAAGGAAACGAGAAGCATATTTCTTCCCTTAAAAACTAATGAGGGAGTATAGATGTGAATGTAGCTAATTTAGCGGATAGGATTTTCAAATAGATGATGATTTAAAGGAGAAAATGGTTTTGGGAGATAAACATTTTCTAGAGATTTCAATTGTGAAGGTTTTTTTCAATGGGCCTCTTGTCTTATTAAATCTTTACTTGGTGTCTTTCATTGAAAATCAATCAAAATTAGTACTCTTGCACCTTTGAAATGGATGCCATGTGGAGCAATGAGAAGCAAGGCATTAGCCACAAGACGTTCTCTTTATTCTTTTAATCAAATGCCTCTTCATAACATAACAATCCCATCTATCATACATTTCTACCATATAGCGTATAAATCTAGAAAAAGTGATTTCTAACATATAGGGAATATTTTCAAAATTATATGTACAAAAATTGTACTTTTAATGTTGTATTCAATGTGTGCGTAATCTCTTTGAGAGATTGATTAAGGTAGTAGATTCCCTGCTTAGCAAGCCCCATACTTGCTTGAATGATTTCACTCAAATTTTTGTAGCCATATCTAGCTCACATATTTGTATGTGCATGAGATAGATAGTTGTGAGTGCTATGAAAGGTTTCCTTACCATGTCCTAGTTACTTCTTATAATATTTGTTTTTTTAAGAACTCTATTTTTGTATTGTAAATTCTCTTCAAAAATCATGTTCAATCTTTGCATATTCTAAGAAAAACATTTCTAGAAGTAAGTAGTATTGTGTATGTACACCTATTGAATTCCATAAATTCTATCACTTGGAGGGATTGGATCTTATACTTCCATTAAGAAGGTCATTAAGTGTAGTTTATGTGTGCAAACTCTCTCAAGTTCAATCATCATGAGTTTCGAAAACCATTCATTTGACTAAATGGTGGGCTTTCGAGTGTGCCTCTGAGGACACCTATGCTTCAAGGGTGCAGTGGAAAGGTAGTTCCTCTCCTATAAGTGCTATAAGATCTTTTAGAAATACAAATGAATTCAAGGAGGATGAAGAGAAGTCATTGAAGAACCTAGAAATAAGGAGAATTGCTGGATCAAGTTCAAGAGCACACTTTAAGCAAAGGGGAGTCTACTAGTGAAGGCAAAGAGCATCAACCTCATCTATATGGCACTTTTGGAGTCCTACGCTAACATCCTTGAGCTTGATGAAAAGGATATTCTCATCCTAGATATGAGAAATAGAGAGATATATATGCAACTTTCTTGTCTCCATCATAGTTTTTATCTGTGCATATGTATGTGTGCACCTCTGTGTGTTTGTGAGTGTGTATGCATGGAAAGGGATACATGGGAAGCATATCTTAGTTCGATCTATTATATTGAGAATATCTCAATCAATCAATCATCTACTCTAGCATATCAATATCACATTTTTGTTTGATCTTCTTCACCATGCTTATAACCTAATTTCCATAACATATATAACGCTTATTTTAGCAATGCATTTTAGATTTCTTGTACTCATATTTTGATTGTTTGTGTATCATGATTTGGGCGACACCATCAATTGACCCTTATTTACACTTTTCTTCATTTTCTATACCAAGATGTGATATTTTTAGTTCTTGCATACACATACTCTTTGACTAAGCTTCTCTCTCTCTCTCTCCCATACACATGAAAAGATGTACCAAAAAAGGTGCCTCTTTTTAATACATCTTGATTGATCGTACATTACTCTAATAAATGATTGCACTCCATTGGCTATGTGATTTGCTAAACATGTGAAAAGTAAATATATCATGTAACTAGAATAACATTTAGTGAAGTCACGGTCTTATACAACCTGATTTAGCGTGTCCATTTCTCATATAAATTGAGAGGGCTAATCAAAACAACTAGATGTCGGGAGAATTTGGCTACACCGAGGCAATAAAAAAACTATAAAAAAGAAATCTTGTGTCATATAAAAACATGATGTCTGTATATTAACATGCATTTATAATCGTAGTTTTCATGCGTGAGTAATGTTTGGCAACATAAGTCAAATGCATGAATTCATTGTGAAAGCATATTATTTGTCTACTACCACCTTCTCATATACTTTCTCATTTTAAATATTTTCTATTCTTCCCCCTTTCAATGCATCTCCATATATTCACTCAATCTCTCTCTCTCTCTCTCTGTCTCGCTCTCTCTCTCTCTGTCCCCCAATACATTACCTATTTGACTAATCTTGAGGAGGCAAAAACTATGCCAAAATGGCTTGTGCAGAATGAGCTTGTCTCGTTTGATGAAGCATAAAATTCAAAAAATTGGATGGATGCTATGCAATCTAAATATGATGCTATCATGAAAAATGGTAATTGGCCTTCATGTGACTTGCCTCTTGGCGAGAAGGCCATTCGCACTAAGTGGGTATACAAGTTGAAGCAAAAATTGATGGAATAGTTCACAGGTATAAATCTAGGCTCGTTGCAAACGGTTATGCATAGGAAAGAGGCATTGATTTTGATGGAACCTTTGTGAAAGCACTGTATCGACTGTAAGATTACACCATATATCGACAAATGACTCTTGTGATGCTAATATGTTTAGTAAACGTAGTTTGCCTAACAGGAAACATTTTGCACTAAAGTTTTTTCTTAACCTTAATGGTAAACTAACCCGTCCAATGACTACTGTTCGTAGCATATGTGCACTTACAACTCATCATGGTTTGAATGTACATTAGCTAGACATTAAAACTACATTTTTGAATGGTGATTTGCATGAAGACCTATATGTTTTGTAGCCCCCTCACTTTGTGCAGAAAGGGCATGAAAAAAAGGCATTATATGGTTTAAATCAAGCACCATGTGCTTGGTATGAAAAGATAGAGGCCTATCTAATTGCAAATGGTTTTGAGAATAGTCCAACTAAGAGCAGCTTATATGTTAAGCATGTTAATGATGTGCTTTTGATCATTGTTGTGTATGTTGATGGCATGAGCAAATGCTGCTCATTGGTCCTCATAAGAAGTATATTACTGATTTTAAGGCTGATTTGCATGCCTCATTTTTTATATGAGATTTGAGGCATTTGCATCATTATTTGGGCATTCAGTTTATGAAAGTTGATGGTGGAATAGCTTTGTGTCCAATGAAATATATTGACACATTGTCGTAGAATTTTGGCCTTGACGACTATAAACTTACTGCCACTCCTATGGAGATAGGTTTACGATTGAGTCTTCATGATGCTAGAGATGCATTTGATGCCATTCTCTATCCCTAGGCTCTTGGATGCTTGATTTACTTATGCATTACTTGGCCAGGGATTCAATTTGCTATCTCATAGATGAGTAGGTTTATTCATTGCCTAGCTATCAAGCATTGCCATGCAGTTAAGCATATCTTTCGCTACTTGAGTGGTACCCAACTACTTGGATTGTTTTATCCCAAGGGGGGATCACTACTACCAGATTTACATGTTTGTTTTTTATTTTGATTGGGGTGGTTGCTATGAAACTCGTGTGTACACTAGTGGCTTTTCCTTCATGCTTGGTAGCTCATGTATATCTTGGTTGAGGAAGAAGTAGCCTACTATGGCCACTTCGAGTTATGAGGCTAAGTATAGGGCAACTTTCAAAGTTTATGTTGAGTGTGTGTGGCTCAAATGCCTTATGGCTGATTTGGGTGTTGATCAGTCTTCTATCACCACCATCTTCACTCACAGTCATAGCACATTGGCAGTTTTGAGGAACCATGTGTTCCATGCTCACACTAAGCATATTCAAGTGCATTATCATTATGTTAGGGAGAGGTTCTCCACTGGAGAAATCATCTTGGCATATGCGCCCATGTAGGAGAACATTGCATACCTTTTTATGAAGGCTCTGCCTAGGGATAAGTTTGAAGCTTTCCACAAATCTTTGGGCTTACTTCCTTTTGTGGATTGATTCCACATAGCTTGGCATTTCCTTATACATGAATGCCAGCTCCTTGTTTACTGCATC
>CM035409.1:74754003-74756503 GCA_020310875.1 Ceratopteris richardii
CTATCCTTCATGAGCTCCAAAATTTTTTTGAGTCCTAATTTAACATCCTTGAGCTTCATGAAAAGAAGCATATGCCACTTTCTTATATTATCTGTGGAAAGGGACATTTCAAGATCACATTTTTGTTTTATCTTCTTTGCCATGTTTATAACGTAATTTCTGTAACATATGCAACTATATCAGTCTGTCAACTATAAATGTTTTCCTATCTTCCGCCTCTCTCTCTCTCTCCAATATATTACATACTTGACTAGAAGCAATTATATATTCTAATGCATTTACTAGAGTAATATAACCGCTAGAGAGATTTATTTTCAAGGTTGCAATTAATGTATAAATACATGTGTGTGAAAATACTTGAGCACTACTCAGGAAACTTTTTCCTTTTTAAGAGGGTTTTTACCTTGTAATTATATATATTCCTATAACCTTGAGTGCCTACTTGTAATTGTACATTCAAAACTTAATCATAACTTTGATTTTGTGGTCCTTAGAATCTTCTTGTTTATTGTCTTGCTTTTGTGCATTCTTTCTTCCAAATTTAGAACAACTAGTATTAGATTAATGTTTTTTCTTCTTGAGGCTCATGACAAGCACACCCTTTCTCATTTTTACAGATTTGGTTAAACTCTATTAAGAAGAGAGATCAATTGTGCACTTCAAACAAAGTGTAATAAATTTTTCATAGCTTGAAGAAAATGGTTCATTCACATGTTGGTTGTTGAGGATAAGCTGAATTGTTCTAACTAACCATTATAGGCTTACATGATGAATTATATATTGCTTGCAAACAAAATCTGAAATATTAGGGAAAGTGTTGAAATACATCCTCTCATAGCTACATATGTTAAAAATATAATTAATTAAGATGGTGTTGATGATGTTGTTGAGTCAAGTCCTAGAGTAATCCCTATTTCAATTACTCTTGATACTCCAACTTTGAATATTTAAATTACACTAGTGGCACTTTCAACTATTCCACAACAACTTTGATTGGATAGCATAGATGGATGGGCAATTGCCTTATATATATATATATATATATATATATATATATATATATATATATATATATATATATATATATATATATATAGAGAGAGAGAGAGAGAGAGAGAGAGAGAGAGAGAGAGGAGACAACTAGGTATGATGAAGGAAATGAGGAGACTTCCCATACTATATGATGAAGGAAATGAGGAGCATATTGATTCGCTTAAAAACTAATGATGGACTCTAGATGTGAATATAGCAAGTTTAACGGATAGGATTGTCAAATAGATGAGGATTTAAAGGAGCAAATGGTTTTGGGAGATAAACATTTACTAGAGATTTCAATTGCGAAGGTTTTTGTCAATGTTCCTCTTGTCTTATTAAATCTTTACTTAGTGTCTTTCGTTGAAAATCAATCAAACTTAGCCACAAGACCTTTGCAGAACGGATGCCATTTGCAGAAATAAGAACCAAGGCATTAGCCACAAGACCTTCTATTTGTTCTTTAACTTAAATGCCTCTTCATAACAAAAAAAATCCGATGTATCAAACTTAGCTGAGGTGTAAAATATAAATCTAGAAAAAGTGATTCCGAACATATGGGGAATCTCTTCAAACTTATATGTTACACACATTGTACTTAGAATGTTGTATCCCATATGTGGGTAAGCTCATTAAGAGATTGAATAAGGTAGTAGATCCCTTGCTTATCAAGCCCTATACTTGCTTGAATGATTTCACTCAACTTTTTTTGGCCATAACTAGCTCACAGATTTGTATCTGCATGGGATAGGTAGCTCTAAGTGTTGAGAAACGTTTCATTACCATGTCCTACTCATTTCTTGTAATATTTGATTTTTTACAAATCATTTGTTGTAGTCTAAGTTTGCTTCAAAACTCATGTTCAATCTTTGCATATTGGGTGAAAAACGTTTCTAGAAGTGAGTAGTATTGTGTGTATATGCGTAGTGAAGTCCATAACTTGTGTCACTTGGAGGAATTGGTTCTCACACTTGCATTAAGGAGTTCATTAAGTGTATTTTATGTGTGCAAAATCTCTCAAGTTCAATAATCAAGAGTTTACAAATAGTGGTCTTTTGAGTAAATAGTGGTCTTTTGAGTGTGCCTATGAGGACACCTATGCTTCAAGGGTGCATAGGGAAGGTAATTCCTCTCATAAGTGCTATCAGAGCTTTTGGAAATACAAAGAAATTCAAGCACGACCAAGAGAAGCCATTGAAGAACCTTGAAGTAAGGAGAATTGTTGGATCAAGTTCAAGAGCACACTCTGAGCAAAAGGGAGTCTACTATTGAAGGCAAAGAGCATCAACCTCATCTATATGGTACTTTTGGATCCTAATTTAACATCCTTGAGCTTGATGAAAAGGAGCTCCTCATCCTAGAAATGAGAAATAGATAGATACATATGCCACTTTTTCGTACCCACCATAGTTTTTATCATTGCATATGTATGTCTGGAACTTTGTGTGTTTGTGATTTTGTATGCAAG
>CM035409.1:74761503-74924003 GCA_020310875.1 Ceratopteris richardii
GCTATCGAAGTTTTTGGAAATACAAAGCAATTCAAGCAGGACCAAGAGAAGCCATTGAAGAACCTTAAAGTAAGGAGAATTGTTGGATCAAGTTCAAGAGCACACTTTGAGCAAAGGGGAGTCTACTATTGAAGGCAAAGAGCATCAACCTCATCTATTTGGTACTTTTGCAGTCCTAATTTAACATCCTTGAGCTTGATGAAAAGGAACTCCTCATCCTAGAAATGAGAAATAGATAGATACATATGCCACTTTTTCGTACCCACCATAGTTTTTATCACTGCATATGTGTGTGTGGAACTTTGTGTGTTTGTGATTGTGTATGCAAGGAAAGGCATACGTGGGAAGCATATCTTGCTTCTATCTCGTAGATCGGCAATATCTGAATCAATGAATCATCTATTCTAGCATATGCAACACTTATGCAACACTTATTTTATTGATGCATTTTAGATTTCTTGTACTGACATTTTCATTGTTTGTGTATCATGATTTGGATGACACCATCAGGTGACCCTTATTTACATTCTTCCTCAGATGTGATACTTTTAGTTCTTGCATGCACATACTCTTTGACTAAGCTTCTCTCTCTCTCACACATACACATGACAAGACGTACCAAAAAAGTGCCTCTTTTTAATACATCTTGATTGATGGTACATTACACTAATAAATGATTGCACTGCATTGGCTAGGTCACTTGCTAAAAATGTGAAAAGTAAATATATCATGTCACTAGAATAACGATTTAGCGTCTCCTTTTCTCATATAAATTGAGAGGGATAATCACAACAAATAGATGTCGGGAGAATTCAGCTACACCGAGGCAATAAAGAAGCTATCAAAAAGGAATCTTGTGTTATAATCATAATAATATGCATTTATAATCATAGTTTTCATGCTTGAGTAATCCTTGGCAGCGTAAGTCCAATGAATGAATTCATTGTGAAAGCATATTATGTGCCTACTACCACCCTCTCATCTACTTTCTCATTTTAAATCTTTTCCAGTCTTCCCCCTTTCAATGCATCTGCATATCTTCACTCAATCTCTTTCTCTTTCTCTCTTTCTCTCTCTCTCTTGCTCTCTCTCTCTCTTGCTCTCTCTCTCTCTCTCTCTCTCTCTCTCTCCCCCGATACAATTACATACTTGACTAATCCTTCTATGTTTTGACCAATGAATAAATTATATATTCCAATTCACTTACTAGCTTTGCATTCTTATAAAATTTCCATGATATTAATGGCATTGTTTGAGGAATATAACTGAGAGAGTGATTTGTTTCAAAGGTTCCAATAAATGTATAAATAATCTCTCAATAGAATATTTTTCCATAAAATCTAGAGAAAAGAAAACAATAGAAAAGTATGCTAGAAATACAAATTATAGGTTAATGGAAATTGCATAAAAAGGGGTTACAATTGCAAGCTCATTTAACAATATTGGCAAACCGTTTGAGGGCAAACAAGTTAAAAGTTTCCATTTCAAACTTTCAAGGCAAAATATATCGGCATGATATTTTAAAAGTGTTGTGTGTGTGATAACACTTGATCACTATTCAGGCACGTTTTTCCTTTTTTAAGATGGTTTTTAACTTCTAATTATATATATTCCCATAACCTTCAACGCCTACTTGTTGATTTTGTGCTCCTACAAATAATCTTGTTTGTTGTCATGCTCTTGTGCATTCTTTCTTTCAAATTCTGAACAACTAGTATTAGACTAATGTTTTTCTTCTTGAGGCTCAGGACAAGCACATCCTTCCTCAGTTTTACAAATTTTGATAAACACTAGTAAGCATACTAGATCAAGTGTACACTTCAAACAAAGTATAAGAGGTTTTCATAGCTTGAACACAATGGTTCATTCACATGTTGGCTTTTGAGGATTACCAGAAGTGTTCGAACTACCCATTATAGGCTTACATGATGAATTGCATGCTGGTTGCAAAGCGAATATGGAATATAAGGAAAAGTGTTGAAATACATACTTTCATACCTACATATCTTAAAAATCTATATAATTAAGATGGTGTTGTTGATGTTGTTGGCTGAATCACTCTGAAACCTCAAACTTTGAATAATTAAGGTACACCAATGGCACTTTCAACCATTGCACAACAACTTTGATTTGATAGAATAGATGCGTAGGTAGGTGCCTTATACACACACACACAGATATATATATATATATATATATATATATATATATATATATATATATATATATATATATATGTGTGTGTGTGTGTATATATATATATATATATATATATATATATATATATATATATATATATATATATATATGTGTGTGTGTGTGTGTGTGTGTGTATGTATGTGTGTGTGTGTATGTGTGTATGTTTATTTATTGAAGACAACTAGGTATGCTTACGATAGTCTTCGCATGATATATGATGAAGGAACTGAGGGGTATATTGCTTACGTTCAAAACTAATGAGCGAGTCTAGATGTGAATATAGCTAATTTAACAGATATGATTGTCAAACAGATGAGGATTTAAAGGACCAAATGGTTCTAGGAGATAAACATTTACTAGAGATTTTAATTGTGGTCTTTGTCAATGTGCCTCATGTCTTATTAAATCTTTACTTGGTGTATCTTGTTGAAAATAAATAAAACTTAGTACCCTTGGACCTTTGAAATGATTTCCTTGTGGAGCAATGAGAATCAAGGCCTTAGCCACAAGACCTTGGGTTTAATTTTTAACTTAAATTCCTCTTCATAGCAACATAATTGCTTCTATCACACTTAGGTGAGATAAAGCATATAAATGTAGAAAAAGTGATTCCTAAAATATATAGAATCTTTTCGAACTTATATGTACACATATTTTACTTTGAATGATGTATCCAATATGTCGGTAAGCTCTTTGGGAGATTGAATAAGCTAGTAGATCCCTTCCTTAGCAAGCCTCGTACTTGGTTGAAAGACTTCATCCAGCTTCTTGTAGCCATAACTAACTCACATATTTCTATCCACATGAGCTAGATAGCTATGAGTGTTAGAAAAGGTTTCCTTATCATTTCCTAGTCACTTCTTATAATCTTTGGATTTTTAGAAATCTATTGTTGTATTCTGAATTTGTGTCAAAGCTGATGTTCAATTTTTGCATATTCTGAAAAAAAAAACATTTCAAGAAGTGAGTAGTGTTGTGTGTGTATGCCTAATGAAGGTCATAATGTGACTTTCTTGGAGGCATCGCTTCGACCCCTATGTGAAGATTGTATTTAGTATCTTGCCTCACATGTAAGAAGTTCTTGTTCAATAAATATTGGCATAGAAACTACGCAGTTTGAGATTGTAAAGATGGGCTCGCACACATGTCAGAGATGTGTGTGCCTCTATGTCTGTGTGCATAGGAGAGAGAGACAGAAGGCAAAAAGCATATCCAATTTTCTCCTATCCCTCCTAATCCTCACGTGTCTGTTTGCATTGGTATGCCTATGTGTGTCACAGAGAAAGAGAGAAACTACTCACTTTAAGAATGTAAAGATAGGATTGCACACGTCCCACATGTGTGTGTGTGTGTGAGAGAGAGAGAGGGAGAGAGGGAAGAACGTATATTCAGTTTTCTCCTCTGCCTCATGTTCTTCATGTGTGTTTTTGTATGTGCATTTTTAATAGTGTACTAAGAATTATTCATTATTTTGTATGTCCCTGAGGTGGGTCTCGATGTCCCTTGAGTAGAACAACTATCTTATCTCTTCTAAAAAATCATCCTCTTATATGCAAAATTATAGCCAATTGAAAGAAGTTTAGGATAATTTCACATCCCCCAAAATTTTCTAAGTATATATCCAAAATTAATTGAAAACCTTACTTGTTTTGACCTTACTTTGATAAAATGAGATGCTTGGGCACTCTTCTTTATAGAACGGAGGAGGTTAAGCTATCCAAAAACTTATAAGATATCCTTCATGAGCTCTAAAAATTTTTGGAGTCCTAATTTAACATCCTTGAGCTTCATGAAAAGAAGCATATGAATAAACTCTAGTAAGCATAGTAGATCAATTGTACACTTCAAACAAAGAATAAGAGGTTTTCATAGCTTGAAAACACTAGTTCATTCACATGTTGACTGTTGAGGATAACCTAAATTGTTCCAACTAATCATTATAGGCTTACATGATGAATTATATGTTGGTTGCAAAGCGAGTATGAAATATTAGGGAAAGTCCTAGATTAATCCCTATTTCAATTGCTCTTAATCCTCCAACTTTGAATAATTAAGGTACACCAATGGCACTTTCAACTATTGCACAACAACTTTGATAGGATAGCATAGATGCATAGGCAAAGTGCCTTAACTATATATATATATATATATATATATATATATATATATATATATATATATATATATATATATATATATATATATATATATATATATATATATGTGTGTGTGTGTGTGTGTGTGTGTGTGTGTACGTATGTATACATATATATACATACATATATATATATATATATATATATATATGTGTGTGTGTGTGTGTGTGTGTATGTATGAATATTATGCACACACACACATACATATATATATATATATACACACACACATGTGTGTGTGTGTGTGTTTATAGGAGATAGCTAGGTATGCATAGGATAGTCTTCCCATACTATATGATGAAGGAAATCAGGAGCATATTTCTTACCTTAAAAACTAATGAGGGAGTATAGATGTGAATATAGCTAATTTAACGGATAGGATTGTCAAATAGATGAGGATTTAAAGGTGAAAATGGTTTTTGGAGATAAACATTTACAAGAGAGTTCAATTGTGAAGGTTTTTGTCAATGGGCCTGTTGTCTTACTAAATCTTTACCTGGTGTCTTTTGTTGAAAATCAATCAAACTTAGTACTCTTGGAGCTTTGAAATGGATGCCATGTGGAGCAATGAGAAGCAAGGCATTAGCCACAATACCTTCTCTTTATTCTTTTAATCAAATGCCTCTTCATAACAAAAAAACTCAATCTATCACACTTAGGTGAGATATAGCGTATAAATCTAGAAAAAGTGATTCCTAACATATAGGGAATATTTTCAAAATTATATGTACACACATTGTACTTTGAATGTTGTATCCCATGTGTGGGTAAGCTCTTTTAAAGATTGAATAAGGTACTAGATCCCTTGCTTAGCAAGCCCCGTACTTGCTTGAATGATTTCACTCAACTTTTTGTAGCCATATCTAGCTCACAGATTTGTATGTGCATGGGATAGATAGTTGTGAGTGCTAAGAAAGATTTCCTTACCATGACCTACTTACTTCTTGTAATATTTGTTTTCTTAAAAATCTATATTTGTATTCTAAATTAGCTTCAAAACTCATGTTCAATCTTTGCATATTCTGAGAAAAACATTTCTAGAAGTGAGTAGTATTGTGTATGTACACCTATTGAAGTCCATAACTTCTGTCACTTGGAGGGATTGGATCTTATACTTGCATTGAAGGTCATTAAGTGTAGTTTATGTGTGCAAAATCTCTCAAGTTCAATCATCAAGAGTTTAGAGAACCATTCATTTGAGTAAATAGTGGGCTTTTGAGTGTGCTTATGAGCACACCTATGCTTCAAGGGTGCATTGGAAAGGTAATTCCTCTCCTATAAGTGCTAGGAGAGATTTTAGAAATACAAATGAATTCAAGGAGGACCAAGAGAAACCATTGCAGAAACTAGAAGTAAGTTGATGGATCAAGTTCAAGAGCACACTCTAAGCAAAGGGGAGTCTACTAGTGAAGGCAAAGAGCATCAACCTCATCTATATGGCACTTTTGGAGTCCTAAGTTAACATCCTTGAGCTTGATGAAAAGAAGCTCCTTATCCTAGATATGAGAAATAGATAGATATATATGCAACTTTCTCGTATCCATCATAGCTTTTATCTCTGCATATGTATGTGTGCACCTCTATGTGTTTTTGAGTGTGTATGCACGGAAAGGGATACATGGGAAGCATACCTTGCTTCTATCTGTTAGATTGACAATATCTCGATCAATCAATCATCTACTCTAGCATATCAATATCACGTTTTTGTTTGATCTTCTTCACCATGCTTATAACCTAATTTCCATAACATATGCAACGCGTATTTTAGCAGTGCATTTTACATTTCTTGTACTCATATTTTGATTGTTTATGTATCATGATTTGGATAACACCATCAAGTGACCCTATTTACACTTTTCTTCATTTCCTATATCCAGATGTGATATTTTTAGTTCTTGCATACACATACTCTTAGACTAAGCTTCTCTCTCTCTCTCACATACACATGAAAAGATGTACCAAAAAAAGGTCCCTCTTTTTAGTACATCTTGATTGATGGTACATTACTCTAATAAATGATTGCACTACATTGGCTATGTGAATTGCTAAACATGTGAAAAGTAAATATATCATGTAACTAGAATAATGTTTATTGAAGTCACGTTGAGAGACAGAAGGCAGAGAGCATATCCAATTTTCTCCTATCCCTCCTAATCTTCATGTGTCTATTTTATGAGTATGCCTCTATGTGTGTGTGAGAGAAAGAGAGAAGCTACTTACTTTAAGAATGTAAAGACGGGCTTGCACACGTCCCACATGTGTGTGTGAGAGAGAGAAGAAAGTATTTTCAGCTTTCTCCTATGCCTCATGTTCTTGATGTGTGTTTTTGTATGTGTGTTTTTAATAGTGTACTAATAGTTATCCATGATTTTGTATGTGCTTAAGGTGGGTTTTGATGTCCCTTGAGTAAAACAACTATCTTATCTCTTCTACAAAAATCATCCTCTTCTATGTAAAATTATAGCCAATTGAAAGAAGTTTAGAATAATTTCACATCTCCAAAAATTTTCCTATGTATATATCTAAAATTAATTGAAAACCTCACCTGTTTTGCAACCTCATCCATATCTAGGACCTTAGTTTGATAAATTGAGATGCTTGGGCACTCTTGTTTATGGAACAGAGGAGGTTAAGCTATCCAAAGACTTTTGAGCTATCCTTCATGGGCTCTTAAAATTTTTGAACTCCTAAGTTAACATCCTTGGGCTTGATGAAAAGGAGCATATGCCACTTTCTTGTATCCATCGTAGTTTTTATGTGTGGATATGTATGCAAGGAAAGGGATACATGGGAAGCATATCTTGCTTGTATTTGTTAGATTGACTATCAATATCAATATGCATATAAATATCGCATTTTTGTTTTATCTTCTTCACCATGTTTATAACATAATTTCTCTAACATATGCAAGCCTTATTTTAGCGATGCATTTCAGACTTCTTGACTCATATTTTCATTGTTTGTGTATCATGAGTGTGTCTAGTACGAGCTTCTTTCTCATTATAATTTTTTTCGTCTCTTCCCCCTCTCAATGCATCTCCATATCTTCACATCAATCTTTCTCTCTCTCTCTCTCCAATACATTACATACTTGACTAATACTTCTATGTTTTGTCCAATGCATCAATTATATATTCCAATGCACTTACTCACTTTGCATTCTTATAAAATTTCCATGATAATAATGGCATTGCTAGAGTAATATAACTGATAGAGAGATTTTTTTTTAAAGCTTGAAATAAATGTATAAATAATCTCTAAATAGAATATTATTCCTTAAAATCTAGAGAAAAGAAATCAATAGAAAATCAAATATTATTCTCTAAAATCTAGTGAAAAGAAATCTATTGAAAATAATGCTAAAAATAAAAAATTATAGGTTAATGGAAATTTTATAACAAAGGCATTACAATTGGAAGCTCATTTAGAAATATTGGCAAAATATTTGAGGGTAAACATATTAAATCTTTCCATTTTAGAGGCAAAAATTTGCATGTCAATGCAATATACATGAAGATAGAAATATGTATTTAGGATGTTCTTGAATATATCAATATTATATCTTGAAAGTGGAGCATGTGTGAAAACACTTGAGCACTACTCAAGCACCTTTTTCCTTTTTTAAGAGGATTTTTTCCTTCTAATTATATATATTCCCATAATCTTCAGGGCTACTTGTAATGCTACATTCAAAACTTAATCATAAGTTTGATTTTGTGCTCCTAAGAATCTTCTTGTTTGTTGTCTTGGTTTTGTGCATTCTTTGTTTCAAATTCAGAACAACTAGTCTTAGATTAATGCTCTTTCTTCTTGAGGCCCATCACAAGCACACCCTTTCTCATTTTTGAGAATTTGGATAAACTAAAGTAATCATAGTACATCAATTGTACGCTTCAAACAAAGGATAAGAATTTTTCATAGCTTGCAAGCAATGGTTCATTCACATATTGGTTGTTAAGGATAAGCTGAATTGTTCCAACTAAGCATTATAGGCTTACATGATGACTTGTATGTTTGTCGCAAAACGAATATGAAATATTAGGAAAAGTGTTGAAATACATACTGTCATAGGTACATATGTTAAAAATCTATACAAATAAGATGGTGTTGATGATGTTGTTGAATCAAATCCTAGAACAATCCCTATTTCAATTACTCTTAATCGTCCAACTTTGAATAATTAAGGAACACCAATGGCACTTTCAACTATTTCACAACAACTTCGATTGGATAGCATAGATGCATATGCAAGAGCCTTAATATATATATATATATATATATATATATATATATATATATATATATATATATATATATATATGTATATATATATATATATATATATATATATATATATATATATATATATATATATATATATATATATATATATATATATATATATATATATAGGAGACAACTAGGTATGCTTAGGATACTCTTCCCATACTATATGATCAAGGAAATGAGGAGCTTATTTCTTACCTTAAAAACTAATGAGGGAGTGTATATAGCTAATTTAACTGATAGGATTCTCAAATAGATGAGGATTTAATGGAGCAAATGGTTTTGGGAGATAAAAGCTTACTCGAGATTCAATTGTGAAGAGTTTTTTCAATGCGCCTCTTGTTGTATTCAATAATTACTTGGTGTCTTTCATGGAAAATCAATGAAACTTAGTAATCTTGGACCGTTGAAATATTGGCATAGAAACTGCACAGTTTTAGAATGTAAAGATGGGCTCGCACACATGTCGGAGATGTGTGTGCCTATGTGTTTGTGTGTGTATGAGAGAGAGAAGGCAGAGAGCATATCCAATTTTCTCCTATCCCTCCTAATCTTCATGTGTCTATTTGTATGTGTATGCCTTTGTGTGTGTGAGAGAAAGAGAGAAATTATTTAGCATCTCCTCTTGTCATATAAATTGAGAGGGATAATCAAAAAATATAATTAATTAATAAATTATTAAAAACAAATATTGTGTTATATAAACACATAATGTTTGCATAATAAAGTTTGGTAGGGTAAGTCCAATGCATGAATTGATAATCACTGTGTCTACTACCACCTGCTCATCTAGTTTCTCATTGACAATCTTTTCCTTTCAATGCATCTCCATATCTTCTCTCTCTCTCTATCTCTCTCCAATGAAGAAATTATATATTCCAATCCACTTACTAGCTTTGAATTCTTATGAAATTTCCATGATAATAATGGCATTGCTAGAGAAATATAACTGTTAGAGTGATTTTTTTAAAGCTTGCAATAAATGTATAAGTAATCTCTGAATAGAATATTATTCCCTAAAATATAGAGAAAAGAAATCGATAGAAAACTATGCTGGAAATAGAAATTATATGTTAATGGAAATGGCATAAAAAAGGGATTCCAATTGCAAGTTCATTTAGAAATATTGGAAAAACATTTGAGGGAAAACAGGTCAAAAGTTTCTATTTCAAAGGCAAAAAATTGAGTATATCGGTATAATATCTTGGAAGTGATGTGTGTGTGAAAATGCGTCAGCACTACTCAAGCACATTTTTCCTTTTTTGAGATGGTTTTCTCCTTCTAATTATATATACTCCCATAACCCGCAAGGCCTACTTGTAATTGTAAATTCAAAACTTAATCCTAAGGTTGATCTTGTGCTCGTAAGAATATTCTTGTTTCATGTCTTGCTTTTGTGCATTCTTTGGATCATGACAAGCATAGCCTTCCTCATTTTTGCAAATTTTGATAAACTCTAGTAAGCATACTAGATCAATTGTACACTTCAAACAAAGTATAAGAGCTTTCCAAAGCTTGAAATATGTTCGTTTTTTATGATAAGTTGAATTGTTCCAACAACCCATTATAGGCTTACATGATGAATTATATGTTGGTTGCAAAGCGAATATGGAATATTAGGAAAAGTGTTGAAATACATCCTTTCAAAGTTACATATGTAAAAAATCTATATAATTAAGATGGTGTTGATGATGCTATTAGCTCAAATCCTAGAGTAATCCCTATTTCAATTATTCTTAATCGTCCAACTTTGAATAATTAAGGTACACCAATGGCACTTTCAACCATTGCACAACAACTTTGACTAGATAGTTGCTGGAGTTTGAGGTTTGCAGAAGCACGTGAACAACACAAGGAAGGAGAAGAAGAAGAAGCTTGGAGCAGAATATACAACACTTAATGTATTACCACTAGAATGTACAAAGACAAGTAACTCATTAGGGATATAGGCATATATACAAGCCACAGGAAAAAAAACCTCCGAAGGAGGGAAAAAAGTGCCCTAGTGGTCCTACTGTGTTCACACACATTGCTACCTAAATATATCGACAAATCCCCCGTGGGAGTGATGCGGTAAACAAGGAGCCGGCATTCATGTATAAGAAAGTGCCAAGCTATGTGGAATCAATCCACAAAAAGAAGTAAGCCCAAAGCTTTGTGGAAAGCTTCAAACTTCTACTGGCAAAACCTTCATGAAAAGGTATGCAATGTTCTCCTACATGGGCACATATGCCAAGATGATTTCTCTAGTGGAGAACCTCTCACTGACATAATGATAATGCACCTGAATATGCTTAATGTGAGCATCGAACACAGGGTTCCTCACAACTGCCAATGTGTTATGACTGTCAATGAAGATGGTGGTGGTAGAAGACTGATCAACACCCAAAACAGTGCCTGGAAGTGGCCACAGTAGACTACTTCTTGCTCAACCAAGATATACATGAGCTACCGAGCATGAAGCAAAAGCCACTAGTGGACACACGAGTGTCATAAAAACCAACCCAATCAAAATAAACAAAAAAAGCATGTATATCTGGTAGTAGTGATCCCCCCTTGGGATAAAACAATCGAAGTAGTTGGGTACCTCTCAAGTAGAGAAAGATGTGCTTAACTGCATGCCAATGCTTGATACCTCGGCAATGCATAAACCTACTCATCTGTGAGATAGAAAATTGAATATTTGGCCAAGTAATGCATAAGTAGATCAAGCATCCAAGAGCCAAGTGATAGAGAATGGCATCAAAAGCATCTCTAGCATCATGAGGACTCAATCGTAAACCTATCTCCATAGGAGTGGCAATAAGGTTAAAGTCTTCAAGGCCAAAATGCTACAATAATGTGTCAATATATTTCATTGGACATAAAGCTATTCCACCATCAACTTGCATAAACTGAATGCCCAAATAATGATGCAAATTCCCCAAATCTGACATCTCAAATGAGGCATGCAAATCAGCCTTAAAATCAGAGATATACTTCTCATGAGGAGTAATGAACAGCATTTGCTCATGTCATCAACATACACAACAATGATCAAAAGCACATGATTAGCACGCTTAACATATAAGGTGCTCTTAGTTGGACTACTCTCAAAACCATTTGCAATTAGATAGGTATGTATGTTTTCATACCAAGCACATGGTGCTTCATTTGAACCATATAATGCCTTCTTTAATGTGCACACCTAGTTTTTATGCCCTTTCTGCACAAAGCTAGGGAGCTAAAGAACATACAAGTTTTCATGCAAATCAACATTCAAAAATGCAGTTTTAATGTCCAACTAATGTACATTCCAACCATGATGAGTTGTAAGTGCACATATGCTACGAACAGTAGTCTTTGGATGGGTTAGTTTACCATTATGGTTAAGCAAAAACTTTAGTGTAAAATGTTTATTGTTAGGCAAACTACGTTTACTGAACATATTGGCCTCACCCTAGTCATTTGCCAATATATGGTGTAACCATACTGCCGATACAGTGCTTTCTCAAAGGTCCCATCAAAATTAATGCCTCTTTCCTATGCTTAAACCTTTGCAACAAGCCTAGATTTATACCTGTGAACTATTCCATTAGGTTTTTGCTTTAACTTGTATACCCACTTAGTGCCAATGGCCTTCTCGCCAGGAGGCAAGTCACATAAAGGCCAATTACCATTTTTCATGATAGCATCATATTCAGATTGCATAACAGCCATCCAATTTTTTGAATTTTATGCTTCATCAAACAAGACAGGCTCATTCTCATCACAAAGACTAGATGCAGCCATAGCATAGCAATCGGATGCAAAAGAGGAACTACAAGAGCCAAAATGAGTACGAAATGATAGAGGTGCATCTAATTTGATGTAACGCACATTCTGCACAAGCCATTTTGGCATAGTTTTTTCCTCCTCAATATCAGCTCTCTCATCAATAAGTGCATCATGTAAATGATCTGCATCATCACATGAAACCTGTAAAGGCTGAGAAGTTGCCTCATTAGGACCAGCACTAGACTATCCACCTCAAAGAGGAGGTAGCAAAGTATCATACATGTCATTGGAGCTAATAGATGTCTCCTTAGTGCATGAAAGTAATGGCTGAATAGCATCTTCCACAAAAACAACATCATGACTTACCAAAATGCATTTAGTCTATGGATGATATAGATGATAGCCTTTGCTTTAGAACTGTACCCATTAAAAATACATTTCACTACTTTATTATTTAATTTTATGCGATATTGTTCAGACACTAATGCATATGCCAAACAACCAAAAATAAGCAGATGAGCAAGAGACAGCTTGCGACCATGCCAAGCCTCATATGGCACAATAGACTGCCATGCTTTAGTGGGACACATGTTAAGTACATATACTGCAGACAAAATAGCCTCAAGCCAAAAACTATGTGCCAAAGCATGACTCTTGACCATACACCTCGCCATCTCCATGAGTGACATGTTCTTCCATTCAGCAACTTCATTATGTTGAGGTGTATAAGACATTGTACACTGATGTTTTATCTATGTTTAGCCAGAAATGCATTAAAGTCAGAAGACATATATCCCCCCCCCAATCAGAACGGAGCGTGCCCATTTTACATGCTGACAGATTGTCAGCCAAAACCAAAAACTGTTTGAAGCACTTAAGCACTTTGGACTTTTCTTTCAACGGATATACCCATGCATGCCTGGAAAAATCATCAATGAAAGTCACAAAGTAAATATAGTTTCCAAAAGAAGATGTCTGCATAGGACTGCAAACATCACTATGAATAAGCTGCAATTTTTTAGTAGCTCAAATTGAACCATCTTTTGGGAAGGAGAAATGCTGCATTTTTCCCAAAATACAATTTTCAGAGACATGTTTTATGGGTGCCTCAAGTTTGGACAAAGAGGACACCGTTTTAGTTTTCTATAGGCATAGCAAACTAGAAAAATTTAGATCACCAAATCGTGCATGCCAAAGATTTGCATTTGACATAGCCTTAGAATCATGTACTACACATGTTGAATCATTCATAAATTTTTCATAGTCTATGCGCTTATGCAGCCCATGACATAAAATGCCATAAGAAATAATCATGTCACCATTTGAGAGATCATGAATTGTACATCTATCATCAATAAATTTCACAACAAAGCTAATCTTGGCTAATGCAAAAATTGATAACAGATTTTTCTTGATCCTTGACACAAATAAAGCATCTGACAATGTAAAAGAGCTACTATCAGTAGTATTCAAAATGATTTTACCAACTCCCATAACGGGATAAGAGGATTTTTTGATGCATGTGATAGTTTTTCCTATAGGGGCATGTTCAAGTGAAGTGAAGAAACTGTGTTGCGAGGTAATATGTTTGGTTGCCCCACTATCAAAGTACCAAAATCTGAGTCTACTATACACATACACTGCTCATGAGAAGATATATCAAAACTACAAATGGTAGTAAAGGCCCATTCTTCATTCTGCACAAGATTAGCAGATTCTAAGTTCGGTGTAGAGGCCTCTGCAACAACCATTCTAGCCTCTTTTTTCTTTGCCTCTTTTGCAACCAGTTTTGGATAGTTCTTTATGATATGGTCATTTCCTTTACAGTACTTACAAAAGAATTTCACCTTTTCTGATTTCTTCTCATCTTTGTCTTCCTTCTTCAAAATGTAGCATTTATAGATTTTTGCTTACTAGTAGATGAGATCCATTTACCTTTGCCCTTCTGAGTAGCTATGAAATCTTGATCTACAACACCCACAATGGACCTATTCTGCCTAGAATAATCTTCCTACAATAGAACAGAGAGTAACTCCTCGAATATCAAGGCATTTGGATTGACTTTCATCATCAAATTAAGCGTGGAAGAAAAACTCTGATATGAATCACGAAGACCATTCAGAACGGTATGCACAAGAGATTTATCTAGTATAACTTCATGAGTAGAAATCAAGTGTTCCTTCAAGTCTTTGATCTTTATTAGAAAACTATTCATAGAATCACCTTCATTCATGTGCTCACTCTCTAGCTATTTTTGGAGGTAAGCCACAAGAGCCTCATTCGTAGCCTGATACAATGTGGTAAGTGTATCCCAAGCATCCTTAGCTATTTTGCAAGAGCGAATGTAAGGAATAATGGCATGTTTGATAGACAAAGCTATCAATGCATGTGCCTGAGCATCTCTGCCATCCCAACAAAATTTATCTATAATAGATGCAACAAAAACTCCAACATGATCAGGAATCTATAGAATATCACCATCTTTGACGCCATTTGCATCAGCTTCAGTACCTGTATTTGCATGTGTAATAGGACGCTTTTCAACACCTTGCACAATATTCCACAATTATTTTGTGATCAATACATGACGCATCATATAAGCCCAGAATGGGTAATTCATACCATCCAACTTATCCTCAATAGCCAACATAAGAAATACATCACTACTTTCAGCCATGGCCACTGACTAAAATACCCTGATGTAGAAAAATGACCATATCTGAAAAAGTTGAATAGAACTACCTTGATGGCTTCTGCTAAACCTATAGCAAACTTCGAGATGCTTATATTGGCAAACCAAAACCTATATATATCTTTGGCACAAAAAGACAAAATAGCTTGCACAAAGCATTATGATAGTGCATTCAAAGGCCAAAACGAGCTCAGATCATGATTTCATCACAAGAAAGCAAGGCGGTTTTGATCTTCTAATCACCTTGAGTATGCTCACCAAATTTTGTGCGATTCTGGGATTGTGACCACAGGGATGACGATGCCCTAGATGAAGCAGTGACCTGCTTTGATACCAATTGTTGGAGTTTGAGGTCTATAGAAGCACGCGAACAACACAAGGAAGAAGAAGGAGCTTGGAGCACAACACACAACACTTAATGTATTACCACTAGAATGTACAAAGATAAGTTACCCGTTAGGGATATAGGCATATATACAAGCTAGGGGATCACTACCTAAATATATCAACAATAGCATAGATGCATAGGCAGGTGCCTCAATATATATATATATATATATATATATATATATATATATATATATATATATATTGAAGGCAACTAAGTATGCTTAGGATATTGTTCCCATAGTATATCATGAAGGAAATGACGAGTATATTACTTACTTTAAAAACTAATGAGGGATTCTAGATGTGAATATAGATAATTTAGTAGATACTATTGTCAAATCGATGAGGATTTGAAGAAGAAAATGGTTTTGGGAGATAAACATTTAGTAGAGATATCGATTGTGAAGGTTTTTGGCAATGTGCCTCTTGTCTTATTAAATCTCTACCTTGTGTCTTTCATTGAAAATCAATCAAACTTAGTACTCTTGGACGTTTGAAACAAATGCCAGGTGGAGCAAGGAGAAGCAAGGCATTAGCCACAAGATCTTGGGTTTAATTTTCAGCTCAAATTCCTCTTCATAAGAAGAAAATTCCATCTATCACACATAGATGAGATAAATCATAATGTAAATGTAGAAAAAGTGATTCCTAACATATAGGGAATATTTGAATGTTGTATGCTATGTCTAGGTAAGCTCTTTGAGAGATTGAATAAGCTAGTAGATCCTTTGCTACCCAGTACTTCCTTGAAGGATTTCATCCAACTTTCTGTAGCCATAACTAGCTCACATATTTCTATCCAGATGAGCTAGATAGCTATGAGTGTTAAGAAAGGTTTCATTATCATGTCCTACTCACTTCTTGAAATCTTTTCTTTTTTAGAAATCTATTGTTGTATTCTAAATTTGTGTCAAAACTCATGTGCATTCTTTGCATACTTTGAAATTTCCAAAAGTGAGTAGTGTTGTGTGCGTATGCCTAGTGAAGGCCATAACTTGGCTCTTTTGGAGGCACCAATTCTCACACTTGCATTACAAACGTCATTAAGTGTAGTCTATATGTGGAAAAACTCCTAGGTTTATTCATCAAGAGATAAGAGAACCATTCATTTAAGTAAATAGTGGTTTTTTTGTGTGCCTAGGAGGACACCTATGCTTCAAGTATGAATAGAGAAGGTAATTCCACTCCTATCAGTGCTGTGAGAGTCAAAATACAAAGGAATTCAAGAAGGACTAAGAGAATCAATTAAAGAACCTTGAAGAAACAAGGTCAAGTTTAGGAGCACACTCCAAGCAAAGGGGAGTCTAGTAGTGAAGAAGGAGATCATCAACCTCATGTATATGGTACTTGTGAAATATAGAGGTAGAAGCTATTGTTATTCCTCACATCTCTTGCATCAAAGGGATCTCAGAGAGTGGATTAGAGTATACCATGTTACAGTATAGCACTCAAATCGAGAAGTTGAAAAATAACAATTATCAGCCATGGAGACTTAGAATATCTAGCTATCTGATGAGGAAAGGATTATGGGGTTTCATTAGTGATAGAGATGTGAGACCTAGAATAAGATAGAATCCAACTCTTGATCTATTATAATTTATGGAATAATGGAATCTTATATGGATTTTAATTTCTTGAGGGTTTCAGTGTTATTTTTGTTTTGATTTAGTGTGTGAAGACTCATGAAGGTTTGAACATGTGTAGGTTGATCCAAGAGAAAAAACTTACTATTTTAGTTCCTACACATGTTCAATGTTTTGAAAAGTTCTCTAAGCACAATAGCAATTGGCTTAGTTCCTTTTGGGGAACTCTAACTAACTTAGTAAGCTACCAATCATGAGTGATTTCATAAAAAATGATGGACTACATAGAGAAAGATGTTTAGCACGTTATAGCATCATCTTGACATTTATGAGCTGCAACAGTCATCAGACCAGTCACCAAATATATGTTAATATCTCACGATCTAGAAAAGCAATGCTAATGAAATTTTGTAGCTTTATAATAGAGAGTATGCTGCATATACCATGCTTTAAATCATGGAAAATTATCATCTAAGCACTGAGAACAATTCTAATAATATCATTGTTTTGATGAAATTATAACAGAGAAGTGAAATGAGAATGTAATGATCATACATGTATTAACTCACATACAAATACAATTTCATTGGCAATCATACATTGCTCAATGTGTGAGAGGTGGATGCGATATGAAATAAGGTCTCACTTTATAATGAATGTCCTTCAAAATGATCTCATATGCCCGAGATACACGCGGGCCTTTTTGATGCTCTTCTTATAGTTACACATGGAGCCAAAGGTTGAATTCAAATTCAAACATCTACCTAAAAGGTGAATCCTAAAGTATAGGATAGATTCCCTCATCACTCAAGAACCAAATGATTTGTGATTTTAGAGCTTCCTAAATCCATGTGGATGTGGACCACTTTTACAAAGATAAATGTGAAGGATTTTTACAAGAGATTGATCATATGAAGTTATGCCAATAAATCAAGCATGAGCTATTTAAGCAAAGTTGTGGGCTTGGTTTTAATTGCAGCAATAGCTCCCCTCAAGCCTAACATGCTTGTTCTTCATTCCTACTTGATTTCTTGCAAACCAATCATCAATTTGAACCTATTCATCTTTGTTCCATCTAATGACTTTGTGAGTATATCTGCACATTGTGATTTAGTTGATACATAGGATAGTTGAATATCCTTGCTTAGCAAATTCTCCCTTACATAATGATAGTGCACTTCAATGTGCTTAATCCTTGCATGATATAGAGGATTAGCAACCAAATGAAGTGAGCTAGTGTTGTATCCAAAGATTATTGGAGTGTAAAAGTGTATCTCCAAATCTGCATATAGTTTCTTAAGCATCTGTGGAAGATAAGGCCAAATTTGGTTGCTTCTTAGATGACCATGATATAAGCTTTGAACCTACAAAGGATAGGTACCCTGAAGTGCTCCTCCTATCATCCTTAATGGAGCTAGCCCAATCTGCATTAGAATACATTTTTAAATCTATGTCAGAAGTGAACGGATAGAACAACCCTTCATTTATTGTACCCTTTAGATACTTAAGCACCCTTTTTGTAGCTTCCATATGAGGCTTCCTTAGTGCATGCATAAACTAACTCAATGTGCTCACTCCATAAGCAATTTCTACTCTTGTTAGAGTAGCATAATTGAGAATTCCCACTAGTTGTTGATAAGTTGTAACATCACCAAGTAGTTCACCTTCATGAGAACTCTGTTTATGGTTGAATTCCATAGGAGAACCTGCAATTTTAGTGTTCTCCATCTTGATTCTTACCTACATATCATGTATGTACTTCCTTTGGGTGATAAATATAACAGAATCTGTGTATACAAGCTCTAAAGCCAAGAAAGTAGTTTAATAAACCAAGATCACTGATTTTAAATTCTTCCATTAGTTGAGCCTTGACCTGCTTGATGCCATTAGCATCCTTCCCTATAATAATGATGTCATCTACATAGAAATATAAGTAGACAACTTCTCATTTGGTTTTCTTAACAAATAAAGAAGAAGTTGCCTTGCTTGCCACAAAGCCCTGGTCATGCAAATAAGTAACAAGCCTATAGTTCAAAGCTCTAGAAGCTTGTTTGAGGCCATAGAGTGTCTTCCTTAGCTTGCATACGTAAACCATTTTATCTTCATCTTCAAAACCTGGTGGTTGTGCCATATACACTTCTTCCGATATCCATCCATTTAAGAATGCATTCTTGACATCTAACTGATATAGATTCCAATTTCTAGAAGCAACAACACTTAACAAAACACTAATTATTGGCATCTTTGCTACAGGTGAAAAAGTTTCTTCATAGTCCACTCCATGAGTTTGAGCAAATCCCTTTGCCACTAACCTTGCCTTCTACCTGCTTATAGAGCCATCTGAGTTCTTTTTGATTTTGTATATCCACCTCGATCTAATTACCTTCATGTTTGGCTTCTTGGGAACTAGATCCCAAGTATGGTTTTCCTGAAGTGCTTCCACTTCTTCCTGCATGGCTTCTCTCCATTCTTTCTTCTTCCTAGCGTCTTCAAATGAAGAAGGCTCTTTTTCCATAGAATCTTTAGTGATATACACAGAATGCTTGGTGACTAATGATGTATCATATGCATACCTTATGGGCCTTTTACTTTCTCTTTGTGATCTCCTTAGTGCTTGATTTGAAGGCTCTAGTATGTCTTCTAATTTCTTAAGTTTGATCTTGCCTCTAAACTTCCAAGCCTTGAAGTCAACCTGTTATTCATCCTCTGAGTTGGTATCTTTTGCTAAGTGTTGATCTTTTTGAGTGAGGGTTGGAAAATCATTTTCCAAATCATATGGTAACTTGACTTTCCTGCAATCATCTTCAAAACATGAATTATTTTCATCAAACACTACATCCCTAGTAACTATAAATGCTTTGTTATTGGGATTGTATAGCCTATACCCCTTTTGGTTATGATCATATCCAATAAATATACATTTCTCAGCTTTAGGGTCAAGATTTCCTCTGATTTGTGAGGGGATCTATGCATAAGCAATGCACCCAAATATTTTGCAATGGTCTAATGAGGGTCTCCTCCCATTCCATGATTCGTAGGGTATCATACCATCCAAGGATTTGGATGGGAGCTGATTGACCAAGTAGCTTGCTGTGGAAACAGCCTCTACCCATAGGTAATTAGGTAACTTCTTCTCATTCAACATACACCTAGCAGCTTCAACAATTAACATGTTCCTTCTCTTTACCAATCTCTTCAACTTTGTTGTTACTTTCTTCTTTATGCCTCTTTCTTGTAGAAATGAATTAAACTCATGTGAAAAATACTCACCACCTCCATCAGATCCGATCCTCTTCGAGCTCCTACCTATTTGGTTTTCAACTAGTGCCAAGTACTTTTTGAAACATGTAAATACTTCATCATTATGCTTCATTAAATAAAGGATTGTTCATCTATTGTAATCATCAATAAATGAAACATAGTACCTTGAACTTGAGGTTGATGGATCTTTTCTAGGACCCCACACATCAATGTATAGAAGCTCCAAATAGTCGTCATGAATGTATCCTTTCATGTTGAATGGTTGCTTGTGAGCTTTGCCAAATTGGAACGCTCCATATTTGTATATCATACATTGCTTGGTAACATTGGGAATCCCAAGCACACTTTGATTCCTACATGCTTGCTTTAGAGTTCTTTATCCTATGTGTCCTAGCCTTTTGTGCCATATTTCTAACTCTGATAAGGTTTGATCTCTATAATTGAATAGTGCTATGTTCCTTGTGTCTTGAATCTTAAATGTGAATAATCTACCAGACTTCTTACCTTTAGCAATCCTTTTTAAGCCTTGTTGGGGATCTTCCCCATATGCTCCATGCTTAGTGAATCTGACCTGTAAACCTTTCTGAACAATCTACCCAACATTAATTCGGTTTTTGGTTATAGTTGGCACATATAGAAATTTACTCAAAAGGTTCATGCTACCATCAGATGTTTCAAAATTTCCAATTTTCTTGACTGAGTGTTTAGTACTACATCACCTGTTTGTACTTCATGCTTCTCGTTGGGTTCTTAAAGTTCAGATAATAGAGCCACATTCCCAACCACATGATTGGAGCAACTTGAATCAATATAGAAAAGATACTCATCATCTTTACCTGGCTTAGATGTCATGTTCATGATGAGTACTGAATCTTCTTGGTCTTCAATATAGCTATTATAGTCCCTTCTTCTTCTAAAGCCTCCTTGATAATTGTTGTTGTTGTAGCCTTGATTATAGTTATGGTTGTAGTTGCCTCCACCATTGTTGTACGTGCCTCTTGATTGCCCATAGCTACCTCTATGGAAGCCTCTTCCCCTTTGATTCCGTGCTCTCTTGAAAGCATTCTTCTGTGGTATGGTTGTTAAGAACACAAATGTTGCAAGCTGAATTGTTGTAGGTTGTTCCCTTACTTTGCTTTCGTCCCTTGCCCCTTCCTCTAGCACCTCTTCCTCTTCCTGCATAATTAGCTTGAGAGGTACTAGCCTCTTCTTCATGCTTCTTGCTTTTACCTTTATCCTTAGCTTTATTCTTTTCTATATAAAGGGTAGAAGATTGGTTACCTCTAGATTTGTCACCATTCTTGTTGAGCTTTGTCTCATGGGTGAAGATTTGCCCCATCAATGTGTTAAGGTTACGTATTTGCATATCCATGTAGAGGTCCATTGTTGTGGTGAAGGACTCCCACTTATCACCAGCCTTCATTCCATTAATGATCTGCCTGACTATGTGTTCTTCTTCTATCTCCCCTCCAATGCTTGCAAGCTCGTCAGCCACTACTTTCATCTTGGTTACATAATTAGCCACTCCTTTCTTTGGTTATTTCTTTAGAGTTGTAAATTCCATCCTTGTATTCGAGGAGAAATATGATGAGAGTACTTCCCAAGTCTCTTGGGAGGTCATGCAATTCCTAAAATGTGGTAACAAGAAATCAGAGATTGGGTTTAGTAGATAAGACCTAGCAAGATCATCCTTTGCATACCATGTGGTCAACCTTTATTGCTCTTCCCTTGTAGGTTGATGCTTGATCCTCAAGATTGGCATCTCTTCATCTCCTGCGATGTATCCATATAGACTTCTCGTTTGAAGGTAGGATTTCTCCTAAGTGAACATGCTGAGTAGTTGTTCCTATCCAATTTGTCAATGAAGGATGAAAATACATCTCCCATCTTGGTTGTTGTTTCTCTGATACCACTATTGGAGGAGATGGTGGATATTCACAAGAGATGAATTGGTGTTGCTAGATCCTGCTTCACACCTACTAAGAATGATGGCTGGAGAGTGTAGTGACCCCCTTTAGCTAGATAATGATCACAAATAATAATCTATGTTTCTTGGAAGATGATCCACAAATCAATGGATCAAAACAGATAGGTAGGAGGTTCACCCAAGAGCAAAAACTTACTATTTTAGTTCCTACACATGTTCAATGTTTTGAACAGTTGTTTGAGCACAACAACAATTGGATTAATTCCTTTTAAGGAACTCTAGTTAACTTAGTGAGCTATCAAACATGAGTGATTTCATAAAAAATGATGGAATACACACAGAGAAAGATGTTTGGAAAATCATAGCATCATCCCGACATTTATGGGCTGCAACAGTCATCAGATCAGTGAGCAAAGATATCTTAATATCTCATGATCACAAGAAGAAATGCTAATGAAATTTTGTAGGTGGCAAGTGATCAACTAAGCACTGAGAACAAGCTCTGAGAAGATCACTATTATGATGAAGTTATAAGAGAGAAGTGAAATGAGAATGTAATGATCATATGTATTAAATCACATAGAAATACAATTTCATTGGCGATCATGCATTGCTCAATTTGTGAGAGGTGAATGAGCTATGGGATAAGCTCTCACTTCACAATGAATGTCCTTCAAAATTATCTCATAGGCTTGAGATACAGGGTCTTTTTGATCCTCTTCTTATAGTTACACTTGGAGCCAAAGTTTGAATTCAAATTCAGACATCTACCTAAAAGGTGAATCCTAAAGTGAAGGATAGATTCCCTCATCACTCAAGAACCAAATGATTCGTGATTTTAGAGCTTCCTAACTCCATGTGGATGTGAACCACTTTTTTAAAGACAAATGTGAAGGATTTCTACAAGAGGTTGATCATATGAAGTTATGCCAATAAATCAAGCATGAGCTATTTAACCAAGTATGTTGCTTGATTTGAATTGCACCACTAGTATCAGAGCCAAGGCAAAACTGTGGAGGTGGGCTCCCAATGTCCGGTAGTGATTCGTGGCTTCCACTTGTGAATCGAAAACTATCTCAACCATCCGGTCCATGTTTGCATTTATCAAGTTCATTTGTTTTTTGTTCACTAGTGTGTTTTTTTGGAATTATTGTTACTATTATTATTATTATTATTATTTTAATAAATTATTGTTAAAATTCTTTTCACATGCTTAATCCAAGGTTTTGATTCTATATAAAGTCATGGACCCTACCCATAATACCGAGGATTTTGGTACATCACCCCTACTGAGGTACCAGTTGAGCAAGAATTGGAGGTTTTGTGACGTGAACTCTAGCATCCTTCCTCCTTAGATTCACTTACATGCTTTTAAATCATGGATGACTTTTGGATGGAAAGATGGAGATACTATGTCTACATACACTGAATGTTTCTGGCAACAATTACTACTTATTCATTCGCTTGAAACGATTCTTGAAGATACCCTGGAGCAAAATTATGAAGATGGTTTGGAGATGGGAATCCAAGCCAAGCTCAACACACTACATCCCAAAAACCTCTATGGAGCTATTTATTTTGCACATGATGTTGAGAAGCAGTTTCACTCCATCACCAACTCCATTCGCTTACAACAAATGTGTCAACGATAACAACCAATCAAGGCCAATTTTCCTTTTAAGTGTCCTTTTGCTACTTTCGCTTTCCCTACTTTTCAATGCCCACCTACTTTTCAGGGCCCTCCTCAATCCAATTTCACACTTGTTTAGACGCCAACCTCCTTACACCTGTTAAAAGCACTTCTGTTAAGCCACTTTTAATCTCGTTTCTGGATTCTTGGGGATGGACAGGGGTCTGATAGTACAGAGGCCCTTTGTTTAATTTTCCCAATTCAACATTTAAATGAGTAGTTAACTATCTTCTGATTCAATACTTATCACCACATAGTACGTCTATTAAGCATAATAGGCAATTATGAATCCACACAAACTGTTAATATTACTTGGAATATTACTGTATTTAATGATTAACCACTCGAAACTTAAGAAACACCATACAATAATCAGAATTCTGTGAATCTCCAACACAATAGCTCCAGCGCGGTTGCCCAGATAGACAGTCAGGCGATCCTCTGTCTCAATCCGAACATCGTGCTTGCCTTTTCATTAATCAAAAGAAAGTTACAACTTTTTGCCACGCCGTTTCGGTGCATGCGAATATAAAAAATAAAATTACGATCCAATCCGGCGGCTAACACTGGCACGCACGGTGGACTCAAACCCAAAAAGGATAGAGTCAAGGCTCATCAATAATGCCTTGGATATATAGGGTTCTAGGTAATTTAAATGTTCGCGTAATCTTTTTCTTTAATGAGTCTAGCATAGTCTTCAAAATGTCCGGCTTGACCAGTTGTGCATCAGTTCGAACCGAACTAGCAGCAACAACCTGACTCATCAGCAATTCTGTCTGTGTCTGCAGAAATGTTTCTTGTAAATAAAAATCATTGGCTAATGCAGCATCTCATCTCAGCTTCATATCCGTGACCTCTGCATCAATGCGAGATAGTCTCTCTACCTGAAATCCCAAGTGCTTTCCTCATCTTTCCAACTCTTGAGCTTGATACTCTATGGTTTTATAATAAGCATCTCATTCTTTCATAATAGCTTCCATCTCTTTCTTTATCTGAATCGTCCGGACCATCTATGCTTCCAAATCATGACTCTTCTGAAAAAGTTTGGTAGACACTGTCTTGAGTTCTTCAGTATTGTGCATGGCCAAGTTAGCCATTTCTTGTCCTTTTTCCTCTACTACGACAAGGTCTGCACGTGTCTCTTCCAGCAAATTGCCTAGCACAACACGAGCATCTTCTTTGTCTTGCACCATCTGTTCCGGTTGAGCTATTTCTTCATCGCGCGCCACTAGGAGAACGATCCTCTCCTTCAACTCAGCAAGTGCATTGTCCCGTTGGGCAATCAGATTATCTTGCTCTGCTAACCGTTCCTGAAGTTGATGGAGTTGAGTCTGCAAGTCGTGGTTCTCTGCTTTGACCGCAATGGCTTCTTCCTGGAGTGGGGCAATATTGGCTTCGAGCAAATCAACTTTACCCTACAACTCTTGCTGAGTGTGCTTAGTTGCTATCTTCATTTGTAGAGGCAATTGTTTGGAGAATTGAATTAGAAGTTGGTCCATCAATGCTAGTTCCGTGAACATAATGGCTGGGGGAGGAAGAGAAGGAGGGGGTTGTGATGATGAGGCGAAAAGCAGATGAGGGGAGGGTGGTGGAGAGTAATTGGGAGAAGATAATTGAGGTGTTAATGCCATGAAAATAGCATTGGAAGGATAGTAGTCGTAGGAAGAGGAATAAGGGCGGTTGAGAACAAAAAAATTCTGGTCTCATTCGGATTTTCCTACTTAACAGCTTTGGTATACAGCCTTAGCAGTGCCAGTCACTTCCTTGATTGCATCTACTTCGACGGTGCCTACATCTGCTTGGACCATGAGTGCATCTGCTTGGACCTCAGTGGTTGGGGATGAAGAAGATTGGCGTTCCATTCCTTCAGTGGCTTTGGGTATCTCCATCACGGTCTCCTCCAAGTGGTGAGATTCCTCCCGCGATGAGACTTCGGCTACATATGCCATTATCGTATCTAGATCTGGGTGCTTGAGAGAAGAAGATGGGAGAGAGGACTCTACCTGTAAGGAGGTGGTGGTGTCATGGTAAAATTGAACTTCTTGTCCCGTAGTGGAACCCTATACTTGACTTTGTGACGGACTGACGCGTATGCGTTTGTGTTGAAAGAACTAAAGTAAATCTTCATCATCATCATCTTCAATCATCTACGTAGATTCTTCATGGCGCAACATAGTAGTTAGAGGTGGTTGAGCAGCTTGGAGCACTAGAAAGAGGAAGGTTAGGATATGGGGTAAGCGTGTGCGAGGGATGTCATTCTTGGCGATTTGTTTTGTAACCGCTACGCATTCATGGTGAATGCGCTTAAAGAAAAAGGATGTGAAATTCACAGGTTCACGGGAAGTAGTATCTATCATGGAATAAAAGAGTTAAGATATACCATAGGTGCATTTTTGCAAATTGAGCACAGCGACCAGGAATTGCAGAGCAGTATGCTCTGGTTCGGGTTGGCAAAGGATGGCAAACTCATTAGATGAGTGCCGGGGAAATAATTCCTTCATGGTGGCGAGAGGAAGGAGCGGTCCATTCTCCAACCCTTCCTAAGGGAGATGGAATCCCTCAACAAATGTGTTTAGAGTGATTACCACACGAGGGTTTAAACATGTGATCGGCCAACACTGCTCTGTAGCGGGCATGGCGGCGATGGTAGAAATAATCTACACGTGAAAGGGTTGACATTCCACTGAATGCCAAGGCAATTCAACGAAAGCCAACAATCCCCGAGCGTGCAAGAACTCACTCACATCGGGAGTGAGACCCGCACGGAAGGTCGCTATGTTAGCCAGAGCTTCCATGGTGCACACAGAGATAGACGAATGCACAGAATACACAATAGTCACAAACACACAAACACAATAGCAATTAACTATGAAAGACACAAGATTAAGTAAGAGCATGGGAAAATTAGGTGGCAAGAACCTTAATCATAATGTAGTATTGGTGAGATATCTGTCATAATTGCGGCATGCATGCATGAACAAAAACTGTGACACAGAGGCGGTGATTAATCATGACTAGATCAACAAAACGGGAAGATTACGGCCAGATGGTCAATCGAAACACGGGAAGTAGAAAAAGAAAGAAATTAACAAGCGCAAAAAGAAAAATGGCCGAGGACACCTTAGGAGTTACTAGACGGCTAGTGATAGGAGTAGAGCTTAGAGCCATTAATCACTTTTGGAAGGAGAATACCTGTTAAGGTCGCCAACTGAAAAGTGGCGAGACCCACCTGTTCAACAATCCGGTATGGACCGAACCACCGTAGCTTAAATTTTCCGGCAGATTGATTGGCTTTAGCATTAGAGAATAAAACGAGTTGGTCAATCATGAATGCAGGGAGTTTTAGAAAGCGATCATGAGTACGGGCTTGGTGTAGCTGAACTTCTTGAAGAATCATGAAGCTTTCCCAACGTTGTTCATCCAATGATCTGAGCACATCCAATCAGAATGGAAAATATTTTTTCGGCAACAATTTATGAGATAAGGCGACTCGCAGGCTCGGCACTACCACTTCCATTGGCCCAATAGCTTCCAGTCCATAAGCAAGTTTAAACCGAGTCATTCCAATAGCCACTTTATACGTGGTCTAGTATGCCCACAAAAGGGCAAATAAGAGCTGGTCCCATGGTTCCGGACACTCCAAGATCAATTTTCAGAGCATATTTACCAGAGTCTTATTGGTACTCTCAGACAGACCATTGGCACGTGGATAGTAAGGCGAGCTCAATTTGTGTACAATATGGAAAGTCTGAGTCAGCACTTGCATTAAGTGGTTTGCAAAATGTGTACCTTGGTCCATCACTATTTCCAAAGGTAATCCATATCGAGGGAAGACATCCTTCATCAAGCATTTGGCCACCGAAACTGTTGTGGCAGAACATAAAGCCCAAGCTTCCACCCACCTAGTGGCATAATTTTTACAGGTCAAAATATATCGATTGTTGGTGAGGGTCATTGGGGGTGCAATTGGGCCAATGAAATCTAAACCCCACTTTTGAAAGGGCTCCAGAGGGAGGACAGGTTGAAGAGGAAGCAAATGGCGCTACAAGGGCTGTCCAGACCATTGAAAGACATCACACTACTGCACAAATTTAACAACATCTCTATACATGGTAGGCCACCATAGCCCACTTTGCAGGATTTTGCGATGAGTGAGATTAGGTGCGAAGTGTCCTCCAGTGGGTGATGAGTGAGTCATGGCAATAACTGATGCCGATTCATGTGGAGGGATACATCTGAGTAGGACACCAGTCTGATCGATGTAATACAATTGACCCACAATCAACCGGAATCGTCGATTGTAGACTGCAATTTTCCGACACAGAGCAGTAGGAGTATTAGGAGGTGGACAACCATCATTAAGAAAAGTCATTAACGTATCATAGTATGCAGGGGCAACAGGAAGTTCTGGAGAGTTGTCAGAGGGTGCATCGGTTACGTAAATAGCCGGCATTGTGTCATCGACGCCTTCCATAGAAGTTTATCTCGAGTTCGCACAAGAGTGCTATGATTATTATCATCAATACAAGTATTAAGTGCTTATATATGATTGGTTACGATGAGATTAATGAATGTGCAAGAAGCACAATGAATAGAATGACGTCCATAGATATTCACTTTCACTCAAAGGTGGATACTATGTAAAGAGTTGATTTTTCAACGAGACGATTTGTGATGGTTAATTGATTTTCATTGATCTAAACGATCACTATATGCATGGATATATCTCCATGTCATAATCCATCCAACCTAATGAATTATTTTGTTTAATCATAATGATTAACATGTCGCGTCATTTTTAAGTTTGGAAAAAAATGATCGAGCAAATAGTTACTAAGGTAGCAGTCTCACAGAGATTTGGATGCTACTCTTTGAGGGAATGCCTAAATTTATTGAAATTTGGAGCACAAGTAGCTCCTAGGCTTATCTTTAAGCTTACCAAATTTCAAGTAATTTGGAGACTTTTAGGTAGGTCAAGTGACCTCTGCACTAAAAGTGCTGCTAGTAGAGGTAGAGGCCTGAAACAAGTGACATAGGCCTCCTACAAAGGGCATTTCTCTTAATTGGTAGATCCAAATGAAATTATTTTTTTTGTATATGTAATATTAATAGAGGCACTTTGTGCATACTAAGTTTCATTATTTTTAGAGATCATTTGATGGGTCAAATAGTCTCTGCACATCAAAGTGCAGCCTCTGGAATATATGAAATGACCACAGACCATGTCACCTAGAGGTGATTGGTTCTCTTAGCTCATTTACTCAAATTGAGTGATTTTTGTTTCTACCATTATCTTCACACTTCCACATAGTCTTTATGAAAGTTCAAGATGAAAGTATTCTCCATGTAGGAGATATAAAGAAAAGAATAAAAGTTAGCCTCTACAAAGTTTAAAAATTTGGCAGGTATAGAGGCTTAGTATTTTGGTCATTGTGGAAGTTTCAAATGTCCAAATACTATGAAACATATACCACTAAACTTAGGTAGTTTTAGCTATATGTTATTAAAATGTGGAAGAAATGGGACATCATTTGATAGGTCGAATGATCTATTCTTCGCAGACTAATCTATGGCGAGGAGTTTCCAAAGAGTGGTACATGTGATTGTTGAGCACATGATATTTTCATATTGGAAACTCCAATTTCAAAACTTTTTGTTGGAGAAGCTACTCCAGTATAGACCCTATGCTATAACCGAAAGTCATGGATTTTAGAATTCATCTTCATAGTTAGAAGATATTATAAATGTGCACTAGTAGTGTTTCTAGGCTCACCTAAGTGCAGGTGTAGCAGAGATAGAATTATACTTTTGAATGAGTACTTGATTGAATTTTGAATTGAACTTTTGTGAGACAAAACTAGATAAGGTATTCTATATTTGGGCACAAGGAAAATGAAATTTGGAATTTTTTGGATCAGTCTAAGGGCTTCAAGAAGATGACCGTGTACATTCTTAGAGTTGGTCGCCAAGTGTTCGACCCTTCTAGTAAAATGGTCATAAAACTCTGAGAAAATATCCAAATGAAGTGATTTTTGTGCCTAATTAAAGCTTGCAAAATGCTACATGAGGGTGAAAAATTTCATATATTTTGTATAACGTAAAATTTAGTTAGAACTCAGATTTAATCTGCTGCTATTCGAAATTGTTTATGCAGGAGACATTGTTGAAAGGAAAAGACTTTTCACAGGTTTTTAATGATATTTTTTGAGATGTTGTGATCACCATGGGCTAGATATGCCCTAGATACATTCTTTTGAGAATTTTTTTATGGTGACCATTTTCAGTAGGACAAAGGAGACTCCGTCCAGATTTTATAGAATATATATAGTGCCATGAGAGCATGGAACAAGAGAACTTTGCTAGTTGCTCTCATTTGAAATAATTGGATTCATACAAGTTGTATAAATTCCAATTTATTGTGAGTCAATATTTGATTTAAGATGCATGAGTTGATATTTGATGCAAGCCGCATCCTTCACAACTCTAGTTGAGTTGATTTACTAAATAGTTTCTCAATTCTCAACTCAAGATGAGTTGATGTTTGAGATAGTTATAAGTGATAGAGTCATAGGAATGACTTTGTTCTTTCCATCGAGGAAAGGAAACACTTCAGGAACACTTTATGATTTCATTACATTATTTATGGTTGTGAGTACACTTCATGATTTCATTATATTATTTATGGTTTTGAGTACTCACTAAGTTATTCTTATCATTTTTGAGAGAAGTGTTCAACTTTAATCTCATACACACATCTATGTGGAGTATAAAGTTGGTGGTATGGGACATCAAACTTTGTTTTCTACCTAGGTGTAGGACAGGTGGTATGGGAGAGAAGTCTCTGAGATTGCATTTTGATATGATTTGGAGTTCATTTATATGATCTTCTAGTATCATCTTATTATTAGACAACAGAGGGGAAGTTGAGACAGTCACTCTGTATGTGATTGCAAACAAGGCAAGTCTACAGGCAAGTAGCCTAGAAGCAGAAGGGCAAGGTTTTCACATAAGAACTATGAACAGGCAAATGCATTGAGAAGCAATTCATAGAGTACGTACTACTTTATTTGATATGCCTGAGAATAGGCCAGGGTTCATACATAGTGTGTATGTGGTGAGCTAGATGCTTAGCCTAGTGACGTATCAGTGTGCACACATTTACTTACCATTTTTTCGAGTATGCACTAGACTCATATTATGGTTCTCATTATATTTGGGAGTGCCAGATTATTATAGTAGTTTACTTGAGACACCTTATTCCTAGTTAGGAATGTCGTCACCTACTTCTACTTCTTCGGTTAGTGGTACAACCGTGCAAGGTGCCGGACTCTAATTATCTGCCACCGACTGCAAGTTTACAGTACCTAATGGGATAAGGTCCTTATTGGTCTTGAGGAAAGCCTCCTCCTTGTCATCAGATAGCCCATCCAACATATGGACTGGCTCTGCTACATATGGATGTGCATGGAGATCACAAGGTTGCATAGCATCCAATGGCACGACATACTTTCTGTGATTATTTTTAAAAATTAACTCTTGAGCTGACCAATCTTGTACGACCTTGGCTTGCTTTAGCCATGGTCGATCGAAGAGTAAGTTATAGTCGAGGCTAGATTCGGGTAACTCCAAGACTACAAAAGTCATTTTGAATGTAGTTCCATGCAGGGTTATAGGAATATTACGTACTAGTCCAATCGGATGGACTCTGGATTGGTCTACCATTCACACAAAGAACTGCACTGGTTCAATTTGGGTCCAACCCAATTTCTTACAAAGTGCAGCTATTGCAATATTCACTCCCGACCCTCCATCAATTAAAACTTGTGTGATCTTCTCATTTTTATACCAAACGGTGATCAGCGGTACAATATGATCCACCATAGGATCCATCTCAGGTTGTATGATCGTAGTTGCTGAAGTACATGAGGGTGCGGGGCTGACCTCCTATTGGAATTGTTGGCATACGCTAGGAATGAGGAAGAGTAACTGTCCCAAAGGAAGTGTGATTGAGGCCTTAGATATAACATCCCATACCTGATCTGTTTGTGTTGTGGTCATCACCGACTTCGGTTGTGATTCTACTATTCCCAAGGCGTAACTTTGTACATTTCATCTTGCATTTGGTAGAAAGGCCTGAGTTACCGGAACTAGGTCAGGGAACACCATTGGCTCCTTAGTTGTCCATTGACTAGCCTTTGTAAAAATATTTTGTTGCTCACGAATTTCGAGCTCGAACACTTTAGCTGCTGGTTGCAACTGTTTACCCGATCTTGTCTGTACTACGGCTGGTTGTGAATCAACCGGGGAAATATAAACCATATTTGTCATTGGATTTTATCTTTCCTTCTTTCTTTTGTCATATTCTGTGGCTTCTTTACAAAATCTACAAATATGCCCAACCTTGCCACAAAAATGACAACGAGGGGGTGGGTGAAATTGTTATTGTGCTGACCCCGATAGTTCCTATATCCTTACTGCTGGTTGATTTGCAACTGTGGCGATACGTAATGGGTGGGTGGGTGGCCCTGCTCCTGTATTATGGTGTTTACTACAGTTCTACCTTGCACCTTTGCATTACATGCACAGGTTTCTGTTGAGTGCCCTATAGTGTTACAAATGGCGCAATACATTTGGTTCAGAGCACATGTGGAACTGGAGTGATCAGGATTCTTACACTTACTACAGTACACTTGTTTGGATGGATCCTCACTCACGTTCTTACTTGCTTTCAACCATTCCAGATCCTTCGTAAACCCTCCACCTTTGTGCTCCAACTGTAAGGCCATTGCAATGACATCGTCCAATGTCATTCCGCCTACACAACGTATGATCATGATTTTTTTTTTAACTGTAGAGTCAGTCCGTTGATGAACCATTGTGTTATGACATCATCTGGCAGGTTAGCATGTGTCGGTGGTAGCTGCCTCAAGTGAGTTCTGAACAGTGTCGCATACTATTGGACACTCTGGTGTGGTTTCTATCGATTGTTTTGCAAATAATCATAAATTTTTACAGGGCTCTTCTTCAAACGAAACCTCTACAGGAACGCGTCGCTCACATTGTCATAATTACCGAAATGATTAATATCATATTCTATCAACCACCTTGCTGCTTCATTAACCAACATGGCCTGAAACACGATGGCCTTATACGTCAGGTCTGGTAGGTGGTTCAACACTGCATAATTGATTTCGAATGTGCAAACATGTGTGGCGGGGTCATCACCCGAAAATCCATCGAATTTTGTGTAGGTCACTCCAGTTGGGACCGGTCGAGGTGGCTGTGGTTGTTGTTGTTGTTGTTGTTGTTGGCCAGAAGTACTCATGGTTCTAGTATGTGGGAGTAATATCCCTTGTGTTTGGCCACTTTCTGCTACCGAATGCTCGTCGAAGATGCCCGAACTGGCACCCAATTGAACTGCAGTGTCACCGGATGACGTTGAGGTTTCACCGAAAACCATTGATCCTTCCCCAAAAAGCATTGATCCCTTACCCAGAAACGTGGATCCTTCACCAAAAAATGTGGATCCCTTACCAAGAAACGTGGATCCTTCACCGAAAAACATGGATCCTTTACCAAGAAGCGTGGATCACCATAAAGCACCGGATGTGCACCAAAAAGCAATGAACCTCCACCGGAGAGAACCAAACGCTCACCGAAAAGCCAGAAATGATCACTAATAGGTATTGGTCTATCTCCGCACTAGGTTTATGTACACCCATTCACTGGTGAATTGTCTTCTAATCATAAGGAAGTATCACCGGAACATACCAGAGTGGTACCGGAACACATTGGAGTCTCACTGGAATGAGTACCTATTTCCAACCATGAACTGTCTTCTTCTATACTTGCTTGTTCTTCACTTCTGCTACCAAGGGGTGTTCTTAATACACTAGGGATTGTCCATGGATGTTGGTTGCTTCTATACTTTGGGTAGGACTCATCGAAACGAGTAACCGACATATATCACTTCTTCAACTGGCGGTTACTATTCTCCATTGCTCATCTTAAGTACTGCTCTTCCCTTACTGGTTATTCCAAATCTGTTTCCATCTTCCCACAGACGGCGCCAGTATTAAAAGCACTTCTGTTAAGCTACTTTTAATCTCGTTTCTGGGTTCTTCGGGCTGGACAGGGGCCTGATAGTAGAAAGGCCCTTTTTTTAATTTTCGCAATTCAATATTTAAATGAGTAATTAACTATCTTCTCATTCAATATCTATCACCACATAGTATTTCTATTAAGCGTATTAGGCAATTATGAATCCGCACAAACTATTTATATTACTCGCAATATTACTGTATTTAATGCTTAACAACTGGAAACTTAAGAAACACCATATAGTAATCAGAATTCTGCGAATCTCCAACACAATAGCTCCACCACGGTTGCCTAGACAGATAGTCTGGCAATCCTCTGTCTAAAGCCGAACGCCGTGCTTGCCTTTTCATTAATCAAAAGAAAGTTACAACTTTTCGCCAGGCCTTTTTGGTGCGTGCGAATATAAAAAATAAAATTACAATCCAATCCGACGGCTAACACACCCTACCGAATCTCCAACTCTTCAAGCCAAATGTAGGTTCCGAACTAATGACATGAAGCCTATCGGAGCTTTACACATGGAGGTGATTCCTGAAGACATTTAGCCTAATTTGACCGAAGAAGCACTCGAAAAAGATCTAAGTACCTGGGTAATGCAATTTCTATTCATTCTTTACTTTGCATGCAAGGTACTATTAATGGTAAAGTTGTTGATATTTTACATGATGATGGTAGTTCACATGATTTTATTTCTCATACACTAGTGCAAGATCTTCAATTACATCCACTTCCTTCTATGTATAAAGTTAAGGCTGCATTTCAAGGAAATACATATAATGTTAGAAGTGCAGTACATCACGTTTAGATTTGTATTGGTTCATACGTAGATGAATGCACATTCTTAATTGCTCCTTTTCAGTCCTATGATGTTATATGTGGCATGCCTTTTCTTCACCATTATAAACCATGCATTGATTATCATACACACACAATGAGTTTTAAGTTTAACAATCAAGATATTTCTTTGTGTGCAATGCCTGAGTTCCAACCATTTCCATGAATTAGCCATACTCAAGTAGAACATGCATTTAGGAAAGGTTACAACTCATGTAATGTTTTTGTCAATAAAATAGTTCATTACACACATACACTTCCTAATACACATAAATCATTTATGGATTCCTATAAGGATTGTTTTACAACTGATTTTCCTTCTAAACTACCACCTTTTAGAGGATATCTTACCATAATATATGTTGGTGCAGAGCAATCAACAATTGAAGTTTTGGAAGTTAAAGAATGAAGACAAGATCAAGTTTTGAAGCATAGAAGAAGTTTACATTCAGGAATTGAAAGAGATGTACACATATGTACATTAGTTCAGATATAGGTCACTTATACTTTTGAATAGTCATAAGTTTGTAAATATTTGCTTATAAATACGATGGAAAATGTCGGGACAAGTATGAGAGAGCATGAGAATAGAGTAATCAGAAGTTGTATGAGTCATTTTTTAGACATCCTAGAAGTGAGTTAAGACTCTCTCATCACTTAGATGTAAAATTCTCAGAAATGAAGAAAATGTTGCGCCCGATGTTTCTGAGTTTTCTCCTTCTGTGTTAGATCTTTTGTGAAATGCTTTTGTACAAGTCTAAGTCTATAGGTGATTGACTTGTGTACAAATTTTTAGCTTCCAATTCTGATCAGGTTGAGAGAATTATGTGTAGGAACATTCGTATGTGAAGAAGTGTTCACTGGTTCCTGAAACAGGTGCAAAATTTGAAGTCAATGTTTTGGTCAGTTCTCCTTCTATAGTGTAAAGTTTTGAGCAAGCAGACACTGAATCTTTAAGCTGGAAGGTAAGCTACTTGTGGCTAAAAGCATTTGCATAAATGGGTTCTAGATTGAGAGAACCAAGTGTTAAAAGTTATAGGTGTCTAAATCAACTTCTCAGAAGAACAGTTTTAGACATAGGTGACTTGTTAAGTTGATTTCTCAAGATCTACTAAATCTTTTGGAGTCATTCAACTTTGAGGAGGTGCGCAATCTTTAGGCAACACCTTGTGCAAAGTTTTATAAAAAACTTTACACATTTGATAAGTCAATGAGAGAGATATGTGCAGCAGACTTTCTCTAGAATCATTCTCTTCACAAATTTTCCAAAATCCTTATAATTGAGTATTGATCCTCCAAATTGGTGAAGGTTTTGACTTAATCTTGATATAGAGGTGTTCTAATTTCAAGAGTAGGTTGTTCTTTTGGAGATTAACACTCTCCATTAGTGGTATCAAAGCAGGAAGCATCAGAAGTGAAGGAAGGAGGATCCCGACTGCTGCAGATGCAAAGAATTCAACATTTAAAGGTTCAAAAGGTGAAAGCTTGAGGATAAAGCTTGAGAAGGAGATCATACGACATCAAGGAAGTCAAAAGGAGTGTCATTCGAAGTAAAGGTACATTTGTTATTCATAAAATTTTAAGAATTCAATACACAGGTAAAGAAAGGATGGGAGATTCTCTTCAGATAGAGAAATTGTATAGAGAGAACTATCATGCATGGTCTATGAGGATGGAAGCTCATCTGATGTGCAAAGACTTGATAGCTTACATTACAGGTGAAGAAGAAAAGCCTCAATTCAGAGATCCTAGTGTTCCAACTAGGGAGGAATTATCATATTTGAAGAATTGGATGAAGAGAGATGCTCAAGCCAAGAGCATTATCTATATGGCAGTCAATGACTACTTGCTACCTCATATTAGAGGTCTTGAAAGTGCAAGTGATATATGGAATGCTTTGGAGGAGCATTTCCAAAATACTACAAAGTCAAGGAAGGCATCTTTGTGGGCAGAATTTACCACTTTCAAGAAGAAGGCCTCTGAATCTATCTCAGATTATGTAACAAGGATGAAAGACATTGCAGATGCATTAGGAGCAATTGATGAAGACATTGAGGAGGATAAATTGGTAAGGAAAATACTCACAGGTTTGAGAGGTGATGACAAATGGAAGCCATTCATTTTGTCTACTGAATTATCACTTGATCATTTCACTCCTGATTTAAATCAGTTGCTAGGACATATGTTAACCTTTGAGCAGGATGTCAAAGGTGAAGGTGACAAGAGTACAGGTCATGCAATGTACTCAAAGGATAAGAAGAAAAATAGCAAAGGAAAGCAACAAGCAAATGAATATGAAGGCACAACTAGTCAAGCCAACTTCCTAAGAGGAAGAGGAGGTAGCAAAGGTAGAGGAAGAGGCAGGAATAATAAAGATGGAGTCAAAGCTTGTTGGATTTGTGGTAAGACAAATCACTTAGCTAATGATTGTTGGCATAATACTCAGAATAATGGTGGATATAATCAGAATTTTAATTCAAGAGGAAGAGGTGGCAAAAACCAAAGAAGTAATTTCAGAGGTAGAGGTATGAGGGGTTATTTTGGAAGAAATGCAGGTAGAGGATTCCAAAGTCAACAATACAACAATACCTACTACAATTATGCTTCAGATCAGAAGGAGGACTCAACATTGATAATGAATGCAACTTGTGAAAGACAAAGTGAAGACCAAAGATTCTTCTACATTGACTCAGGGTGTAGCAATCACCTGATTGGTAACATAGCATTGATGACTGATTTAGAGAATAAGTTATCTAATCCTGTTGTTCAAACAGGTGACAATACAAAGCATAATGTGAAGTCAATTGGATCAGTGAAGGCCAAGGATGGTAGCACCTTATGGAGTAAGATCTTGTATGTTCCTACAATTTCTAAGAATCTGATAAGTGTAGGACAAATTGTTGAAAAAGGTTATGAAGTTAGGTTCACTAATGAAGGAGTGTTTGTGGAAGACCCTAGCAATGGGTATAAACAAATTGTTTCCGGGAAGAAAGAAGGAAGATTGTTCACATTGAAGATTCAAGGTAATGTTGGCCATGCCTTGTTCACTTATGGAGGACATAAGATAACTGAGTTAGATCTTCGGCACAAGAGGCTTGGACATTTCAATGAAAGAGGTATCAAAGAAATGATTAACAGTGGTTCAGTGCTTGGATTGCCTAATGTTACAGGTCAACATATGACATACAGATGTGAGGCATGTCAATTAGGTAAGGCTCATAAGCAATCTTACTCCAAGCATGGTTTTATGTATTCAGAAAAACTTGAGTTGGTACACACAGATGTGTGGGGGCCATCAAAGGATTTCAGTATCAATGGTTCAAGGTAGTATATGATTTATGTTGATGATGCTACCAGATGGATCACTATCTATGTGATCAAAGATAAGTCAGAAGTATTTAGTACATTCAAACATTATCATGTGTATGCAAAAAGAATTACAGGTCATAAATTGAAAAGACTAAGGTCAGATGGAGGGGGAGAGTATTTTTCTAAAGAGTTCAGTGATTACTTGTGGAATGTGGATATAAAAAGGGCAATTACTTGCAGGTACTCTCCTCAACAAAATGGTGTAGCAGAAAGGAGGAATAGAACTCTTGTTGAGTTTGCAAGATCCATGATGAAGGAGAAAAATTGCCCAAATTATTTATGGGCTGAGGCTGTAAATACAGCTCCTTATTTGGTCAATAGGTTTCCATGTAAAGCCTTGCAAGGTATGACACCATATGAGGCATGGTGGGGTAAGAGACCTACCTTAGATCATTGCAAAGTATTTGGATGTTTGGCATATGCATATGTGCCATCACAATTAAGACACAAATTAGAACCTAAAGCTAAAAAGTATGTATTTATTGGTTATGATGACAAGCAGATGGGCTATAGATTGTGGAGTCCATCCACAAAGCAATTCATTGTGTCTAAGGATGTTACATTTGATGAGCAAGGTACTTGGTGTGCAGGTACTATCAATATTAATACAAATGATGAAGAAGTTGTGAGTCAAAAGAAGGGTAAATCAAAGGTTCAGATATTTGATGAAGAGGAGAATAATGAAGTGCAGGTTGAAGTTGAAGAAATGCCAAGATTTGATCTTGAGTGTGAAGAACCAGAAACCTCAAGAAGTGGAGAAATCAGAAGGTCATCAAGACACAAGTGGAAACCTACAAGGTATAGCTATGACACTTCTTTTTTGGCTACAAAAGATTATGCTTACATGATAAAGACAAATGAAGATCCTTCCACATATGAAGAGGGAAAAGGTAAGGAAAACTGGGAGAAAGCTATGCAAGAAGAATATGATGCTTTAATGGAGAATCAAACGTGGGATTTGGTTCCTAAACCAAATAGTTAGAAGATCATTGGATGCAAATGGGTCTACAAGACTAAGAGGTTTGCAGATGGAAGTGTGTCTAGGTATAAAGCTAGACTTGTTGTCAAAGGGTTTGCTTAGACATATGGTATTGATTATGATGAGACCTATAGTCATGTGGCAAAGATGACAACTATCAGGACACTCATAGCAATTGCTGCATGTGAAGGTTGGAAATTATGTCAATTAGATGTGAAGAATGCTTTTTTAAATGGTTACATTTCAGATGATGTTTTCATGGAGAAACCACAAGGATTCAGAGATGAAAGGTATCCAGATCATGTGTGTAAGCTCAAGAGAGCTTTGTATGGCTTGAAGTAGGCCCCAAGGGCATGAAACTATAGACCTGTAAAGTTCTTGAAAGAACTTGGATCTCAAGTATCTAAAGCAGATAGTAGCTTGCTTGTGAAAGCAAGTGATGATGGGTTCATTTACATGTTCATATATGTTGATGATATAATGCTTACAGGTACAGATGAGAAAGGCATTCAAAGCCTAAAGAAGCTATTGGAGAAAGAGTTCAAAATCAATGATTTGGGAGATTTGTCATATTTCTTGGGCATGGAGATTTCATACACTCAACATGGAGTGTATGTGACTCAAGAAAGGTATTTGAGAAACTTGTTAATCAAGTTTAAAATGAATGATTGCAGGGTAGCACCTACTCCAATGGAGGTGAATCACAAATTGAGCAGATATGGTGGAGAAGAATTCAAGGATATGAAGCTATATCAGAGTTTGGTTGGTAGTCTTATCTATGCTACATTAACTAGGCCTGATTTATCATATGCAATTGGGGTTTTGTCTCAATTTATGCATTGTCCTAGGAAAGAACATTGGGTTGCAGGTCAAAGAGTGTTCAGGTACATTAAGGGTACACTCAAAGAGGGTTTGTATTATGGTTTTACATCAGATACAAACATCAAAATATATAGTGATGCAGATTGGGCTGGAAATTCTGATGATAGGAGATCAACATATGGATACTTGTGTTATGTGGGAGATAATTAATATCTTGGTGTTCAAAGAAGCAACACATAGTTGCTTTATCATCTACAGAAGCTGAGTACAAAAGCATGGTTGAAGCTGCAAAGGAAGTGATATGGCTTAAGACTCTGATGAAGAGTTTTGATATCATTCAGAGTACTCCTACTATTCATGAAGATAACATGAGTTCATTGTATCTAGCTGCTAACCCTGTTTTTCATGCCAGAACCAAACACATTGAAATTCAGTATCACTTTCTAAGAGAGAAGGTGATGGACAAAGAGATTGAAGTCATACATACTTCAACTAAAGATCAGATAGCTGATATGCTTACCAAAAGCTTGGATGGACCAAAGCTACAAAGATTCAAAGACATGGCAGGCATAAAGAAGATAGAGAAAACCTCAATTGATGATTGAGGGGGAGCTGTTGGTGCGGAGCAATCAACAATTGAAGTTTTGGAAGTTAAAGAATGAAGACAAGATCAAGTTTTGAAGCATAGAAGAAGTTTACATTCAGGAATTGAAAGATATGTACACATATGTACATTAGTTTAGATATAGGTCACTTATACTTTTGAATAGTCATAAGTTTGTAAATATTTGCTTATAAATACTATGGAAAATGTCGGGACAAGTATGAGAGAGCATGAGAATAGAGTAATCAGAAGTTGTATGAGTCATTTTTTAGACATCCTAGAAGTGAGTTAAGACTCTCTCATCACTTAGATGTAAAATTCTCAGAAATGAAGAAAATGTTGTGCCTGATGTTTCTGAGTTTTCTCCTTTTGTATTAGATCTTTTGTGAAATGCTTTTGTACAAGTCTAAGTCTATAGGTGATTGACTTCTATACAAATTTTTAGCTTCCAATTGTGATCAGGTTGAGATAATTATGTGTAGGAACATTCGTATGTGAAGAAGTGTTCACTGGTTCCTGAAACAGGCGCAAAATTTGAAGTCAATGTTTTGGTCAGTTCTCCTTCTACAGTGTAAAGTTTTGAGCAAGCAGACACTCAATCTTTAAGTTGGAAGGTAAGCTACTTGTGGCTAAAAGCATTTTCATAAACAGGTTCTAGATTCAGAGAACCAAGTATTAAAAGTTATAGGTGTCTAAATCAACTTCTTAGAAGAACAGTTTTAGACATAGGTGACTTGTTAAGTTGATTTCTCAAGATCTACTGAATCGTTTGGAGTCATTCAACTTGGACAAGGTGTGCAATCTTTAGGGGACACCTTGTGCAAAGTTTTATCAAAAACGTTACACATTTGATAAGTCAATGAGAGAGATATGTGCAGCAGACTTTCTGTAGAATCATTCTCCTCACAGATTTTCCAAAATCCTTATAATTGAGTATTGATCCTCCAAATTGGTGAAGGTTTTGACTTAATCTTGATATAGAGGTGTTCTAATTTCAAGAGTAGGTTGTTCTTTTGGAGATTAACACTCTCCATCAGTATAGACTTAAGTCTTGCTAGTTCTCCTCCCCATAAAGCACCTTATAGGCATGGATCTTTACATCAAGAAGAAATAGCTACTCAAGTTAAGTATTTAATTCACAAAGGACTTATAAGACCTAGTTCTTCTTGTTGAGGGTTCCAAGCTTCAACACAACAACGAAGGAAGAACATACAAAATTACTTATTTATCTTGCACTGAATCCTCATCCACAGAGATTCTACCAGATCATGTTGGATATTATATCACAATTTCATTTCTTTACACTTCTATTGAATTAGAATTACTCACCCTTGTCAGACGACATATTTTCAGAAGATAACAGAGTCTCACGATTACACACAGATTCAATGCACTTTTGGTGCAGAAGACTAGAATTTTTCCTCTTAAACTTCACAAAAGATAAAAGTTACAAACAAGAAATTTGTGTCAAAACATTTTTGTTTTTAAATTGACTCAACGCCGCTATTGCAAAATTATAAGTGTTAGATTTACATACGCATATTTGGACACACTGCATCACCACACTACTCATAGGTTGCGCAATGATTCGTGCAGACCCTGTTCACTATCCTCGTAATCTTGGTTGAGAAATCTTCTTGCTTCACATTTTCACGCTGTCTACTTTGTAACGTCTTCTCCCTTCTTACGACATGTCCCCTGACCTCGACATAACTGTCTCTTTATTAAAATCTAACGCATAAAAAATAAACATCCAACTAGATAATATCTACGTTTAACCATCTTTTCTAAATTCAAATTAATCATTCATCTTCCAGATTTCCTTGCCTTCAACACCTGGCACAGCCCGGTGGGTAATTTTGTCAAAAATTAGACTCGAATTTAGCAATCCCTTGATCATATAAAATAATTTCCTGTGACTGTTTGGAAATATGCACTTCTTCCGCTTCAATCTTCCGATTCTGCAAACTACTGAAATCCTCCGCAGAACAATCCTGCTTTCCCTGAAAATCCCCATGAATAATAAATTGCTACTTCTCAATTAATATATCCACTTTTTCTTCTAGCTTCCTCTGCAACAAGTGTTCCTGTAATTCCTTAATTATCTGTACCTGTTCTTCAATTTGCTTCTCTTGCTTTGTAATGACACATACTAAATCTTTTTCATACTTTGACACAAAGCATGTCTGCACCTGTTCATACTGAATCTTAAACATACTGAGCCAACGACTTTGGAAAACATTCCAAATGTCCTGAACATACTTATGCAGTTGCTGCTTCAATAATCCTATATCCGACCTTGTCATTAATATAGCATCTAACTCCACATCTTGATCTTTTAACATCTGCTTTTCCAACACCTGCAAAACTTGCATTCTCGAATGAAGAGCCACTTGTTCCTTCTGCAAAGTAGCATTAAGTACTGAATAATCCATCATCTCTTTTTGAATTTGTTCTTGAACAGACCTCTGCCATTCTTCAAATTCATGCATAGACCGCTTTATACTAGAGAGCTCTATCACATGTTGCATCTTGTCCTTTTGCAATTTCTCCAATATTTGTACCTTCTTATCCAATGCTTCCTGAAGTGTTTTAACCTGCTTTTGTAAAGATTGATAATCATCCACATTAATAAGTACTTTTGTTTGCTCATGCCGAGACAATTTTTCCTCTTGCAAAACTAAAAAATCAGATATCTCCTGCAACCTCTTCTTCATTCCTGGTACATCATAATATGTAGTCTTAATTGATCGATGCATAACATCCTCTGACATTTTCTCCCCTATTGCTTGCAACTGTTCCTCCAATCTTCTCTTTTTAGAGAACTTAAAAACAGTTCCACGTACTTTCGGATGCTCAACCTTACCTGCCACTTGCAACAGATTATCAAATTTTCTTTGGACATATAATCATATTTGATGATAAAACACAACCTTTCCAAATACCATTTTAACTGCTCCCTTCAAACATAACCTGCATTCTTCATCATGTAATACTGCCCTCCCCCTTCTCTGGGTCCAAAATCTTTCTTCAAGGCCTCCTCCGAACACTTTGGAATGACTACATCGTCGTACATAAGCAACTGAAATAATTCTACAACTAGTTCCGGTGAAAATTTTACCTGAAGTGCTAGCTGACCCTTCGTTTTTTGAATAATTTCCAGCTGACTCTTTGCGTAATAATTGCATCTCCATCGCACCCATGGCAATGTAGCGAACTGAAATAACCCAATCCTTCTAAGCCAAGTCTCATTTAGAGCAGACTGTGTATCAACTTCCACTTTAAAGTCTGTAAATGGTTCCATAAGAGTTTGCACAAACTTAGTCATTGTTGATGGCGTCCATATCTCATCTTCATCCTCCTGTAACAAAGTATTACTTTCCTCCGTTGTGGTTTCTTCCTTTCGCACTACAACTTCTCTCTTTCTCATACATCCCCCCATGACTCCTGATTCAGGCACCAACACAGAAGACGTAGGAAGAGACATTATCTTGGGAGCCATAAAGTAGGACTGAAAATACCAGTTCCACAAGTGCGAATGCTCAAACTACCACTGACTGCAATGATGGACGTACTTACGTATGTAACACTTCATGCGACACAATAATATTGTAATATGGAGCACCTTAAAAATCATCAACAGTCGGTTGCCCTGCATTTTGATAACCCACTTAACAAATCTTCTACACGTGCCTGAAGAATCATGGAGCTGAAAACTCATGTGCAATTCAAGAATACGAAATTGATATTTAAATTCCTCAATACTACCTTTTATAGTGCAAAAACTTCCAACTACACGATTCCGACAAATTGTATAGTGCAAGATAATAGTTGGTTGAAGACTGGCTTTCTTTATATGTTCCCCTTGATGAATCTGCTCCTTATAGGTCTGCTGACTCGTAATACTTAGTATACTTGTTTCCAAAACCTCATTACTTGCAGACCCAGAATATCCCTTAGTATGTGCACCCCGATGTAGTAACACTTCCTTATCAATCTTTGGCCTTGAGCTAACCCCTAGCACACTGTCGAACTGCAACTATAGATAGAGCCTCCATTGTAAGCGTAAGAACTTAATTAATGTAGTTTTGGACCAACACAAGGCCAAAAAACACTCTACCACAGATAAAAATGTAGAAAAATAAACTCTTTTATTGCGATGATCACCAACATTGCTGAGGTGATGTTTTGGATCATGCAGGACTTGCACAACATTAGCAGATAACCAATCCAAATGTGGTGGCTTCCCTTGAAATAATTTCAGCCTAAATCTATTTATTGGCTTGTCCATCCATGTGCCAAACACATCTGCCACTCGAAAAGTTCCTTGACCCAAATCCTTCACAATCTGATATGGGCCCATGTATCTCAATGTAAGCTTTCCTGGATGGGGTCCCAGCTTAGAATTATACACCATCACCCAATCACCTTCTTTAAATAACTTAAACTTCCCATTCTAATTTACCCAAGCTTGTATCCGCCTTTGAATCACCTCAGTAATATATGTACTTATCAAACAATCCTCCTCAATCTGTAAAAGATATTTACTCCTGTGTTTAACCGATAGCTCAGGCGACATCTTCTCTGCCGTAATCCGCAAACTTGGAACTACAAACTCCATAGGTACTACTACCTCGAACCCATACACCAATCGGAAAGGTGTCATTCCTGTTGTGACTTTAAATGCTGTTCTAAATGACCACAAAGCTGAGTCAAGAAACAAATCCCAATTTTTCTGATTTTCATGCACTAGCTTTTTAAGAATACACATTAAAATTTTATTCGTACTTTTTGCCTGACCATTCGCTTGAGGATGATAAGCTGTGGTCTTTTTATACAGGATTAAATGAATCCTTGTTAACTCTGAAATCACTTCATTAAGGAAATGAGCACCTCTGTCACTCACCAACTCAATCGGACACCCAAACTTGGTCATAATATTATGATGAAGAAATTTGGCCACACTTGCTGCCTTATTATCCTTCAATGCCACTGCTTCCACCCATTTCGTACAATAGTCGGTTGCTACCAATATATATCAATTACCCCGTTGAGTGGTAGGTTTAATAGGCCCCACAAAATCCATGCCCCATTTTTGGAAAGGATCCAATGGTAATACTGGATGATCAGCCATCCGATCAAGATTATTAGGTTGGCCTAACCTTTGACAAATCACACATCCTTTAGCATAGTCATGCGCATCCTTTAAAACCGTCAGTTACCACAACCCAGCTTGTAACACCTTCTTGCCTGTAATATCCCCTGACAAATGACCTCCTGCTAAACCTGAATGTGCTTCTTGTAGGACCGCTGGTTGTTCAAAATCTAGTACACACCTCCTTATGACCTGATCCACCCCCTTTTTGTATAATGCCCCAGCTATAACCGAATACGGCCTACTTTTAAGGGCAAACTTCTTCCTTTGATCAGGTGTAAAATACTGTGGTAATGTACCCTCCATTAAGAAAATTAATAATTGTTCATACCACGAATCTGCCTCTACCACTTGCGTAGTAAACAACTCAGCATCCCATAATACATCAAGTGCACCTGTGGGTGTTTCTCCGGATTCCAATCTACTAAAATAATTTGCCATCTCATGCTCTTTTCCTGGAGTATGCACAATCACAAAATCAAATTCCTGTAACAAAAGCATCCACCTCGCTAATCGGCCTGTTAATAAGGGCTTCTTGATTAAATAAACCAAAGCCTGATGATCCACATGAAAAACTACTTTATTGCCCAACAAATAATGTCAAAACTTGTTAAGAATATACCATCGCCAAAGCTTCCCTTTCCATCATCGGATAATTTTTTTCAGCCGCAGCCAATACTCTACTGGCATAATAAACTGGTCTATACCATCCTTTGTCTTTCTGCTGCATCAAAACTGCTCCTACGGCCACATCTGATGCATCAACAAATATGTGAAATGGCACTGACCAATCGGGTGGTTGCAAAATTGGTGCTACCGACACCATCTTTTTTACCAATTGAAATGCTTTCTCTTGAGCATTTGCTTAGATAAATGGAACATCCTTCTTGATCAAATGCATCAGCGGTAAAGAAGTGTTTGCTAAATATCTTAAGTATCGAGAATGCCACTTAATTTGACCCACAAACCGCATTACTTCTTTAACTTTGGTCGGTGCTTTAGCTGTACTCATAGCTTCAATCTTCTTAATATCAATAGCCATCCCTGCTTGTGATATAACATGGCCCAATAAAATACCACTTCTGACCGCAATCACACTTTTAAACGGACTCAATACCATCCTAAACTGCTGACATCTTTCAAAACATGATTTCAGGTGTAGCAAGTGCTTAATCATTTCACTAAAACTCGAAAAATCATCGACAAATACTTGCATAAAATCTTTTAGGTAAGGTTCAAACACTTTATGCGCCACATAATTGAACGATGGCGGTCCATTCTTTAAGCCAAAACTCATGACGGTGAACACATAAGCGCCGAATTCCGTAATAAATGTTGTTTTATGTTGTTCCTCCTTAGCAACACTGATCTGATTATATCCTGAAAATCCATCCAAGAAACTATACATTTCATGTCCTGCTACTACGTCCAACACTGCATCACAAAACGGCATAGGAAACGGGTCTGTAACCGTTGCCACATTTAACTTTCTATAATCGTCACAAATTTTGAGCTTCCCATTCTTTTTTGGGACCACTATAATGGGAGATAGCCAAGTCACCTGATTCACCGGTTTAATAAATCCGACTGCCAGTAATTTATCAATTTCTTCCTTCACCTGTTTAGCAAAGTTAGGATTCATTCTATATCTTTGTTGCGCCACGGGTACTGCATCCATCTTCAAATTAATCCGGTGTTGATACAACTACAGATCTATGCCTTTCACTTGAGTATAATCCCAAGCAAACACATCTACATACTCTTTCAGTAGGCAAATAAGATCCTCCTTAAACTTTCCTTCCAATGTTTTACCAATCCGCACCATCTTAGGTTCAACTTCGGTTCCTAAATTAACCTCTTGAAGCTCCTCCTCCTTTACTCGCATAGAGCCTACATACTTCCGATCATACATCCTTTCCGCCAGCGTAATTATTTCTCTGTCTTGTTGTTCCACCTGCTGCCGTACCGGAATGTCCATACGTTGATCGAATATCTTTTGTAACTGGGCACCTGCAACCTGTTCACCCGAAACTGGCCCTTCTACATTTAGCACACCAATATGATCCTTACTTAATACTCCTGCAACATCAACTTCTAATACCGGCACCACCGTTGGGTTTGCTTGCAAAAACTTTTCCTTTTCATCATCCTCAATCTCATCCACTAAATTAATAGTTTGAGCCATCAGTGGTTTCTCTTGTACCGACATATTTTTTCGTCCACGCATAGAGATCGTCAATTGATTTTTACCCTTGGTAATCATCACTACATTCAAACCCCAATCTTGCTTGACTTTGGCAAGTCAAAACCAAGGTCTCCCTAACAACATTTTGTATGGATATGCGGACTTAGACATTCAGATGACCACAAAATTGACCATAAATGTGATGTCGGAGATAATAATTTCTTGCTGCTTTAGAATACCAACCGGCTGTACTCGTGTTTGATCCGCCATCTTTACTTGAAAAGGTGCTGGAGCGAATACCCCTCTTCCCATCTCAATAAAAACATGCTCGGGTAATATGTTTACCCCTTATCCTCCATCAAGCAACACTTCTGTAAATCGCCGCTGATTGTACTGCACTTGAATTACTGGTACTACAAAATCCACGTCTGCTGGATCAATACTGTTGACCGAAGTTGAAGGGATCGACCTAATTTCGGGCTCTAGATGATTCCGAAGTAGCTTTCTCAACAATTTCTCTCGAAACACAGGTACCAAAGATAACAGTTGATCCAAAGACAACTGTAATGGTGAGCTAATGATTTCATCAGAGCAATCATTTGCCAGGCTTTGCTGACTCGGAGCCTTATCCCGCTCCATTATGGGAGGTATCAATTTCACACCCTGTTGTTGCTTTGTCTGACTTCCACACCTCGCCTGATTATGAGGCTCGTCCTGAACCTGTTTCATAACCTTGTCTCAGATTTGCCTTTGTTCCTGCCAATCAATAGGGCCTTTATTTTCTGATCTTGTAACCGCCAACACTTCAACCTCTTTACCTTTTCCACATTGTTTACAATCACACTGCCATTGGTTATTATTCTTAATGTGCCTTCGATGAGATGGACTGGGTGCCTCATGGGCTCTATCCGCTTGATCTAGCCATTCTATTAGCATGGCATTTTCCTGAGCCACCTGCTGCCCCTGTTGTTGATGTTGTCCCTGTTGATTATGCAGATTATACCTAATAAGAGGTATACCTCTTTCTTCACGATGCTTTACCCACAAAGGGCAATTGGGCCCTATCCAATGATCGGGAGCTGAACAATATCCACACGGCATTACCTTTGGTGGTCGACCTTGGTGATTTCCTTGTTGCTTATTCCCTTGCCGATTCCCTTGATCTCTCCATAGTGGCCTTACTTGTTGCTGTCTCTGAAAATTACCCCGCCCTTGGACAGGGATAGCCTGATTGGCCGCTACCTCATTGATATGTCGACTATCTTGCCGTGAATTTTGCCCTCTATGCTTATGGTTATACCAACACTAACTTGTTGTATGTCCCTCTTTGTCACAGATATCACAAAATCGTTTTTCTTTTGGAGCTACTATGGAGTATCCATGTCTCTTTAACTTATTAATCCATGCCTCTTCTTTACTATTCTTGGCTTTATGCTTACGCTGCTTTGTCCTTACTATTTCATCCTCGTGGTCATCAGTGTCAGAATCACTTGAACTCTTGCCGGACTCCATTACTGAATCCGATTCAACCTCTGAACCTGTTGGGGGATTCTTAGACAAGAAGGAGTTTGAGGGTTTGTAGGAGAAAAGGGAAGAAACAAGAAGAGAAAATACACCTCGAAGCTTCTGCCAATTGATTACAGTAAGACAATTACAATGTTTGAAGTACAAGACAAGCCAATACCTCTGTTCACAAACCCACAGAGTGCCCAATTACAAAATACCCAATATCCCAAAGTCTTCTTGCCGCCGGCCTCCTCTGCACCAGACCTCCACCTGCTTCAAGCTTATCCTTGTGCACACCTTGCACCAAGCTTCCACAAAGGGGGGAGGAGTGAATACCTTCTGTCGGTACGCGCCCACTACAATGGGACCTTGAGATACTTGGGGGTACTAGCTTAGCACTCTCTGCACAATCCCTTAGGCACTCCCTATGCACTCCTTCACTTCCACTTCTCTGCGTCGCACACTGGTGACTCTTGCACTTCTCCCTCTTGCTTCACTTAGCCTATGCTCTCTTGCTTACTCTAAGATTGGTCCAAGAATGGATCTTACCTTGATTTAAGTGTGTCAATCCCGTACGCTCCTAACTCCAATGGTATCTTGGTGCTCACTTTGATGTCCCAAGATTGTCTTCACAAGTGGCAGCCAACGACTCACTCTTTGTCCTGTAGTGACTTTAGACTTAAACAAAAATTTTTAATTGGGGGGCCATATTTCCACCTGTGCGTATGCTGCCGCCGCTTCACATACCTTCACATTTCCTTTTAAGCCTTCACTTTTGCACATAATGGGGGTTCACCCGAACCTTCCAAAACACTTTAAAACACATTTTGAACCTTAGGGAAATTAGAGAAAATACCTCTGCAACTCACTTTCTCCAATTTACCCTTTGTGGACAATTAATTGTGCACTACCTCTGCACTTTGACACCTGCATTTTAGCACTTTGACTTTGCACATGTTGCCTTTGACCTTGACCTTGTTGAATTTGACCAATTGACTTTGACCTTTGACTTTGACTGCAAAAGACTTTGACCAACTTGACTTTTATGGGCTCAACAGTTGCCCACTCCCGAGATAACCCCGAGTAAATGGACTGCGGAGCATGAAACGAATGTATGCTAGAACCTATGCCGGCAGCTATGACCGCAGGGGTCAGCGAACCGGATGGGAAATGAGGGAAGTCAAGCAGCGCTGTGCGAATATCGGAACCCTCCGCCTCGGATAAGAGGAGGGAGGCCAATCGCCAAAGACTAGCCTCACGGAGGCAACCCTCGGGAAGGAGATCAAAGAGCGGGATGGGAGGCAAGGCTAAATGCAGGCGGATGGATAGGTTCGAAGAGGGGTCGCGATGGTCAACGATGGATGACGAAGGTGGACGGGGAACAGGAGATGTAGAATGACTACCAGAACTGCGTGCGGGGTGGCCACTAGAACCATCGAAGAGCGTTGGCACGGCTGTGGGAGGCACTGCAACGGGAAGATGTGAAGCTGGGGGAAGAGGGCCGGGGCTATGTAACGAGGAACCAGATATGGAGGGGCACGGAAGGGACACCGCGAAAGGCTGACTACCCTATAAATGGGTAGGGGTGGAAGGGGTAGTAGGGCGTGGTACTGGTGCGCGAGGGACGGGGTGGACTATGGAGGGTAGGGGGCCCCAAGGGGCGGGGTGGAGGGTGGCGACAGGGACGGTTGGGGTGGAGGCCAGAGGGGCTGACCGGGAGGGGGCCATAGGCAATAGGGGGCCTACCTCGGGATGGAAAGGGCCGAAGGCCAAGGCGGAAGGAGCGAGCTCTGAATATGCCTCGGTAGCCATGGATGAATCCTACTGGGAAGCGGAAGATGCCATAGATACAGATCGAGAACGCGGCACAACAGTATTGTTAACGCGCGGATCCGTGTGTGTGGTTGATGAAGGGAAGTTTGTTCTTTTATAGAGGGAGAGGGGGGGGGGCTGTCAGAACGGGGGGCGGGGGGGGGAGGGGGGGCGAGGGCTGTTAGAACGGGGGGCAGGGGGGATGGTCGGTGGCGTCGGTGGGGTGGGGGGGGGCAGGGGGGGGGAGGGGAGGGGTGGTGGGGGGGGGGAGGGGATGGTCGGTGGCGTCGGTGGGGCGGGGGGGGGGGGGGGGGCTGTCAGAACGGGGGCGGGGGGGGCGAGGGGGGGGGATGGTCGGTGGTGTCGGTGGGGGGGGGGGGGCTGTCTGAACGGGGGGGGCGGGGGGGGGGGGGGGGGGGGGATGGTCGTTGGCGTCGGTGGAGGGGGGCTGTAAGAACGGGGGGCGGGGAGGGGGGGCATGGGGGGGGGGGCAGGGGGAGGGGGGGGGCAGGGGGGGGGATGGTCGGTGGTGTCGGTGGGGGGGGCTGTCAGAACGGGGGGCGAGGGGGGGGGGGGGTGGGCGGGGGGGGGGGGGGTGGGATGGTCGGTGGTGTCGGTGGGGGGGGGCTGTCAGAACGGGGGGCAGGGGGGGGGGGGGGGATGGTCGGTGGTGTCAGGGGGGGGGTGGGGATGATCGGTGGTGTCGGTGGGGGGGGGTGGATGGTCGGTGGTGTCGGGGTTGTCGGTGGGGGGATGGGATGGTCGGTGGTGTCGGTGGGCGGGGGGGTGGGATGGTCGGTGGTGTCGGTGGGGGGGGGGGGTTTGCAAAAAATGCCCTGGGGTGTGTGTGTGTGTTTTTTTTTTGGTTATATATAACCCAAAAATAGAGAAAAAATGAAGGAAAAATCCAAAAAGTTGCCAAAAAATGGCCAAAAAATTCTGAAACATTTCTCATGAAATTTTCCACAGGGTCAAGTTCAATTTCTTCCATCAAACCATAGAGAGCCTCCTTTTATTCCTCCTAATTGGCAAGAAAATGACATCGGAAAGGGATAAAAAATGCTAGAAAAATGCTAAAATTACTAGAAAAATTTCCAAAAAATACCCAAAAGTTTTTTGTTTGCAAAGGTTATGAAATGCCTTATAGGTTTGCTAAAAACACCAGGAACAAGAATGAAATTGCTAAAGAAAACTACTAAAACTGAGAAAAAGGAGATGAGAAAGCTATGTACAACCTGGACAGATTTTGCAATTCCAGGTGATCCATACTTCTTCAAGTGTGTTGATGATAGGCCTTGAGCCTGGATATGTTGACCAGTGGCAAGGCCTCTCCTTTTAGCGTCTCTAACTCCACAGCACCCCAATTTAGCATTGTTTTGACTCTGTAAGGTCCTTCCTAATGTGGAAGCCATTTTCCTCTCAGTTGTGTATGAAGATGAGGTCTATGGAGAAGAACTAACATGCCTACTTCAATGTTGTTGCTCCACAGATGTCAATCATGTGTCTCCTTCCTCTTCATCTGAGTTTCTAGTAGACGAATCTTCCTCTTCATCTCAATTGTTTTGTTGCTAGTAGACGAATCTCCTCCACTTTATGTAGTGCTCCGAGCCTCTAAGAGAGATCACAATTCTTCTTGCCCTGCATGAATGCTATCTTAGGTGATCCCTGTAAAAATTCAAAGGGCTCAATGGGCAATATGCCATAAACTAGTTGGAATGGAGAATATCCTGTGGCCTCTTTGTAGGCTAACCTGTATGCCCATAGGGTACCTTGATAAGCAATGCCCCAGGAAGTGGGCTGTAACATACACTCGTTTCTTAACATTGAGATTAAAACCTTATTTGTCGACTCAGCCTATCCATTGGCTCTTGGATAGTAAGCACAAGAGGTCCTATGTAGAATTCTATACCTGTTGAAAATTTCCTGCAGGACCTTATTGACAAAATGGGTACCTTGATCTGTACAAATTTCAAGTGGGCATCCAAACCTGCAAATGATGCTACTATAAATGAAATCAGCAACAGTTTGGGTAGTGCAATCGGGGGAGGCAATAGCTTCAGCCCACTTTGTCGCATAATTTGTAGCTATCAAGAGATATTTTTCTCTTTTTGGAATTGCGGGAGGGTAGATGGGCCCTACAAAATCTAGCCCCCACTTCTCAAATGGTTGCCAGGAAGTGGAAACAACCAAGGGGTTATGCCTCTGCTTTTTTGGCTTAGGTCCACACCTCTGGCAAATGTCACATGCCTTTCCCCATTCATCTGCATCCTTAAATAGTGTAGGCCACCATAGACCAGCATTCAGTATCCTCTAACTCATAATATGCCCTGGAAGGTGCCCCCCACCTATTCCTTCATGTGCAGAGTGAAGGACTTCCCTCACTTCTTCTTCTTCCAAACACTTCCTGAACCTGTCATCCTTGCCCTGTCTATACAATTTATCTTCAATGAAGGTATATGGTCTACTCTTGATTAGCAGTCTCTTCTTTTGCACAGCACTAGCCTTTTCTGGATACAACCCAGTTTTAATGAAATTTTTTATATCATAATACCAACCTTGAGCTTGTACAGCAAACAGATGAGCATCTGGAAAATCATCATTAATACCACTAGTTTGATTCATCATATTGATTCTGGATAGGTGATCCGCCATAACATTTTCTTTACCTGGTTTATGGACTACAGAAAAATCAAACTCTTGGAACAACAATAACCACCTCCATATTCTACCAGTGGCGTGTGGTTTGTTGAGTAGGTATTTTAGTGGTTGGTGATCTGTTATAATAATAAATTTTACTCCCACTAAGTAATGACAAAATTTTTGGACAGCAAAGACCATTGTTAGGGCTTCCCTTTCTGTAGTACTGTAATTCCTTTCAGCCTTGGTCAAGATTCTACTGGCATATTGAATTGGTCTGTCCACTTTAAATTCTTCACTGGGTTGGGTCAAAACTGCCCCCACTGCATAGGCACTGGCATCTACATGTATATGAAAGATTTTTGACCACTCAGGTGTGATCAAAATAGGAGCAGACACTAACCTTGACCGTAATGTTTGATATGCTTTTTCCTCCTCTTCTTCCCATTTAAAGGGTACTTCCTTACTTGTAAGTCTAGCCACTGGTCTGGCTATCTCTGCATACATTTTTATAAATCTTCTATGGTATCCAGTATGCCCCAAGAAACTCTGAATCTCTTTAGGAGATTTAGGTTTAGGCAACTTTAATATAGAAATGATTTTATCAGGATCTGGGGCCATACCTTTAGCCGACACCACATGTCCTAAGAGAGTTCCTTCTGTCACAAGGAAATGACATTTATTTGGATTGAGCTTTAGCTTAGTCTCCTTGCATCTTTTGAAAACATTCTGCAGCTGCCTCAAGTGATGGTCCAAACAATCTAGAGGAGTTTCTTTGTGAGAACCTGAAAACGAAGAGAAGTCATCCATGAAGATTCTAAGTGATTCCAACAATAGGGGGCCAAAAATAAGATTGACCGTTCGATTAAAGGTGGCTAGAGCATTTCTGAGCCCAAATGGCATTTTTACATATACATATGTTCCCCAAGGTGTGATAAAAGTAGTCTTTTCACGATCCTCTGGGTGTATTGATATTTGATTATAGCCACTAAATCCATCCATAAAGCTATATAATGCATGCCCAGCCACTTCTTCAATGACCTGCTCTGCAAAAGGCATTGAGAACCCATCTAGAATGGTCACCTTGTTGAGTGCTCTAAAGTCAACACAAATTCTGATTTTATTAGTATTCTTCTTTGGTACTACAACCATAGGTGACAGCCACTCTGAGTGTTCTACAGGAATGATGATTCCTGCATCCTCCATCTTTTGTATTTCCACATAGACAGCTTCAACATATTTTGGATTAAGTCTATAACTCTTCCCTCTTATGGGTTTGGCTCCATCAACCAGAGGGATTCTGTTCTCTCCATAAGATGCAGGCACCCCTTCTAAGTCTTTATAATGCCAAGCAAAAACATCTGTATAATGATTCAAGAATTATTTTACCTTTTCAAGGAGCCCTGGGTGGTTCCACAACCAAGTGGCCACCAAAACTGGCCGATTATTGTCTTGAGTGCCTAATTGTATTTCTTGGACAAGAATTCTCTCTACCATATTATCTTCGTGCTCATCTTCTTCCTTGTCTTATTCTACTAGCTTTTTGTGCATTGCTTCATAAGCAGGTGTATTTTGGACTTCAATGTGTTCCTCCTTGTCCTGCATCCAGCCTGTAGGGATTTCTTGAATTGGGAAAGAACATTCTTCACTAGAATTTTTTACCTTGCCTTTAGCTTTAGTAACCTCTTTATCTGTGGTTGTCATATCCTCCTCCAAGTTATATTTGAGGGGTGTCTTCCTGCCCCTTCTGTGGTCTGTGATGGGCTCTCCCAATCCATCAACTTGGACTTTTTCCTTATCTTCATCATAACCTTCAGTTGTGCAAGAATGATTAAGAAAAATTCCAAAACAAGAGGAAGAATTGCCTGCTTGGAGCCAATTTAGAATATCCTCTTCTTCCTCGAAATCTATATGGGGTTGATCCTCGGATTCTGTTTCCATGCATATGCCAACTGTTTGCATCATGCTAGTGTTTTCTTGATTATCTGGGCCCTCTTCTAAATGAATCTGTGTCAGCTCTTGCCCTTTCTTTTGTACCCACATAGTGTCCTTGCCCCAATCATGAATGACACTTGCATGCCTCAACCATGGTCGTCCAATTAAGAGGGGAAATCCTCCTTCAACCTGGGGCAATCTTAAAACCACAAAATCTAGAATGAATAGATTACCTTGTACTTCAAGTGGAACTTTTGGGATCACTCCCAAGGGCCTTACTTTGCTCTGATCTGCCAAAGTAACAGTGAAATTTGCAGGCCTTGAAGGATGGAGTCCAATCTTTTCCATTGTGTGTTCAGGCATCAAGTTAATGCCAGAACCACCATCCACAATAACTCCTTGGAACTCATGACCTTTGATAGATACTGTGAGCTGAGGACTTTTATAATCTGTAAGGGGTGCTTCCCCTACAATTTTTCCTTTATGTAAAATAGTAGTCTTTGCCACCAAACTTGTAGTGGAAGCTTCATCAATTATCTGCAATAACTCTGATCTGAATTTCCCATCCATCTTTATTAATTCAAAAATACTAACCTCCTTTTTCATGGACTTGAGTAGTTTTGAAGCCTCTGATTCCTTGAGATCCTGGGCTCCAGTTGACTTATCAAACTCCTCATGAGCCCTGTTGAAGGCATGCCCAATGGCATCACTAGTGCATATGAGATCTCCTTTTTGACTTGTATCTGCACCTGTGGTGACTTTATCTTCAGATGGTTCTCTGTTTTGATTCCATTCCTTAATCTTTGACCCTTGTCCTATGTCTGCTTGAGCCTTCCCCTTGCTTCTTGTCTGCACAGTCAAAGATTCTATTTCTTCTAATTGCACCACCCTGGTAGATGGTGATGGCTCATTGACCAGATCACGCACTTCTTCTTTGTGCACCAAAATCATTTGAATATGAGGCCCGGATGAAGAGGTTTGATTCTTAGGACAACAATTTGTATAATGGTCTCTTGCATCAGGGCAGTTCTTGCAAGGAGGGGCATTTTTTGGTAGGGTGCACCTACTTTGATAGTGCCCACATTCTCCACATCTGAAACAGATGATTGGCCTCCTAGGCCCATTTCCAAAGTTATTCCTCTGTCTAGGATTATAGTTGTTACCTTGATTTGGTGCAGCAGCCATCACATTTGCTGGTGTTAGGGGTCCTCCTTGTGTCCACTATGTCGTTGCAAGCATTCCTCTTGATTGGCATTCATGGGCCTCATGGCCAGCTTTCCTGCATAATTGACAAGTCACACTTAACAGAGGACATTCACTTACTATGTGACCTTGCTTGCTGCACATGGAACACCAAAGTCCACTCTTGATGCCACCTCCTTTGAGCTCCTGCAACTCCTGTCGCAGCCGAGCCAATTCCTCTGCCTGGGCCTCCTCCTCCTTTTGGAGCTTTAGTGCTTCAATCTCCCTTCTCAATTGAGCAACAACATTCTCTTCCTCTTTGTAGGGCTTATTTCTTTTTAAGCCCTCTAGCTCTTTCCTTAGCTGTATCACTGGATCCTCCATTTCTGTACCATATGTTGGTTGGGAAGAGGTTGCTCCATACTGGTACCTTATCTGCTCCAAGCGTGTGGCTGTGCTGATGAACTCCTCTATGGAGGCTATAGGTAACACTAATTCCTTTATTTTGCATTGGGTGGCCACTGGTAGGGGCTTAGCCAACCATTTCTTAACGAAAAAATCGTGTGGTGGATCTGGCAATTTAGCCATTAGTGCTTTGGCCCGAGTCACAAACTCTGGGAACTTTTCTCCTGGACCTAATCTTAAATTTTTTAGCTCTTCTATGATAACCTCCGCAGTGTTGCCATGCTGGAACTAATTTTTAAGAGCATCTTTCATCACATCCCAAGTGGTAAAATGGTTTTCAGCAAACTTGTTGAACCACTTATCAGCTAATCCCTCTAATGTGGCAGGGAAGAGAATCAAAAAGGCATCCTCCCTACCCATTAGGCCTCTAGTCTTACATAGTGCCAAGAACCTTCTAATGTGTTCATCCGGATCCTCCTGAGCTAGGCCTTTGAAAGAAGGAAACTTTATATTTAATCTAGAGAGTAAAGTTTCCAAGTCTACCTGACCCGCCATGCTCTTGACTAATGATGTTGAAGATAGTGGACTGGGGGACCTTCTAACCACCTTCCTTCTTGTCTGCTTGCAGGTGACCCTCAATACTCGGGATCGGGTTGCGGTCCTGAGCAGCTCATAGCCCACTGAATATGAGACACTTGATAAGAATATTTACCTTTTGTTTGATGAAGTAGCACTATGGTTCTGTCGACACTTGATCTCTTCTATGCTTTGCACTTGGATTCTCCTAAGCTCAAATCTCCTTGGATGTCCCACCGGGCGTGCCAAATTTTGTTGGGGGATTCTTAGACAAGAAGGAGTTTGAGGGTTTGTAGGAGAAAAGGGAAGAAACAAGAAGAGAAAATACACCTCGAAGCTTCTGCCGATTGATTACAGTAAGACAATTACAATGTTTGAAGTACAAGACAAGCCAATACCTCTGTGCACAATCCCACAGAGTGCCCAATTACAAAATACCCAATATCCCAAAGTCTTCTTGCCGCCGGCCTCCTCTACACCAGACCTCCACCTGCTTTAAGCTTATCCTTGTGCACACCTTGCACCAAGCTTCCACAAAGGAGGGAGGAGTGAATACCTTCTATCGGCACGCGCCCACTGCAATGGGACCTTGAGATACTTGGGGGGACTAGCTTAGCACTCTCTGCACAATCCCTTAGGCACTCCCTATGCACTCCTTCACTTCCACTTCTCTGTGTCGCACACTGGTGACTCTTGCACTTCTCCCTCTTGCTTCACTTAGCCTATGCTCTCTTGCTTACTCTAAGATTGGTCCAAGAATGGACCTTACCTTGATTTGAGTGTGTCGATCCCGTACGCTCCCAACTCCAATGGTATCTTGGTGCTCACTTTGATGTCCCAAGATTGTCTTTACAAGTGGCAGCCAACGACTCATTGTTTTGTCCTGTAGTGACTTTAGACTAAAACAAAAAATTTTAATTGGGGGGCCATATTTCCACCTGTGCGTACGCTGCCGCCGCTTCACATACCTTCACATTTCCTTTTAAGCCTTCACTTTTGCACATAAGGGGGGTTCACCTGAACCTTCCAAAACACTTTGAAACACATTTTGAACCTTAGGGAAGTTAGAGAAAATACCTCTACAACTCACTTTCTCCAATTTACCCTTTGTGGACAATTAATTGTGCACTACCTATGCACTTTGACACCTGCATTTTAGCACTTTGACTTTGCATCTATTTCCTTTGACCTTGACCTTGTTGACTTTGAACAGTTGACTTTGACCTTTGACTTTGACCTTTGACTTTGATTGCAAAAGACTTTGACCAACTTGACTTTTATGGGCTCAACAGAACCAGAATCAGATTGCTTCTTTTTGCCTCGTCCAAACCTTCTTTCCACACGCACCGCTGCTAATACTAGTACATCGAATCCATTTGCAATGTCCACACTGGCCACCGCATGTCTTATTGTGCTCTGTAATCCTTTCAAAAAAAATCGTGCCAACATCTCATCTGTAGGTCGTTCATTACCTTGCAATCTTTCCATTAAGTCCAGAACCTCTGAGCATAGTCTTCCACTAGCATGGTTTTTTGTCTGATGGCCCTCAGCTTCCTTAATACATCGGAAGGAGTCTTTTATTTTCTAAATCATTGCAAGAATGCTATTTTTAAATCATCATATGTAGCAAAATGGGCAATGCCATATTGACTGAACCAGCTCATAGCTCATCCTTTCAACGTGGCGGCAAACTGTTGAAGCTTAATATCATCATTATACATAGCTGGATATCCATTAGCTATCCATTTTATTTCGAATTCAGCCACATGGCAATCAGCATCCTCTTTAGAGGTTCCCCTGAAATGAGCAGCTTTGACCTTAGGATTGGGAGGTGGTTGAGCCATTGGTTGTGGTTGAGGTGTACGCCTAGTTCTTTGATTGCCCACCCCTGCAAGTGGGTCAAACTAGAGTCGTCTTCTTATACCTATAGTTGCTTCTCTTAGGAATAATGCTCCAAGTATGCCACCCACTAACCTTGCCTCTACTGCACCTATTTCCTCTTGTTCCTCTTCAATGTCTAGATTTTCTTCCTCCTCCACCTCATACCACTCGTAAAAGTCTGAGGATGTCTCCACGTTTGCTGCTTTTGCCTGTGCCCTCGTAAAATATACTTTACCAAAGCAGTTGCATCTGTCCTTCATGCATTTCTTGCTACATCAGCAGTATAGTAGGATCGCCAATTGTGTTGAGGGTTCCAAGGTTCAACACAACATCGAAGGAAGAACATACAAAATTAATTATTTGTCTTGCACTAAATCCTCATCCACAGAGATTCTACCAGATCATGTTGGATATTATATCACAATTTCATTTCTTTACACTTCTACTGAATCAGAATTACTCAACCTTGTCAGACGACATATTTTCAGAAGATAACAGAGTCTCACGCTTACACACAGATTCAATGCACTTTTGGTGCAGAAGACTAGAACTTTTTCCTCTTAAACTTCACAAAAGATGAAAGCTACAAACAAGAAATTTTTGTCAAAACTTTTATGTTTTTAAATTGACTCAACGTCGCTGTTGCAAAATTATAAGTATTCGATTTACACATCGCCAATTGTGTTGAGGGTTCCAAGGTTCAACACAACATCGAAGGAAGAACATACAAAATTACTTATTTGTCTTGCACTGAATCCTCATCCACAGAGATTCTACCAGATCATGTTGGATATTATATCACAATTTGATTTCTTTACACTTCTACTGAATCAGAATTACGCAACCTTGTCAGACGACATATTTTCAGAAGATAACAGAGTCTCACGCTTACACACAGATTCAATGCGCTTTTGGTGCAGAAGACTAGAATTTTTTCCTCTTAAACTTCACAAAAGATGAAAGCTACAAAGAAGAAATTTTTGTCAAAACTTTTATGTTTTTAAATTGACTCAGCGTCGCTGTTGCAAAATTATAAGTGTTCGATTTACACACACATCTTTGGACACACTGCATCACCACACTACTCACAGGTTGCACAATGATTCTTGCAGACCCTGTTCACTATCCTCGTAATCTCTGTTGAGAAATCTTCTTGCTTCACATTGTCGCGCTGTCTACTTTGTAACATCTTCTCCCTTCTTACGACATGTCCCCTGACCTCGACATAACCATCTCTTTTATTAAAATCCAATGCACCAAAAATAAACATCTAGCTAGATAATATCTATGTTTAACCATCTTTTTCGAATTCAAATTAATCATTCATCTTCCAGATTTCCCTACCTTCAACACTTCTCCCTTTGGAGCACCTGTCCTTTTAGTAGAGAAGAAGAAAAAGATTTATAGGATGTGCATTGATTATAGAGCACTCAATAAGATCATAATTAAAAATAGATATCTATTCCTAGGATAGATGATTTGCTCGATAAACTTCATGGAGCATGTGTCTTTAGAAAAACTGATCTCAAATATGGGTATCATCAGCTAAGAATGACACAAAATGAAATTTATAAGACTACCTTCAAAACTCAAAATGGGCACTTTGAATTCCCGTTAATGCCTTTTGGACTCACAAATGCACCTAGTACATTTGCATGTATTGATGAATAACATTTTTCTTGATTACTGTTGGAGTTAGACGTCTGCGGAAGCACGCGAACAACACAAGGAAGAAGAAGAAGCTTGGAGCACAACACAGAAGACTGAATGTATTACTAGAGAATGTACAAAGATAAGTAGCCCATTAGGGCGATAGGCGTATATACAAGCCGGGGGAAAAAAACCTCCTAAAGAGGAAAAAAAGTGCCCCGGCTGTCCTAGAGTGTTCACACACATCACTACCTAAATATATCAACAAATCCCCCCAGGGAGTGATGCGGTGAACAAGGAGCTGGCACTCATTGTTGGAACTCAAAGTTAAGCACAAGCATGGAAGCACATCAGAAAGGTGGACACACACAAGAAGAAGGAGCAAGTAGGGAGCTCCAAGAAGTGTATGTTAAATTTTCACAAGAATTCCCTACAAACATAGTGATTTTCATCACTAAAAACCATTTTAAATACCATTTTCTATTTTTCTAACTCCATTTTGTTCAAGCCAAGGAGTCCTTGAGCTTGAGGAGTATTAGAACTATCGTCCTACCAATTTTCATAATGTTTAGACTCCGTTTGAGCCCTCAAATAAGCCCTCGAACCTAATTTTTAACTAGGCCGGACACTAGGTCTAGACAGGGCCAAAACTACTCAAAAAACTATAAAAAGAGCAAGAGAGCTCATTTTTGAGGTTAGCTGGTGAGAGAATAGAGCTTTTGTAAGAGAACTCTTTTGCAATCGAAGCTTTTCATTGTTCCTCTCTTTGATCTTGCCTTGTGTGCGTGTGTGTATGTGTGTGCATGCTTGTGTGCTTTCACTCACACACTTGTGCCTTCACTTGCTCGTGGTCTTGATACCGGTCCTCACGTCTCCGCACATTGACAAGTAAAGAAGGTGGTGCTTACGCTTGAGCTACACCAAATTTTGGCGCCGTTGCCAGGGAGAGAGCTTCGAGGACGAGCGTTGTGATGGTAAGATCCTAGATTTGCGACGTTGGAAGGTAAAAAAACTATCATTTCAGTTCATTTTCTGTTTTTTCCTATTCATCTTCATCATCATCATCATCTTCACCTTCTTCCATCTTCTTCTTCATAAAAAATTCTTGTTTCTTAGTGCATTTTCACCATTTTCATACCATTTTTCATGCATTATTGTGTGGGAAGGAGTTAGGAGGTGCAAGGGAGAGCAAGCGCTGTTTTTTTTTCATGATTTTCTGCTCATACGGAGCTCGCCATTGCCGGCGCTCAGAAATTTGAATTTCCCGCCAAAAAACGCGATTCTGTGATGAAAATCACGATTATGTGAAAATTCAATTTTTTTTGAAAAATCACGATTTTCTGTTTCCCGCCTAAAAGCTTGTTGAAAGAATCACAATTTTGTGGTCATTCTCAGAATCGCGATTCTGTGGTTGTGCTCAAAATCGCGATTCTCACAAGTCACGATTTTCAGCCCAAAAAACACGATTTTGAGAAAACACGATTCTCTACTAAAAATCGCGATTCTCAAAAATCATGATTTTTAGCCAAAAACATGATTTTGTGAAAACACGACTTCGTGAAAAACACGATTTTGTGAAAAACACGATTCTCTGAGACAAAATCACGATTCTCTAGAACACGATTCTGTGAAAACACGATTTTTTGCCCAAAATCGCGATTTTCAAAAAACACGATTCTCTACTCAAAATCGCGATTCTCACAAATCACGATTTTCAGCAAAAACACGATTCTGTGAAAATACGATTTTGTGAAAGCACGATTCTTTGAGACAAAATCGCGATTTTCATATCGAAAACACGATTCTGAGAAAACACGATTCTCTGGTTGTGCTCAAAATCGCGATTCTCATAAATCACGATTCTCTGGGACAAAATCGCGATTTTCATAAATGACGATTTTCTAAAAACACGATTCTCTAAAAAACACGATTTTCATCCAAGGTACAAAATCGCGATTTTCAAAAACACGATTCTGTGTTGTTCTCAAAATCGCGATTCTCACAAATCATGATTTTCAGCCAAAAACACGATTCTGTGAGAACACGATTCTCTAAAACACGATTTTGTGAAAACACGATTCTCTGGGACAAAATCGCGATTTTCATAAATCACGATTTTCAGCCAAAAATACGATTTTGTGAATCACGATTCTCAGAGACAAAATCGCGATTTTCAGAAAACACAATTTTGTGCTCAACATCGTGATTTTCAAAAACACGATTTTGTGCTCAACATCACGATTTTCAAAAACACGATTTTCTGCTCAACATTGCGATTTTCAAAAACACGATTTTGTGCTCAAAATCGCGATTCTTTGACTTCACAGCATCGCGATTCTCTGATTTCACACGATCGCGATTCTCTTGAAGTTCACAAAATCGCAATTCTCTTGATTTCACAAAATCGTGATTTTTTCCAAAAGGTCCTGTTTGCCTGTTTCGACCCCCAGGAGCCTGATTTGACATAACTTTTTCATCCAAAGTCCATTTTTTGAGCTCTATAGCTCGTTGGAAAGCTCGTTTTGAATAGGATAATTTGAAGTTGACCTTTAGGTGGGACCAAGAAACCAAGGGGACTCCAAAGGATTTGTGAACCATACCAAGGGGAAATTTTGGACTCTTAGCCAAAGCTTATAAACCTGAGATCTGGTAGGCACCTAGGAAAGGATAGACAAAGCATTAGATCTTCTTAGTCCAGTGTCAACCACACAGCAAAGTCTTGGGCACAACAACTAAGTGGTTGTCCTTACGTACTAAACTCTGACACAAGTGACTCAGAAATGTCTTTTAGCATGGGAAAGTCTGCAGGTGGCTCAGAGACTGCCCATCTACAAACACGAGAAGGTCCTTATAAGACACAGTTGGAATATATTCGGACCAACCGATTAGGTGCTCGCATCTATGAGGATGGCCTGAGGCGATCAGTGGTCCAACTCAAAAATCCAGATCAATCCTTTGGACTTGAACACCCGGTGGTCAAGTTCGAAGAGGGTTCATACATTGATAAGGAAGGAACCATGTATGTGGTTACCAACCAACTAGATAGGACTGATGAGTTTGGAAATGTCATTCTTGAGAACGAAATAGGAGACCAAGAATAAGGAAATGTAGGACAAGGACCCTAGACTCCTAGAGGTAAGTCAGTTTTGACCAGAGTGATCACTCCAGACTCGATCCCTCAAGACAACAAAAGCATAGAACTATTCTTGAATAGAGAAACAGAGGAAACCTTTTGGAGATTCAAGCCAGATCAACCTATCCAATTGGGCATAATCATCATCTATGAATTCAAAGATCCTGTGATACCAGGCAAAGTTGTCTACCTGGATAACACATCAGAGAAGATATTCTTGGTAACAGAACATGATAGACATGCATATACTTGGAAAAGTGAATTGATTTTCCCTCCACCAAGATCCAATGTTTCCCATGGCCTCCAAGGAGTAGGATCATCCCACGCTCATGAAGCCCAGAGAGAAAGAACTAGAGAGAGACCTGAGGTAAGTTTTGCACACACCGTGGGCAGGAATATGTCATGATTTGAAAATGAAAGACATGAAAGAGAGAGACATCAAGCACATAGGCAACAAAGAGATGAACAGGATTTTCCATTGCCTAGACCCCGAGAGCACCCAAGAACCCTTGGACCCACTCAAGTGATCAAGGCAATGAAGAATTATTTTGACGGGTCAGGAGATCCTTATGATCATGTGGCCGAGTTCAAACAAGTGTTAAGAGCTGAACACGTTGAGGATTTGTTCACCCAGTACGAGGCATTTGGTCTGACTCTTAAGGGCACTGCCTTAGCTTGGTTTCAACCACTGAGTAGTCACAACTATCGCGATATAGGTCAACTGCTAGACGAATTCATTGTAGAATTTTCCAAGAGTGGTATCAAGCATAACACTTCATCTTTGATCCACAGCTTCAAGCAGACACCCCAAGAAACAGTGCGACTAGCAGGTAGAAGGTTTAGATAGTACCTAGAAAGATGCCCTGCTCCAGAGCTACCCACACCAGCCAAACAAGTGGCTTTGTTCTTAGATGGCTTACTGAGCACAAAATTAAGATCATATGTATACTTGAAAGAGCCTAGATCCATAGAAGAGTGCGTGCGGACATGCATTGACATAGAAGATAACTTGGGTGAGGAGTTAGGATTATCCAAACTCTATAAGGATTCAGATAGTTCTACTAGTCGTACTTCAAAAATCTCCACGGAAATAGAGGAGATAGCTGAGCAAGTTGCCAAGAAGCTGGGAGTCCAAAATAAACAAACACAGAGAGTCACTCCATTGAATCGGTGTTATACTTGCGGAGGTGACCACATGGCTAATGTATGCCCATTGCACAACCAGAACATGAGAGAAAGGAATGCTCCATATTGCACTATTGAGAGAAAATATACGAACCACACGACTCAAGATTGTCCCTATAATAGGCAGGCTGTTAGACAGAATTATCAACAAACTTACCAACTAGGTAGGTATCAAAACCAATACCAACAGCCATATTATAGACCACAACAGCAATATCAGGCACAATATAGGCCACAACCAGTCTTGGGAAACCAACCACCAGCTCCTGCCAATGTGATTCCAGTCAAATATGCTGTGGGAGAGGAAAATCCAAATAGAGCATTGGTGCCACTAACCCCATTGATACCAGATAATGACTCTCATGCTCATAGTTCAGACTACTCCCATAAAGGTAGTCCACATGCTTATTACAAAGAGTCACCTGAACGTAGTGAGATTTACTCGTATCAATATGAGGCACCACCTATGGAGCAAAATTGAGAGCCAGATACTCCAATGTCATGTACACAAATCCTAACCCTAGCAATTGAGACAAATGAGACCACAAGCCCCTAGAGGATCTTGTTTCAGATGTCAAGGTGACCATTTCATTCGTGACTGTCCCCACCCACCATCTCCGAGTCAAGGACAGGCTATCACAATACAGGCTTTTTGTCCTGATTGTGGCAAAGACCATCTCCCCAGAGATTGTCCAAGAAACCCCTCCAGTGCACCCAAGATTACACCCATTAATGTGTAGGCTTAGTGGCAGATTCAAGTTCAAGTAGTAGTAATGTGGCTCCTATACAAGTTGTCACTAGAGCACAAGCCTTAAAACAGGATAAACCAGCAGAACAATCAGAGTCGAGTGAATCAAGAGAGCCTAGTAAGAGGAAAACAAGAACATGGAAGGATACCAGAGAGAAGGCCAATCGCAAGTGGAATAAAAAGTTATCGGAACTAGAAGAAAGCTTAAAAGAAGCGAAAACAAAAATAGAAGACATTGCATCTCAAAGCCCCTAGCATGCCGAAACTCCATCCACTCCACCTCATCCCACCCCACCACCCATTGTAAATAGACCGCAACCAGGGTCTGTTCTTGTAGATCCAACCCCAGAAGGCTTGGACATGATGTTCAAGGCCTACGAGGCTCGACTTCAAGAAGGGCCTACAGCTACAAACCTAGACAAGAGTTACCCTAGAGAATATTTAGAGATTGAACGGATGAAAATGTGCATGAAAATGGTAGAACAAGCTCAAGCTATACTCGAGACTAGTCAAAAGTTCAATCAGACAAACTCTGTCAAACCGGATTTGCATTTCCAGGGCTTACTAGAAAGATTAGAGCAATTGGTAAACAAACCACAAGTTTCTTTACCTCCACAGGCTCAACTAGTTATCGAGAGAAGAAGCTCACCACCAATGGGAGCTTATGTTCCTAATTCCACGGATGCTGGAATACCTCCTTCAATTCAGGAGCACTCTCAAGAGTTCTTCTGGGAAATACAAGAGGAGAAATGGGCCAAGGAGAACAGTAATTTCCCTCCTATTCGTGAGATTGATGACCTTCATTATCAATTTCCCCAAGACATTCCATCTATTTACGGAAATGAAGCAGAACAACAAGAAGACGAAAGATTAGATTTTGAATCTAATACCTTAGAAGAACTGCCTCAATTTCCAGGCCCATGGGAGTCTGAATCTCTTCAGATCAGAGCTCCCATAATATTGGTCAGACATGAAGACTCAGTGGTCCCAAGAAACACTGATGTCGTGAAGAACACTAGGGTTCAATGTCATCTCACTGTAGAAGAGCTGCTCAAAGCAAAACCGGAGCTATGGAATCATGTGAAGGGTCAGGTCCTAGAACTTGAGTCCAATATGCCAAAAACAGACTCTAAGCAAAAAGTACCAGAAATACCTCTAGACAAAATAGGGGACATGTGTGAGGGTGAAGAAGGTAATACTTATCTTCCAATCACCTACCAAGGTTACACAACCAAAGCAATCATAGATTCAGGTGCTGGTGTTGCTATTGCGACCACCTCCTTGTGGAAGCAATGGGGCAAGCCCACATTAAGACCAACTAGAATGAAGCTTCAAATGGCTGATGGTCATTTTGAAAGACCTCTAGGATTGCTAGAAGGGATAACTCTAACCACTTGTGGTGTAGAGTTTGAGCATACATTTGCTATATGTGACTTTGAGAAAAATAATGTCTATGGGATGATCCTAGGAAGACCCTTCCTACAACAATTGCAAATAGTACAAGATTGGGGAACCAACTCCTTGTACTTACAACACTTAGGGGTCACCACCAAGGTCAATTTGAAGGATTACTCTTTCAGAGATGTACCACCCCTACAGTGGAATCCTATCCATAAAGCAAAAGAAGATTCAATCTCTGTGCATTTTGAAAGTTCACTTGATCCATCATGGCTGCATGAAGATACTCATTTGTGGACGTGCAAGGTCACAGAGGAAGAGGAAAAATGCTTGAAAGCAAGAGAAGAAGGAACTTCACCAGGAGATAGACCAGTTAGAGACCCAACCTACACGCCGATGATCTTTCCAGATGAGGAATTTGAGCCTCATGGCTGGCCTGAAATCTTAGCCACCATGGACATTGCTGTCAATGAAGAACAATGGACACCTCATTGTGATGAGGAGGGTTATGATATTTCAGTGTTCATGTGTCAGCCCTTTCTAGAAGAATGTGACCCTAGTGATGTCATAGAAGAAGAAGAGAATGACGAGGATATAGAGTCCATTGTGATGGATAGTTGCTTTAACTTAGAGCAGCACTATCTAGAAGATATAGGAGTGTTCACCCAAAGAGAAGAAGAACCTCTCACAAGTATTAAAACGATAAATTCAAAGGATGGGAGTGAGAGTAGTCAAAAGAAAAAGAAAAGAAAAGCAGTGAAACAAGAAGAGGAGGAATCATTGTTTGAAGTACCAGAAAACTTCAAGAAATATGAAGTTGACGACCGCAAAATTTTGGTACGAATGCCTAAGAGAGAGGCTATCATAGGAGAATCATATGATAATAAAGAAAAAACTAAGAAAATTGTAGTGACCATTGAAGAGAACGAAGAGAGATGCACATATATAGGAGATGACCTAAGTGCAATAGAAGAAATGGAGCTTGTAGCTCTATTAAGGGAATATAGGGATGTGTTTGTGTGGCACTATAGAGACTTGAAAGGGGTAGATCCAAGAATTTGCTCTCATACTATCCCCATAACCGCTGATGCCAAGCCCACCAAACAGAAGCCCTACACATATAATGATACATATGCAGCCAAAATAAAAGAAGAAATTGATAGGCTGATTAAAGCTGGATTCATCTATGAGATTGAGCATACTGAATGGGTGTCCCCCATTGTAGTGGTACCCAAGCAGAATGGGAAGTTGCGAGTGTGTATTAACCTTAAAAAAGTTAATGCAGCTACGATCAGAGATAGTTATCCACTTCCAATCACAGAACACCTATTGGAGCGTGTTGCAGGCAAGGAAGTTTATAGCTTCCTTGATGGGTTTTCAGGTTACAATCAAGTAGCCATTGCCCCAGAAGATCAACACAAAACAGCTTTTGCTATAGAGTGGGGAATCTTTGCATTTCGTGTGATGCCATTTGGGCTCACCAATGCACCTGCAACATTCCAAAGGCTCATGTGTCTGTCTTCAAAGAGTTCTTGCGAAATAGCTTAGAAGTGTATGTGGATGATTTATATGCTCATTCCCAAGAAAGAAGGTTTCACATCCCTGAGCTCAGACAAATCTTCAACAAGTGTAGAGAATATCGAGTGTGTCTGAACCCAGAAAAGTGTGTGTTCATGGTGCGTCAAGGTAAAATCTTAGGTCATATTGTTTCTAAGAATGGAATCTCAACAGATGAAGGTAAAGTACGAGCCATAGCGGACAAGGCTTTATGGGCCATTGTGGATATTACCGTAGGTTTATCCACATGTACGCGATCATAGCTAGACCCCTTTATGCCTTGTTGTCTAATTTTGAGTGGAACAACGAATGCGAGAATTCTTTCAATGAACTGAAGAAACGTTTGTGCACAGCATCAATACTGACCACTCCTGATTGGAATAAACCATTCCATGTCCATGTGGATGCATCCAATCACGCCATAGGATGTGTGCTAGCACAACCCACAAGTGAAGGAAACTTAGACTTGCCCATAGCATACGCTAGTAGACAGCTCACTACAGCCGAACAAAACTATACCACAACTAAGCGAGAGGGCTTAGGCATGGTATATGCTGTGAAGAAGTTTAGACACTATTTATTGGCCAACAAGTTCAAGTTTTTCACTGATCATCAAGCTTTGTTATATTTGGTCAATAAACCTTGCAATACTGGACGCTTAGTAAGATGGTTCCTCTTACTAATGGAGTATGACTTTGAAGTTGTTGTCACGAAAGGTAGAACCCACCTTCGGGCAGATCACCTTTCTCGCATCACTTCAAGAGAGTCACCGCAAGGAGTGTCTGACGAACTACCCGATGCTTATCTGTTCAATTTAGAAGTTGTTCCTAAATGGGCAAGTAAGTTGGTACCAGTCCTAACCTTCGGCCCTGTAAATAAGAATGTGAAAACATCACAAGAAGAAATTGTAAAATCACAAAAATATCACATATTAGTAGGAAGCATGTACAAACAAGATACTGAGGGTGTATTAGCTTGTTGTGTTGCGGACGATGAACATAGTAGTTGGTTGCAACAAGCCCATGAAGGAATGCTAGGAAATCACTATTCTAAACAATGAACATTGCAGAATTTGAAACGTTTAGGAGTGTATTGGCCCAACATGGACAAAGAAATACTTGAGTGGATCAAGGATTGTCCAATGTGCAGAGAGAGACCACCAGTGGAGCATGCGACCCTTTATCAAGTATCATTAATTCCAGATTGGAGTACTCCATTGGTAGAGTTTATGAGATCGGGAAGATTACCCAAAGAGGTGAGTCTAGCAAGAAGACGAAGCATGGAGCAAGAGGCTCAAGGCTATGCCTTAGTAGGAGAGAACCTATACCGAAGAGGCAAAGATGGTTACTTAAGACTGTGCGTTCATGAATCAGAGTATTTAAAGGTCTTAGAGACTGCACACAATGGTGTTGCAGGTGGACATTTTGGTCGTGACCGAGTGATCAAGACCATTCTATTCTCAGGACTTTGGTGGCCCACTCTTCATATGGATGCACATACCTATGTGAAGAAATGTGACACATGCCAACGTGCACAATATCCAGTTAGAAAAGACGAGATGCCTTTGAGGCCAATGATGGGAGGGTGTGCATTTTCGAAGTGAGGCATAGACTTCATAGGTCCTATTAACCCCCCAGCTAGAAGCTCCCATGCAGAATATATTATTGTAGCCACAAATTACCTTACAAAGTGGGCAGAAGTGAAAGCCACAACAGAGAATGATGCTCAGACTACGGCTAAGTTCTTATTCGAGAATGTGTTCACAAGATATGGACTACCAATAGAGTTGGTGAGCGATAGAGGCAAACACTTCTTGAATGAAGTCATTGAAAATCTTCTCCAAGAATTCTTGGTGATACATAAGAAGTCTGCCCCCTATCACCCACAAGCTAACGGACAAGCCGAGAGTACCAATAAGATCTTTTGTAATGTATTGACAAAATTGGTAAATAATAAACGCTCTGATTGGGACAAACAACTTCATCATGCTGTTTGGGCTTACCGAGTTGCCTACAAAACGGTACTCAATGCCACCCCATTTTAGATGGTCTTTGGACAGAATGCGGTGCTACCATTGGATTTCTTAATCCCTGCTTTAAAAGTAGCACAAGAGCATGAGTGGAATGGACATGAATTGTCATCTAGGATCTTTGATCTAGAATGCTTAGGTGAGACAAGGCTACGAGCGGCTGCAGGCATCTACGCTGCAAAGAAAAGGCAAAAGGCATACTTCGATGCACACATTAAGGATAAGTGACTGAAAGAGGGAGATCTAGTGTTAATCTCTTATAGAGGACATGCTAATGAGACTCAACACTGCTAAGAAACGAAAAGAAGAAGAGTTAAGAGTGAGAGAAGAAGCACAGGCAGAGGCCAGAGAGCGTATTAGACGAAATAATCTAAGGCGATTAGGCCTAGATGTCAACTCAAAAGCCCCAAAATATCACATGGATATGTGCCAAAAGTTAGGCATAGCGACTTCTCACGTCATTGACCGAAGACCCTTTGTGACCATAGAGATAGAACAAGGGAAGGGTGCAAGGACATTGAAAGCATTGATTGACTCAGGTGCAGCAAGTAGTGCAGTTAGACTTTCCTACTGCCAAGACTTTCAGTTGAACATCAATCCCATAGAAGCTTATCTCATAGGATTGGGAGGTGTGGAAACCCCTTGTTTGGGTGAGGTGGAACTTCCCATCTACCTTCAAGATGTTCCAATGAAATTCAAAGCGCTAGTATGTCAAGATGAGAACCTTACAGAACCACTTGTCTTGGGTCAAGATTGGATCTATGACCATGCAGTTAACTTCAACCTAAGAAGTCAAATTCTTCAAGTTTGGGTACATGAACAATGCATTACATTAGAATTAGAGAACTGCATGCTCCTATATCATGGCACCACACACTCTCTTAGTTCTTCCAAGACTAATCATATAAAAGAAGATGTTGTATGTGTCAAAAGCTCTATGATGCAGAAGGAGTCAATCGTGGAAGAACAGGTTCGAAGGCGGGTGGATCTTTCTTCTTCTCCAAAGAATCAAGTAGCCACAGTAGTGAGTCCACCACACAAGCAAACCGAACCGTTCACGACAACTACTACATCAAATAGAAAGACACCATTCGATAAGAAAGCAGTTCCGAGCATGAAGCAGATCTGGATACGCAAAGGAGAGCAACCACCAGCCTTGCCCCCACAAATCCCATCTTGGCAAGCCAACCAGGCCAGAAGATGAAGGAAGCAGCTCGGACAAGCTCAATCACAAGGTATCCAACAAGTTTGGGTGCCTAAGAAGTTAGTTGCAGCTCAATAAGGGCAATTACAGATGTGGGTACCTAAGAAGCTCTTACATCCACAACAACCTATGTTCTCCCACATGCGAAAGGTCTCAACAAAGAAGCCAAAAAGAGAAGAGGGTAAGAACCACGTACAGAGACCGAAAGAAGATCAAATAAGCTCTTCAACAATAGTAGGAAGAAGTGAAAAAAGGATATGGGTTTAGAAGACAAAACTACAAGTAGCCTCCATCAAACCAAAGCGCCAACCACACTGGATACCACAGTTCAGAACGCATTCAAAGAGGAAGACGCCTAAAGTAATCTCTACAGTGCCAAATGCTGTTCTAAAATGGATCCCTATAAAGAGGAAGGATCAGTGGTCATCTCGAGATCCAATGGATACCTCCAACAAAGATGACACCAACATCTGCAAGTGACATCAGGCCTCAACGAGTGCCAACCATGTGCTCCTTGCACAACCTTGTCTTTTGCACCATTCAGGTCATGCATTTCTAAAGTATGCATTAATATAGGGCCACATTACAGGGCCCTGCATAGACACATTGGAGAGTCCCATGCACAAGAGCACATTGACATATGTCAACTATTTTTTCTGATACTAACATCTATCTTCTTGTTTGGTGACATTGTTCCTCAAAAAAAAAAAAAAAAAAAGAGGAAGCACTTGTTCCTAGGTTTGGCTCATGAAACATGAATGAGTCATGCTTGGTTAAAGGTGGAGCTGTTGATTATTGGGCATTTATCACTCTGGATAGAAGTGTGTCTTGGCTAGCAGATGATATAATTGCTACCTTATCTCATAGATGTCAAGAACTTGGCATGAGCATGGCATCCACAACTATGGTTTCCTCTTACTATGGTAGGAGTGAAGAGCTTGAAGGTCTGCAACTTGAATGATGCATAACTATTGCATGTACGAGAGCATCCAGGGAGATATCTGCACGGGGTAGCTCTGGTACCTTGCAAATCTTTGTATGTATACTGGATGAGAAGACTCCTGCTTATGGTGAGCTAGAGAGAATATGTGAAACTAAGCTTAGTGTAGTTCTCGAATGTTGTTTGTCAAGGAATATAAAGAAATTCAATTCTTTGTATTTGACAAATGATGCTTTGAGAAGAGGAGACAGGATCAGCCACTCAAAAGATCTCATAAGTGGACTATCAACATGGACTTTCATCACCAATGTTCCATCCCAAAGGCCGAGTGTACAACATGAAGAGATAGACATCAATCAACCCTTCACCACGGTAAGTATCTTTACTCTGGCAACACCATAACCATGATAGATTAGGAAACCTCTTCGTCAGCATACCCTTGAGCACTTAGCTCAAGACCCGCAATTTTTGCACCATACTTCTTCCAATGCATTTTCCAAGTAAGCATGCGTAGGGCTACATTACAAGGCCGTGCACAAGGCACATACTTTTTTCAACCCATGCACATACACACTTACCCATCATTCACTATGGGCTATGAGTACTTGGCATGATTCCTATGAACATCAACTTTGGAAGATCTAGAAGACACCAACGGAGACTCACACAGTCATGCTGGAATCAAAGGCAAAAGCACATACCAAGGGACCACAACGTGCAAAGAATCATAGTGACAGATGAAGAACCAGACAACCAAAACTGCCACATCTGGAAGTCAGACGACTTTTGTTCGTACAGAAGGGATACTCCCTCTCAAAGCACTACTTGGAACAACCACTACAACAAGGGTCTGTCAGGGATGATAGACTCGAGAGGGGGGGAGTATTGGAACTCAAAGTCAAGCACAAGCATGGAAGCACATCAGAAAGGTGGACACACACAAGAAGAAGGAGCAAGTAGGGAGCTCCAAGAAGTGTATGTCAAATTTTCACAAGAATTCCCTACAAACATAGTGATTCTCATCACTAAAAACCATTGTAAATACCATTTTCTATTTTTCTAACTCCATTTTGTTCAAGCCAAGGAGTCCTTGAGCTTGAGGAGTATTAGAACTATCGTCCTACCAATTTTCATAATTTTTAGACTCTGTTTGAGCCCTCAAATAAGCCCTGGAACCTAATTTTTAACTAGGTCGGACACTAGGTCTGGACAGGGCCAAAACTAGTCAAAAAACTATAAAAAGAGCGAGAGAGCTCATTTTTGAGGTTAGCTGGTGAGAGAATAGAGCTTTTGTAAGAGAACTCTTTTGCAATCGAAGCTTTTCATTGTTCCTCTCTTTGATCTTGCCTTGTGTGCGTGTGTGTGTATGTGTGTGCATGCTTGTGTGCTTTCACTCACACACTTGTGCCTTCACTTGCTCGTGGTCTTCATACCGGTCCTCACGTCTCCGCGGATTGACAAGTAAAGGAGGTGGTGCTTACGCTTGAGCTACACTCATGTATAAGGAAGTGCCAAGCTATGTGGAAATCACTCCACAAAAGGAAGTAAGCCCAAAGCTTTGCGGAAAGCTTCAAACTTCTCCCTAGGCAGAGCCTTCGTGAAAAGGTCTGCAATGTTCTCCTCCGTGGGCACATATGCCAAGCTGATCTCCCCAGCAGAGAACCTCTCCCTGACATAGTGATAATGCACTTCAATGTTCTTAGTGCGAGCATGGAACACAGGGCTCCTCGCAACTGCCAATGCGCTCTGATTGAGAGTGAAGATGGTGATGGCAGAAGACTGGCCAACACCCAAATCAGCCATAAGGCGTCTAAGCCACACACACTCAACAGTCGCTGTGAAAGCTACCCTATACTCAGCCTCATAACTGGAAGTGGCCACAGTAGGCTGCTTCTTGCTCAACCAAGATATACATGAGCTACCAAGCATGAAGCAAAAACCACTGGTGGACACACGAGTGTCATAGCAACCAGCCCAATCTGAGTTAGAAAAAGCATGAAAATCTGGCGGTAGTGATCCTCCCTTGGGATAAAACAACCCAAGTAGCCCAGTACCACTCAAGTAGCGAAAGATGCGCTTAACTGCCTTCCAATGCATGACTCCTGGGCAATGCATAAACCTGCTCATCTGTGAGATAGCAAACTGAATATCTGGCCGAGTAATGCATAAGTAAATCAAGCATCCAACAGCCTGCTGATAGAGAACAACATCAAATGCATCTCCAGCATCATGAAGTGGCAATAGGAGTGGCAATAGGCTTACAGTCTTCAAGGCCAAAACGCTGCAATAATGTGTCAATATATTTCGTTTGACACAAAGTCATTCCACCATCAACTTGCATAAACTAAATGCCCAAATAGTGATGCAAATGCCCCAAATCAGACATCTCAAATGAGGCATGCAAATCTGCCTTAAAATCAGCAATATGCTTCTCAATAGGACCAGTGAGCAGCATGTCATCTACATAGACAACAATGATCAGAAGCACATCATTAGCACGCTTAACATATAAGGTTCTTTCAGTTGGACTGTTCTCAAAACCATGTGCAATCAGATAGGCATGTATCTTCTCATACCAAGCACGTGGTGCTTGCTTTAAACCATATAACACCTTCTTTAACCAGTACACCTGGTTTTCATGCCCTTTCTGCACAAAGCCACGGGGCTGAAAAACATACACTTCTTCATGCAAGTCACCATTCAGAAATGTTGTTTTAATGTCCAACTGATGTACATTCCAACCATGATGGGCTGCAAGTGCACAAATGCTCTGAACAGTAGTCATACGGCATGTAGGTGCAAAGGTCTCATCAAAATCAATGCCTCTTTCCTGTGCATAACCCTTTGCAACAAGCCTAGCCTTATACCTATCAACTGTACCATCAGGTTTACACTTCAGCTTGTATACCCACTTAGTGCCAATGGCCTTCTTGCCAGGAGGCAAGTCACATAAAGACCATGTACCATTCTTCATTATAGCATCATATTCAGATTGCATAGCAGCCATCCAATTTTCTGAATTCTGTGCTTCATCAAAAGAAATAGGCTCATTCTCATCACAGAGACTAGATGTAGCCATAGCATAACAATCTGATGCAAAGGAGGCACTATGAGAGCCTGAACGAGTATGATATGACAAAGGTGCATCTAATTTGTTGTCACACAAATTCTGCACTAGCCATTTTGGCATAGTTTTTGCCTGCTCAATATCAGCTCTCTCATCAGCAAGTGCATCATGTAAATCTGCATCAGAAATGGAATGATCTGCATCATCATATGAAACCTGCAAAGGCTGAGAAGTTGCCTCATTAGGACCAGCACTAGACTGTCCACCTGTAAAAGGAGGCATCAAAGTATCATACATGTCTTTGGAGCTAACAGATGTCTCCTTAGTACATGAAAGCAATGGCTGAATAGCATCTTCCACAAATACAACATCACGGCTAACCAAAATGCGTTTAGTGTGTGGATGATACAGGCGATAGCCTTTACTTTCAGAACTGTATCCAACAAAAATACATTTAATTGCTTTATCATCCAATTTTTTGCGATGTTGCTCAGGCACTAATGCATATGCCAAACAACCAAAAACACGCAGATGAGCAACAGATGGCTTGCAGTCATGCCAAGCCTCATATGGAGTGATAGACTGCACTGCTTTAGTGGGACACCTGTTCAGTACATATGCTGCACACCATGATAGCCTCAAGCCAGAAACTATGAGGTAAAGCCTAACTCTTGACCATACACCTCGCCATCTCCATGAGAGACCTGTTCTTCCGTTCAGCAACTCCATTCTGTTGAGGTGTATATGGCACTGTACACTGGTGTTTTATCCCACGTTCAGTTAGAAATGCATTAAAATCTGAAGACATATATTCCCCCCCTTGATCAGAACGGAGGGTGCCCATTTTACATGCTGACAGATTTTCATCCAAAACCAAAAACTGTTTGAAGCACATGAACACTTTGGACTTTGCTTTGAGTGGATATATCCATGCATGCCTAGAAAAATCATCAATGAAAGTCACGAAGTAAAGGTAATTTCCAAAAGAGGGTGTCTGCATAGGACCACAGACATCACTATGTACAAGCTGCAATTTCTGCGTAGCCCGAACTGAACCATCTTTTGGAAAGGAAGAACGCTACATTTTGCCCAAAATACAGCCTTCACAAACATGTTTTCCAGGTGCCTCAAGTTTGGGCAAAGAGGAAACCATTTCAGATTTCTGCAAGCGTAGCAAACTAGTAAAATTCAGATGACCAAAGCGTGCATGCCAAAGCTTTGCATCTGACATAGCCTGAGAATCTTGAACTGCACATGCCGAATCATTCACAGATCTTTCATAGTCTATGAGCTTATACAGCCCACGACATAAAATGCCAAAAGCAATAATCACATCGCCATTTGAGAGATCATGAACTGTACACCTGTCATCAACAAATTTCACAACCAAGCCAATCTTGGCTAATGCAGAAACTGATAATAGATTTTTTTTTATCCATGGCACAAATAAAGCATCTGACAAAGTGAAAGAACTACCATCAGCAGTAGTCAAAATGATCTTACCAACTCCCATAACAGAATAAGAGGAGTTGTTGGGGCATGTAACAATATTCCGTCTAGGGGTAGGCTCGAGCGAAGAGAAGAAACTACGCTGCGAGGTAATATGTTTGGTCGCCCCACTGTCAAAGTACCAAACATCTGAGTCTACTGTAGACATGCACCGATCATGAGAAGATGGGTCAAAACTGTAGACAGTAGTAAACGCCCATTCTTCTTCCTGCACAAGATTTGTAGACTCTGTTTTTGGTGTAGAGGCCTATGCAACAACCATTCTAGCCTCTTTCTTCTTTGCCTCTTTAGCAGCTAGTTTTGGACAGTTCTCTATGATATGATCATTGCCTTTACAATACTTACAAAACAATTTCTACTTTTCTGATTTTTTCTCATCTTTGTCTTGGTTCTTTGAATGTGTAGCATTTGCAGATTTCTCCTTACTAGTAGAAGAGCTCCATTTTCCTTTGCCCTTCTGACTAGCCAGGAAAGTTTGATCTGCAACTCGCATAATGGACCTGTTCTGCCTGGACTGATCTTCCTGCAACAGAACAGAGACTAACTCCTCAAATGATAAGGCATTCGGATTGCCTTTCATCATCAACCAAAGAGTAGAAGCAAAACTCTGATATGAGTCAGGAAGACCATTCAGAACGGTCTGCACAAGTGAGCTATCTGGTATAACCTCATCAGCAGAAATCAATTGTTCCTTCAAATCTTTGATCTTCGTTAGGAAACTGTCCATAGAATCACCTTCACTCATGTGCTCACTCTCCAACTGTTTTCGGAGATAAGCAACACGAGCCTCATTCCTAGCTTGGTACAATGTGGTAAGTGTATCCCAAGCATCCCTAGCTGTTCTGCAAGAGCGTATGTGAGGAATAATGGCACGTTTGATAGACAAAGCTATCAATGCATGTGCGTGGGCATCTTTGCCATTCCAACGAATCTGCTCTGCAGTAGGTGCAACAGAAACAACAGTACGAACAAGAATCTGCACAATATCATCTTCGACACCATCTTCATCAGCTCGAGCACCTCCAGCACCTGTATTTGTAGTACTTGTAGTTGCAGGTGTAATAGGACGTCTTTCAACACCCTGCACAATGTTCCACAGTCCTTTTGCAACCAATACATGTCGCATCATATAAGCCCATAATGGGTAGTTGGTACCATCCAACTTATCCTCAACAGCCAACATACGGAATACATCACTGCTTTCAGCCATGGCCGGTGACTAAAATACCTTGATGCAAAAAATTGATTGTATCTCAAAAAGTTGAACGGAACTGTCCAGACGAGTTCTACTAGACCTGTAGCAGACTTCGAGACGCTTAAACTGGCGAACAGAAACTAGTATATACCTTTGGCACAAAAGGACAAAATAGCCTGCACAAGTGCTCACCAAATTTTGTGTGAATCTGAGACTGCAAACAGAGGAGTGTCGACGGTGCCCTAGATGAAGCGACGACCTGCTCTGATACCAATTGTTGGAGTTAGACGTCTACGGAAGCACGCGAATAGCACAAGGAAGAAGAAGAAGCTTGGAGCACAACACACAAGACTGAATGTATTACTAGAGAATGTACAAAGATAAGTAGCCCATTAGGGCAATAGGCGTATATACAAGCCGGGGGAAAAAAACCTCCTAAAGAGGAAAAAAAGTGCCCCGGCAGTCCTAGAGTGTTCACACACATCACTACCTAAATATATCAACAATTACCAAGCTTTTGTTCTTGCCTTCTTTGATGATATACTTGTCTATAGTGAGAATGATAGTGACCATGAAAATCATTTAGCAATTATCTTTAATTTGTTATGTAGAAACAAAATTTATGTCAATCTTGAAAAGAGCTATTTCTTTCAAAAAGAATTAGAGTATTTAGGCAATATTATTTATAGTCAAGGCATTCATGAAGATCCAAAGAAAATAAAAGTAATTGATGAATGTCATGTACCTAAATCTAAGAATGATGTATGATCTTTTCTAGGGTTAGCTAGTTTTTGTATAAATTTTGTAAAAGGCTTTTCTTATTTAGCAGTTCCACTTTCATTATTATTGAAGAAAAAGTTAAAATTTGCATGGGATTAGCACAAAAGCAATATTTTGAAAAACTCAAACATTCACTTTCTTGTGCACTTGTTTTGCAATTAGGAGATTTTGGAAAAGCTTTCCATGTAGTTACAGATCCTAGTGGTTTAGGTATAGGTGTTCTATTAATGCAAAATGATCATCCCATTGCATTTGAAATTAGAAAACTTAAACCTTCTTAAAAGAATTATAGTACATATGATAAGGAACTTTTAGTTGTTGTGCATGCTTTAAAAATTTGGAAACATTACCTCATGGGTTTTGAAGTTCTAATCAAAACACACCAGCAGGCTATCAAGCATTTATTAAATCAATCATTGATTTTACATAGAAACATTAAATGAGCTTCATTCATACAAATTTTTCAGCCTACGATTCAATATCAACTTTGCAAAGCTAATATTGTAGTTGATGCCCTTAGTCGCTTCCCATCCCTAGAAACAAATACTATTTCACTCAATAATATTTTTGTTGTTCATATTCATTCATTTAATGATATGATTCTTACTTATGCATCCGATATGTATTCTTCACAAACATGGAATGCTTTCAATAATTCTACAACATTTAGTGAGGATCACTACAAATTTCATAATGGGTTCTTGTATTTCCAAGAAAAGTAATGCATCACACAAGATTTTAAAGAATTTGTTATGAAAGAGATGCATGAACCACCATACATGGGTCATAGGGGCATACAAAGTACTATTTCTACATGTAAAGAATTTTTCTTTTGGCCAAATATGAAAAAAGATATTGCACAATATGTTTCCCATTGCATTGTGTGGCAACATGTGAAAAGAAATCATGGTAAACCATTTGGATTATTAATGCCACTTCCCATACCTAATAGACCATGGAAAAAAATTTATTTGGATTTTAATATTGGTCTTCCTACAACTTCATCTCGTAATGATATGATTTGGACAATTGTTGATAGATTAAGTAAACATGCATATTTCATTCCTGGAAAAAAGACTCTTTTTGCACCTCAAGCAACTAAGTTATTTGTTAAATAGATTTTTCCATATCCTGGTTTTGCAAACGTTATTCTTTTAGATCGAGGTGTTCGTTTTTGTAATCACTTTTGGGTTGCATTATTTCAAACTTTAGGTTCTAAAGTAGACTTTAGCTTTACATTTCATCCTGAAAGTAATGGGCAATGGTGAAGCTACAAATAGTACTATTTTAGATTTATTACATTGTTATTCTTTAGACAATCCAAGTAATTCGGATGAGAAAACTCCTTTCTAACACAACACATAGCACTACTAGATGTGCACCGTATGAAATTGTTTATGGTAAAAAGACTCCCACTCTTATTACTCTCGCTCAAAGTGATATACCTATGGCTGATTCCCTTGCACAAGATCATATTTCTACACTTCAAGAGGTTCATGAGCACATTAAAAAGAGTCAAGCATGTTACATGAATAATGTTAATAAAACGAGTAGCTAAATTGTTTAATGAAAATGACTTTGTATGGTTATGAATGATTAAAAGAAGTTTGAAAAATATTTCATAGAATATACATAATTTTTTTCATATAAGTTTATTAAAATCATTTAAAGGAACTTTACCAATCATTCCTATTTTAGATGATCCTCCTTTGCTAGAAGAGGAAGCTGAAATTTTAATTCCAGATAAAATACTTGATTATGATGCCACTACTACACATACACATAACCAATGTCAAAGATATTTAGTTAAATATAAAAATTAATCACTTAAAGAATCTCAATGGATTCACAAGACATCACTAACTCCATGTTTTGATCATTTGACTTCTGCATATCATTCACAATTACATTAAATTCCAATTTTCCAATTCCATGCATGTGTTTTTACATGGAGCATGCTTATGATTGTTCAATGTTGGGACATGTGACTCGCCATCCATGTCTATTTTATTATTCTCAACTAAGTTCAATTGCTTGTCAACTTGGAGGCATGTTATACTTTAGAGAATAATGGAATGTTATATGGATTTTAATGTCTTGAGGTTTTTAACATGATTTGTGTTTTGACTTAGTAGGTGAAGATTCATGAGGGTGTGAATGCACGTGACTTCTTGAGATATTTTTGAAGATATTTAGAAGATATTATCCGAGTTATTTTTGTAAAAATAATATATCACTTTAGAAAGCGATGTTTTTGTAAAAATAGTAGATATTTGTAAATAAATAACAATAGATCACTTTACAAAGTGTGGATTTTGTACATAAAGGAAATTTTCATAAATTAATGCTTTTTGAAGTGCTGCCCTCATGTAGCTTCTATTCATGAAGTAATGAAAAATACCTATAAATACACATGCTCCAATAGATGCGTCCATCAGAGTATGTGGGGGAGATTGTACCCAATCTCGTGTCAATTCTCTTGTCTCTTTCTATTCTGCTTATGCTTTTGTGAGATTTCATTTCTGCACTATCCTCTGCATATGTGCATCTATGGATCTGTGCAACATGATTAATCAAGGAATTTTGTAGTGGAATGCGAGAGATAAGAGAGCTATCTTCATATTATCTCATCACATTAGCAATGAGATGATAGGGCATTTAGAAGATCAATACATCTCTATGAAAGTTTGGGAAACCCTAGAGAGACTTTACTCCACTTAAATCAAATCCAGGAAGGGTCAGGGCTTGGAACAGTTTGATCACTTTGTATGAGACCAATACAAAGGCACAGAAATTGCAACTCAAAAACGAGCTGCAGACATTGGAGAAGAAGAGCATGTCAATAAGTGACTACACCTTGAAAATCAAACGCATATGTGATTCACTTGCATCAATTGGAGTGAATGTAGATGATGATGATAAGGTGGAAGTATGCCTTCGTGGTTTAGGAGCTACATATAAGCTATTCAAAACTTCTATACAGACCAGGGAAAATATTCCAAATTTTGCTGATCTAGTATCTATGCTAATTATTGAAGAAAAGAATCGTGGTGAGGATTCAAATTCCCAAGGAAAGCCTAGTTTTGAGCATGTATTCTACTCTTGTAGAGGAAGAGGTAGAGGTAGAGGTTTCGGAAGTGGAAGAGGAAACTGTAAGCAAGACCAAGGTCAACAACAGAATCATGCAGGAGGAAGAGGAAAGTTTCGAGGTAGGGGGATTGAAAGAGGTCCTAGAAATTTCCAAAGAAATGATTCAGGTAATGATAGTAAAGGATGCTGGAATTGTGGTGAACTTGGGCACTTTGAACGTGATTGCAGGTTGAAGAATCAAAATAACAGAAGGCAGCAAAATAGCTATGCATCCACAAGTGTAGATGATTCTGAGAAGCTGTTTATAGTTCAACATCACATGATGAATACGATGTCTGCTGGTGTTTCAAAATCGAATGATAATGTTTGGTATGTTGATTTAGGTGCTTCAAATCACATGATCAGTCATGCGGAATGGTTTAGTACTTTGGAAAAATTGCCAGTCCCTGGATACATTGAAACAGGTGATGACACATCACATCCTATTGAGCATACAGGAAACATAGCATTATCTATGGAGGATGGAAAGGTAAAACATCTTGCTAATGTGTTGCATGTTCCAAATATAACAAAGAATCTCATTTTTGTTGGACAAATGGTTGACCAGGGATTACAAGTCAGGTTCAATGATGATGGATTATATGTAGAGGAGTACAAGCAAGATGGACGATTGGTTGCCAAAGGAAACACAGTGGGTAGGATGGTCACCTTAAATGTGAAGATTCCTAAAATGAATGCAGCCATGTTTGCAAAAGGTGCACGAGTTATTGCTGATATAGAGATCAGACACAAAAAAATTGGACATGCAAATTTGCAAAGGCTGAAACTGATACAATCAAAGGAGATTTTCCATGAACTACCAAATTTCAAAGTTTTAGAAATGCAAAAGGTATGTGGAGCATGTCAATTTGGTAAACATTCAAGAGCACCATTTCCACATGACAAGCATGTTAGTGAGAATGTACTAGAAGTAGTACATATAGATGTTTGGGGTCCAGCAAAGACCACATCTATGGGTGGATGCAGGTTTTATGTTACTTTCATTGATGACCATACACGTAAAGTATGGGTATATTTGATGAAAGAGAAGAGCGAGGTGTTCTCTCACTTCCAGAATTTTAAAGTTATGGTAGAAAAGCAGATAGGGAAGTACATTCAGACATTAAGATCTGATGGAGGAGCTGAATACATGTCAAATGAGTTCAACAGTTTTCTAAAAAATCATGGAATTTGGTGTGAGTTTGTATGCAGGTACACACCACAACAGAATGGTGTTGTTGAATGCAAAAATAGACATTTTGCAAACATAGCAAGAGTCTTGATTGCTGAGAAGAATATGCCTCATTGTTATTGGGCAGAAGCTGTGCATACTACTGTATACATCATGAACAGAACTCCGACTGTTGCTATACATCAAGTTACACCTGAACAGAAGTTTACATGTAAAAATCCAAACTTATAACATCTGAAAGTTTTTGGTTGTATTGCATATGAACATGTCCTAGATGAATTGAGGATGAAGCTTGATCCAAAAGCAGAAAAGTGTGTCTTCATTGGATACTCCCTTGAGAAAAAGGGATATAAATGTTATAACCCACTCACTCGATAGGTAAAGGTGAGCAGAGATGTGCTATCTTGTTTTGAAGATGCAATTGGAAATGCAGATTGGGAAAAATCTATGGATGAGGAGATGGCTGCACTTTATGGGAATGATACACGGAAGCTGGTTCCATTGCCGCAAGGAAAGAAATCCATAGGGTGCAAATGGGTTTACAACGTAAAGCATAATGCTGATGGTAGCATAAGCAGGTATAAAGCACGATTGGTAGTTAAATGATATGCACGAACATATGGCATTGATTATGAGGAAACATTCAACCTTGTAGCTAAAATTTCTACTATTAGAGCACTCGTTGCATTAGCTACAACAAAAGGATGGAGTTTGCATCAGATGGATGTGAAGAATGCTTTCGTACATGGTGAGTTATAAGTAGAAGTATATATGGACCAACCACAAGGATATGAAGATTCAAAGCATCCAAAGTATGTTTGCAGGTTGCAAAAGACATTGTATGGGTTGAAGCAAGCCCCTCATGCATGGCATGCAAGGATTGCTGATTACTTAACTAGCATTGGGTTTTCTATGTGTGATGCAGATCACTCACTATATGCAAGGAAGGCTGATGATGACATCACTATTGTGGCTATTTATGTTGATGACCTGATTGTTGGTGGTGATAATGAAGGAAGCATCAAAGAGGTAAAGAAACTTCTTATGCATGAATTTGACATGAAAGATCTTGGTGTGCGGCACTATTTCTTGGGCCTTGAGTTTATACATACAGAAACAGATATATGGATGTCGCAAAGGCAATATGCCTTGAACATGCTTCAAAAGTATGGTATGGCTGATTGTAAGCCAATTTCTATGCCATTAGATCATAATTTGAAGTTGGATACTACATCAGATGAAGCATTGGAAAATGCTACTATGTACAGGAAAATTATGGGAAGTCTTATATATCTCACAATTACAAGGCCTGATTTAAGTTATACTATTGGACTTGAAAGTCAGTTTATGCAGGTTCCGAGGAAGCCACATTTGGATGCTCTAAGGCGCACTCTATGTTATGTGAGTGCTACTTTAGATTATGCATTGTTTTATGAGGCTAGTATAGATTAGCAAGTTTATGGATACACCGATGCAGATTGGGCTGGTAGCATTCTAGATAGAAGATCTACTAGTGGTTTTGTATTCTCACTTGGGAGTGCAGTTGTTACATGGGGCAGCAAGAAGCAACCCACTATTGCTTTATCAAGTATAGAGGATGAGTATACAGGTGCTACAATGGCAGCATGTGAGGCATCATGGCTGGAGATGCTACTTGCAGATTTAGGTGTGGAAGTACAAAAGCCTATCACCATTTATTGTGATAATCTTAGTAGCATACAGTTAACATGGAGCCCTATTTTCCATGCTAGAACAAATCATATCGAGGTACATTATCACTTCATCAGAGAGAAGATATTAGCAGGTGATATTAATCTTGTTTATGTGAGAATAGATGAGCAGGTTGCTGATATTTTCACCAAAGCACTTGGAGCTGAGAATTTGAAGAAGTTTCAGGAGATGCTTGGATTATAAGATATGGCATTGAGCTTAAGGGGGAGTGTTGAGATATCAAGCTCAACATGTGATGATCTAGGATGACATGTATCCGTTTTTTGTTTCTCTAGCATGTATAGTGGTCACGCTGATATATATCATGGATACTTCATTGAGCTTTATTAGATTTATCTACCGAGAGTGATGGCACATTTGTTTCTTGCCAGCTCACTCATTTGCGGACATTAGGTTTCTCCTTATGTATTGGTCTTTATATATTGCACTTGTATTCTAGTTTTAGGTCATTCTTGTACATTCGTTTTTATGTAATAGAAGAAGAAGAAGAAGATCATTCTTCCTTGCCTCAATCTGTGTGTGCTTCTCCTTGAGAGTGAGAGTGTGTGTGTGCACTCTCTTCCTATCTCCTTCCTCGTGACAAACTCCACTCTTTTTTGATGCAGTTGGAGAAAATGGAGTACATGTATCTTGGTTATTCCCAAAAAAAGTTTGGGAGACTTGAGTAGAAATATCCTGATGATCCTCTATTGTCATCGACACATCTACTTGTTCTTGCTCTACACTTGGGCTACTTCGAAAGTTTTGTGAACTACTCATGCTTTTGAATCTTTTTTATGTGATACCTTGAGATTTACATTTATTTGCATAACTTGCAAAATGTACCCATATATCACTATCTAGATTAGAGCATCCTGCCACATTATTATTTGTATGAAAGAGATGCTCTTTTATTCTCTTTTCCCTTTCCCATAGTGCTTGCAAATTGCTTTATGAAGACTATACCTACAAAAAAAAACAATATGAATCAATATCAAATAAGATATTTCAATCAACATTGAGTCAAACAATTATGATAGACTTTAATTCTCAATCATACACCCATATATAGATTACAATTACACATACTATTGTGAAGTAAAAATCATTGTTGAGTTAAACAACCACAATAAATTTTAATTTTCAATCATACACACATATACATTTACACGTACATATACTTACATATATTATTGTGAAATACAAATGTATATTACAATCACAATATATTCTAAATTCCTCATCATATGCACATACACTTACACATACTATTGTGAAGTAAGAATCAATATTGAGTCACATATTCACAATAGATTTTTCATTCACAATTATACACTCATATGCATACACATACTCATACACATACATACATATACTATTATAAAGTGATTCTCAATGTTGAATCAAACATAATCTACCTATATCTTTAAATAATAATTTTAATGCACCACAATAGATTTTAAATTCCTAATCATATGCACATACACTTACACATACTATTGTGAAGTAAGAATCAATGTTGTATCAAACAATCACAATAGATTTTAAATTCCTAATCATATGCACAAATATTTACACAAACTATTATGAAGTAAGAATCAATAGAGTCAAACAATCATAATAGATTTTTCATTCACAATTATACACTCATATGCATACACATACTCATACACACACATACATATACTATTATCAAGTAAAAATCATTATTGAGTCAAACATAATCTACCTGCATCGGTCAATAATAAATTTACTATATCACAATAGATTTTAAATTCCTAATCATATGCACATACACCTACACATATCTTGGTGAAGTAAGAATCAATGTTGTATGAGACAATCACAATAGATTTTAAATTCCTAATCATATGCACGTACGCTTACACATACTATTGTGAAGTAAGAATCAATATTGAGTCAAACAATCACAATAGTTTAAACTATTTATTATTTAAAGCAAAACATTACACCTTGTTCTCTCTATGACACTTTAAGTTCGTAAAGAGCAAAGTAGCTTTTATGAAAAAATGAGTAAGAATCAATCATAATAGATTTTAAATTCACATATATATACTATTATGAAGTAAGAATCAATGAGTCAAACAATCACAATAACTTCAATTATTTAATATGGCAAAAGTTTAAACCTTATTCTCTCTACGACACTTTAAGTTCGTAAAGAACAAAGTAGCTTTTATGAAAAATGAGTCTAGTTCTACTGTTTTATAAAATATTATTCGATCAAAATTTTCTCGATCGAAAGCTTTTTTATCGAAAAGGCTTTAGATCGAAAAAGTATCGATCCAAAGCATTTTTGATCAAAATGGGTCAAATTCTCGTGCAAAAATTATTCAGATGTGTCTGAATAAGCTGATGTGTCATCGAATAATTCGTTCAAATACTAAGAGCTTTCCCTAAAATTCCATAATTATTCACAAATAAATGATTTGTTGAATAACGAATAATGCAAGCTAGGTGCTCATAGTACAGTAGCAATTGATCAAAATCCTTTTGAGGGTATCTATTTAGCTTAGATAGCTAGTTATTACAGGTAGAATCATCTAAAATAATGAACTATGTACTAAGCAATCAATTTAATAATCAAGAGCTTACCCTCGACTTTTTAGGGACTGGGTAGAGAATGACCAAAGAGTGCTTTGACGTAGATTTCTCCAAATTGGCTGAATTAAATTCCCTCAAAATTTGGCAAATTAAAATAGACTCTCAGCTGGCTCCAAAAATCTATAGGCCATGCAAAATGCATAAGCAATCACTCAGATATGGTCATGCAAAGTTCATTGTTCTGAGTGGACATAGCAAAGAATTGAACAGAAATGATCAATGAAAGATATCTATTTTGGCACATGACTTTAGAAGATCATTGGCATTATGATGTTGGAAATTAGCTAGGCCCATAACTAAATTCCATAGGTCCCATAGGTCCAGGATCTACAACACAGATTCCAGTATCTTCCAAAATTGACAAACATGATCATACAACACTTAATCATACATTAGGAAAAAAAGTGAACCCTGCATGGGCCTTGTAAGGATTCCTAATTTTTAGGGATTAAGCTTAATCTTGTACTTTGTTAAGGGGACAAAGTGCATTTAATGGAGCACTTTTTGGTAGGCTGAAGTAGGCTTTTTTTTAAGGTTGAGCTAGGATCTTCTCTCTCTTCTGCACATAGAGAGAGAGAAAAACCACTTTCCACCTCATCAAATCCGTCCATCTTTGTGAATAAAAAAATGACTTTTCTGAAAAAGTCTCTTTTTTAGCTATTCTTTATTCAAAATGGCCCATACTTTTATGTATATGTCAGAAATTAATTTTTTTAGTCTTTTTTTTATAAAAAATACTTTAAAAAAACATACTTTTCAAAATTCCTCGAAAAGATAAGTGCCACATCATCAAACTCGTAACTTTGGTTGTCCCAAAACATGAATTTTTGAAAAAAAGCTCATTTTCCCTCTAACACACTGAAAAAAGTCATTTTGACCTATCCACATACCAAAACACACTTTTTTTCTTGCACACAGCTACTATACTAGACATTCCAGCCATCTCTGTGCTTCTTCCCATTCGGTGCTGGAGTTTTGGAACATCATGGTGCTCACATGTATTATGAACATGACACCAGCACTAGCGCATGCTCCTCACATTGAGTGTACATGTTCGTGTTCCTACAGAATTTGCACCAACAACTAGAGGTAGCAATGACATAGATTCTCAAAATGAATGACGTGTAGTTGGAGAGAAGAATATTGATCTTTGGGTCAATGGTGCGTTGTATCCCTTAGATCCAATGGCTAATCTTCATCCTAGATTCCATAGTATCTCCACATTTCTACAATTCGTTGGTAGTGGTGAAGATGGACTGCTAGGCTATTGCAAGCGATTGTCTAACCATTCTACACCTATAGCTAATTATTGGATGCAACAATGTCATCACAACCATTTCAAGATACACAATTTAGAGAGTGCTATACACACTTTAGAAAGTGCTATCCAATCTTTGGATGAGAACAATAATAGACTCCAACAAGATGTGGAAGAAAAGGAGAGCACAATTACAAAGTTAAAAGCCAATCTTACACAACTAAAAGAGACTTCATTTGGGATGAGATATAAGAAACGACCATTATCATCCTTTCAATCTCTTTCAACAAGTGGTGGAGCACGGAAGCGATGTGTTTACGCACTTAGGTATGTGTTTCCATTGTTTATTTATGTTAAAAGACTTTTAGATTGAGTTTCTTATTGTGCTTCCTCAACAATGGAGGATCAATTGAAGTTTCTAAATTCTTGTCTTAGCAACAAACATGTGCTTATGATTTTGGATTCACCAATAGAAAATCATATCAAAACCCAAGTGATTAAAGATTTTTCAGGCAACTTAAAAGATATTATTAGTCCTAGTGAGGTACAGATGGTATGCGATGAAGCAGGTGTTAGTACTAGAGCATACACTGCATTGTACAATGTTTTGAAGCAGGCTCTGCAAAACAAAGGTATTTTCCATAGCATTTTTCCATGCCCTTACAAGGTATCTCTGAAGAAGAAGATAACCAATGAGGATGTAGCCAATTCTCTTGGCAATTACCTGCATATAGAAGATGTTATGCCTCCATCCATTTATTATTCATCTACATCAAAGAAAGAGTTGAAAAACACATCTAGAAAGGGATTCATCTACACAAAGTACAACAACATAGTTGTCGATTTGGAGAGGCTTCAAAAGGAAATGGTTAAATTTTACAAATCCACAATTCAAGGTATATCCATTGTTTTGATAATGACATTCATAGTATTTTTAATAATATAATGTTTGATATTTGATGTAGATTGTGGTTCCAAACTCAAGTTTGTATTGAAGCTAAATGAATGTCAAATCATAAAGGGACGTCGTATGGAGAGACTTAGTCTGACACTCATGAACGAAGCTATGGCCCATGCTATTGTTGATGATAGTGAAGAATCTACCCATCACTTTACATATAGTGTTCAATCCGAGAAAGATATATGGTGGTTAGGTGCTATTGAAGTACCTAAAGAATCCAATGATGTTCTTACATGAATTTTTAGTAGGACCCCATGGATCACAGAGGTTATAACTTCTCAAATTCATGGTGCCAAAATCACTGTAGAAAGCCTTGGTGATTTTGAATTAGAGTGGCACTTGGGTGGGGACTTAAAGGCTATCAAATGCATGTTAGGGTGCAAACAAGGTGCATATACTCTCTATCCTTGTCCATATTGCACACGAGGTTATAAACGAACAAAGAGAAAACAAAACAACATAGATGATTTAGCTGATGACACAAATGCAACTCCATCTGCTGAATGGGATATACCTTTAATGAGGTGTCCCATGTTAGGTACACCTAATCGTGACATGTCAGATAAGGATTGGAATCCCATTATTCCATTCCCTTTAGTCAATATCCACTTTTGCACCTTGCATGCCTTCATGAGAATTTTTGATAGACTGTAAAAGCTCCATATAGAATATGCATTTGCCATGAAGCCAGCTGATAAATCTATTCAAGCTATAAAGAAATTGGAGGAACTTCTTAACTCGTTAAGAAAGTTGGAGAATCTCAAGATAGCTTGCAACAAGTGTCAATGACAGGGAATAAAGCAAGACATTTTTTTTAGAAGAGGTACTAGCACTCAAAATAATGAACACTTTGAGCTATGGAAAGACTTATGCATGATCACAACACACAATGACTCTCAAGTTGATCTTTGTAATAAGAGAAAGAAAGTTTGGTCGAGCTTTGATAAGTTGGTAGGCTTAATGGGTCTGAATAGGTCTAGTGCTATTCAACGTCAAATGTTTCAAGAAACATTAGTGGAGTTCACCAAGTGTTTCATTCAATCTTGGGGAGAGAGCAATATAACACACTACATTGTAAGTGTAATCTTCTTCTACAAGTGTTCATTGCACTTACCTTTTTCCAATGTACTTAACAATTTTTAGCATATTTTATTTGCACATGGAGTTTATTTCATGCATCGATATGGGTCATTTGAGATTTTCAGTACCCAAGGAATGGAAAAGTCACACTACAAAGCGAGGGGTGTCTACTTCAAAAACACTGGACATGGTGGTGGTCCAATGCAATCAAACTATATGGAGGAGATGTTTAATTGGTTTTACCGCACTACATTCTCTAGAAAGTTTTTTGTGGAATGACTTAGGGATTCAAAATTGTTAAAACTTGCATGAACGATGCAATACAACATTGCCAGTGAGAAATAGAAGTCATCATTAGGTCCTCTTCATCATGCAGAGTGGCGTGCTAGGAGACAACGAGAAGGGTCAGCTTGGAAGTAAAGTGAATTCATTATTTCCCATTATGTGGTAAAGCCTATGATTATTCTAATCTTGGTTTCAATGTGTTATTATCTCATATATAATATTCTGTATGGTTTTAAACAGGTTTTGTCCATTCTAGTGTGAACAAACAGTTTTTAAAAAAACTCTATAAATAGAGAGAACTCACTTCATTTCACATTTTTTGCAACTCAAGAGAATGACACGCACCAAGCAAACTACAAGGAAAGATCGCGTCTTCTTTCCTAGCCCTCATCTAGGGACACAACACCCACCATGGTTGCAGCCCCCCCAAAGACCCGGAAGTGGTTCCCAAAGCACATCTGTGCCTGTGTCACACGATGGCACACCACCTGGGAGGAGTCAAGCGCGAGAAAATGAAGTGTCCAATAGACAAGAGTATTTCACTCCAAGGCGATCAGAGTCCATTTCAAATGATGAGCCGCGAAGAAGGACACCCATCAAGGCAAGACCCAAACAAAAGTTGATCAGAAGGGATGTACCAGAGAGCGAAGAGGAGTCATCCCCGAACAAAGAAAGCAGCAATCAACCACCATGGAATGATATGCAAATTCCAACGAGCCATAGGGTGACACATGGAGGTAAGACACTTCCACAAGGACAAGGCCAAATACCAACAGAGGAGGAAAGAGAGCAAAGTCAACAACCACATCAACAACAAAATGTGCAAGATGAAGTTGGGCCCTCACATCATGTACATCGGAGAAAAAAAAACCACGACGTCGACCTCAACGCCAGCCAAACATACCTCCCAACACAAGAGCTCCACAAAGATGAAGGAGGCACTGCAGGGCTTTTGCAGAGATACGACACTAGCAAAAGTCCGTTGAACTACTCATACCACGAAGAGCTTTTGCAAGGGTAGTGAAAGAGGAACTACAAAGATATTGTGCAGGCCTACGAATACAAGGGATAGCACTTGAAGCACTTCAAGAGGCAGCTGAGGCCTACCTCATCTCCATGCTTGAGGACTCTAACCTCAGTGCTATGCATGCCAAGAGAGTAACCATACAGCCAAAGGACATTCAGCTAGTAAGAAGAATTAGAGGAAATAACCCATGATGTGTATATTGTACCCTATGATAGGCCTACTTTGTGATGTAATACAATGGATAATAGAAAAAAAATTTTAACCTATATTCTTTGTCTTTTTTTTCCTCTCTCTCGCTCTCCCTCTCTTTGACTGCCAGCATAATTGTATGCAACTAAATTTTCTTTCAGTTAGTTATATATGGATTTAGTTGAACATGCATGCACTTGCCTATTATTTTGTGACTAGATATGTTCCTTTTGTACCAATTGATGTTCCACATGTCATTTTCATGCCAAAAAACCCCCAGCCATAGAAACACAGGATTCAGCCTTACAAAATTTTTGCAGGGCTAAATCCCGTGTTTCTGTGGCTGGGGTGTTTTTGGCATATTTTGGGTTTGTGTAAGCATGAAATGTATGGTAGAGATGTAATGGTCTATCAAATCAGAGTTTATACAATATAGGTAATCATTGATATGTATAAAAGGTATGGATGAGATCCTTGGTATATTGAATGCAGAGGTTATAACTTACATGTAATATTTGGTATTGATTATACCTAAACCTAGTGAAAATGAAGTATTACATACATTCCAATGGTTTGTAGCCCCTAAAAACACCAGAAAAGGCCAAAAAAGCCCTAGCCATAGAAACGCGGGAAATAGCCCTGCAAAAAATTTGCAAGGCTGTTTCCCGCGTTTCTGTGGCTGGGGCTTTTTTGGACTTTTCTATGCATCTCAGTATACAAATAGACCATAGACAATAAAAAGACTTCAAATCAGATAAAATTTGTGGAAGAAATAAGCCCAATTTATTAGCACATTCATACACAGGACTAGACAAATTAGGAAATAAAGAGTTTGTATTATCAAAACATTTACATCATTTCTCAGCTGCAATCAATTTCTCTACAACTTTCTTTCTCCTTTGGAGAGATTGAGGCAGCTGGTAAGTCAATACAGATCTTGATATTACATGGGGGTCTTGCATTCCCATACCCATGGCGATACCTATTTGCCCTAATACTTTTCCTCTAAAATTAAGTCCTAATGTAGTAACAACTAAGGATTTCCTAACCAAAATGACACAATTAGTGCCTTGGGTAATTGTACATAAAGACAAAATTTTGCTAAGGGCCTTCAAGCACCAAGTCATGAAGTGCCCATCCAGACTATAGTCTTTGTGTATGATGATCTTGCTGCGAACTTGTCGAGCTCAATTGCTTCCTGTAAAAAAAAAAAAAGATAATATAACCTCCTACAATGTTTTCTTAAATTCTCCATTTATTTAATTTAATTACCACTTACATCATGAAGCTTTTCTTCTTCCTCCCCTCGTCCAGGGGCATCAAGATCAATGCTAGAGTGGGCCATGCCACTCTGCTCTGCTACGGGGGATCTAGGAATTTTTTTCTTCATTATCCTCTCCCGTGGTGCACTAAACTCCTCCTCCGTAGTATAATTGTTGTCATCTTTTAAAATTTCAGCACACACCATTGCTATGGTGTCTGCCACAGAATCCCCAAGAGGGATTGCCTTCTTTTCAAGTATGTCAGATGTGTTGTCAAGCGGAACATCTGACATTGTGGAGAAAATACTCAAGGATTCATCTAGATGTAGACCGAATGCCTTCTCAATGTCATGAAGTAAAATAAATTCCTCTCCATCCACAATGATGCTGGAGTATATTCAAGTTCCACCTCTGGTAATGTGGGCTCAGAGGGGTTGAGATTTGAAGGGGGGGCCTCCTCCATGCTTGATTGCTCATGTAGTTTGTCCTCAACACCACCAAGAAATTCTTGGTGGATTGTAATGCTTTCTTTGGCAAAATTTATGGCCTCTAGTTGAGGCTCATTCTTCTCCTTAACAAAACCCCTAGTGACAAGGTTGGGGAGCTCAACAGGTGTAGGTTCGGGCTCCTCATTAATGATAAAATATTTTGTTGCAATGTAGGAAAGGTACTTTGTACCCATCCTCTTCTTTTTCTTAAGTTTTTTTACCAATGGCACAGAGTCATCTAATAAGTGCCCTGCAGTTTCAGCAATTGCCATGAAGCGCTTAAGGTGCTTCATGAGGGTTTCATTGCCTCTATGTGTGTAGAGTAGAAGGTCACATGGGACCCATTTACCCTCATAAGGCGGTATTTCTATAGAGTAACGCAAGATGTAGTACTCAAGGAACTCTATGATTTCCTCGAGCACATCAGAGTTCAGTTGAATTGTTTTGTCTAGATCAGGGACTCTAGACAATAGGTCATACAAGTGATTTTCACCTTTGAACTCAGTTGATTCCAAGAACTCATTGAAGAGTTCACGTGGACATTTGGGTTTTAGGGTACTAGAGGATGCGGCAGCCATTGCACGTGATGCTAGCTTGTGTGAGTGCTCTGCAAGTGATTCTAGCTCTTCTTGGTTGCAAAAGCGAGAAATGAGAGAATAAGTGTTGCTTTTATAGTACTTTCAAAATTTTATAGTGAGTGGGACCCATTTTAAAACTAAAACTGATACCTTCAAATAAAACAATCATGCACAGAACTTTCAAAAAAAAACTTTGGCTCATAAGAAAGATTGAAAAGAATCATTAACCAGAATAAGATACACCACATCTATAGAATAGGAAAAATAAATTCTCAGAACTTTAAAATTATAATAAATTTCCATTGGAAAAATCAAAGATTTGGCAAATTGTACATCGTTTTGAGATCAAAAAATTTTACATGCTACATGTCTTACATGTTTAATACATTGTTGTAGACGAAGGATTATAAGTGGAACATAGGTTGTGTGTACACTCTAGCACTCAAATAGTTCTTGAGCTACGACAACGAAAGTTGAGTTCCATCCACACTCCATTCAGGAAGGACTTTAATTTTATCCTCCAACCTCTTACCAATCTGCAGAATAATAGAAAACTTTAAATGAACATATTTGAGTATAAGAATTTGTATAAACAAAAGAAAGAATACCATATGCTACTTACCTTATGCCCTTGTATTTTGAACTTTGATTGATCCAGATCCTCAAATCCCATGATTACTAGATGTTCTCTCACATTGGCAAGAGTCCAATGATGATTTACTGAAATAACTTCCATTTTGTTGTTGGGTAGATTTATCTTAATTTTAAATGAAATTAAAAAACCCTCAGAACTTTGTAATGGTATCCATTCACCAAGTTTACACATCCAACGATCATAATAGAATCTAATGTACAATGAAGTACGATGTTTCAAGTATCAAAATCCTATGCTTGTTGTACCAATTTTACAAAGGTATCTATCCCCTTTAGTGCATCCTTCTTCAAGTCCCCAAGTTTCACCTAGTAAACCCTCTACCTACTCATACATGATATCTTTTAACATGAACATTGTTGAAATCTCTAGAATTGTGAATATCTGAAATAAATGTACAAAACAATGAACAGGAACACACGAATGTAATCCTATAGATCTTGAAACTCTTGTAAATTTCAAAGAATTGTGTATGTCCATCACCATCTTATGCTTCAAAGATGTTAATGTCCATACATCAGGTTGCAACCACTCGAGCTTTAAAAGAGAATCTACCTTAATCATCTCTAACCTGCCAAAATCATTTGATGAAGAGGGTACAACATATGTATGTGTGTAAAAGAAAACTCTCTCATGTAATAGCTGAACAGGATGGGCTTGTGGAAAAACTATCGACCCAATAGCTGCATGCAATGCTTGGAATGTACGTGTAAGACTATGAAGTGGTTGTTCTTCCACCAAGGTAGAAGGAAATATGTCTACAACAAAAAACTACACAACTTAGGTAGGTATATTATGAAATTTGGACAAAAGTCAATGAGTAATACTTACAGTTGATAGGATATCCCATTTTGTTTGAGTTTTCCAATTTCATGCTTGACATTGTGAAAACATGTTGTACAATGGCAATAGTTTCATCATTTTTGAGCTTTTTGAAGCCTAATAACTTCCCTTTCCAATGAAGATCCAAGTTTCCACGATCTCTTAAACGGTGAGGACCAACACCCATGAAGCTTTGCAGAACTCCTGTCTTAACCAAATTCCTTTTGTAGCCTTGATATTGTGACATTTTATCGCGATAACCTCATATTTTTGATGTCTATGAGATTTAGGTTTCTCCATTGGACTTCAGGCTATGGAAGCGACAATTGGAATTCAAAGAAGATGATGCATAGAGAAAGAAGTGGAGATGCAAAAGCTGCAATGGTGTGCTAGAGAGAGAAATTAGTGGAAAGAGATGACTTTCTGAGACTTGGGTATGAAAATGTGAGGTTTTGGAGGGAGAAAGTTGCATTTTGAGTTATTTTTGAAAAAGTCACTTTTTTCAGTTTAGTTCATGCATGGATTTTGATTTAGAACCCAAAAATAGCACTTTTGATCTTAAAAAGTGGTTGGGGGACCATTAAATGGTGTTATGATGAGTTTTATAACTTTTTGAAAATTTTGAATTTTTGGGCCCAGGTAAGTTACGAGATTCCTTTCTCTCTCTAGAGGAAAAACCTGAACATATGGGAATCTTGTCCCCTCATCCCCCTTCAGCCTAGTGATTTATAGGCTATAGACTGTCTCCATCACCCTCCTCTCATTGGTCCATCACTAATCACTCCTTAATCCAAAAGGCCCATGCAGGGTAAAAACCTTAACCACTCTATGTGAACAAAAATAGATGGAAGAGTGTATGTGTAGAATTACAAGAATATTCAGATGTAGGGACAGAAATCTAAATATGTATGAGATCTATGACCTGATAGGTTGTAGAAGAGTGAATATGAGTGATTGAAAGAGGAAAGATCAATTTAAAACTTATATTCAACAAGCCCTAATCTAAATTTAGGCTCTTGAAGATTCTAAATCAGATGTGTGTGTGAAAGATCACATACTTATGGAATTAGCATAGAATGCTAACATGTTGCTGCCAAAAGTCCGCATACTCATGTGAAAACACCTTCTCGAAAACCTCATCTGAATGCATGTAGCATGCATGTACTGATTCTCTACTGTTTGAGTTTTCCAATTTCATGCTTGACATTGTGAAAACATGTTGCACAATGGCAATAGTTTCATCATTTTTGAGCTTTTTGAAGCCTAATAACTTTCCTTTCCAATGAAGATCCAAGTTTCCATGATCTCTTAAACGGTGAGGACCAACACCCATGAACCTTTGTAGAACTCCTGTCTTAACCAAATTCCTTTTGTAGCCTTGATATTGTGACATTTTATCGTGATAACCTCATATTTTTGACGTCTATGAGATTTAGGTTTCTCCATTGGAGTTCAGGCTATGGAAGTGACAGTTGGAATTCAAAGAAGATGATGCATAGAGAAAGAAGTGGAGATGCAAAAGCTGCAATGGTGTGCTAGAGAGAGAAATTAGTGGAAAGGGATGACTTTTTGAGACTTGGGTATGAAAATGTGAGGTTTTGGAGGGAGAAAGTTGCATTTTGAGTTATTTTTGAAAAAGTCACTTTTTTCAGTTTAGTTCATGCATGGATTTTGATTTAGAACCCAAAAATAGCACTTTTGATCTTAAAAAGTGGTTGGGGGACCATTAAATGGTGTTATGATGAGTTTTATAACTTTTTGAAAATTTTGAATTTTTGGGCCCAGGTAAGTTACGAGATCCCTTTCTCTCTCTAGAGGAAAAACCTGAACATAGGGGAATCTTGTCCCCTCATCCCCCTTCAGCCTAGTGATTTATAGGCTATAGACTGTCTCCACCACCCTCCTCTCATTGGTCCATCACTAATCACTCCTTAATCCAAAAGGCCCATGCAGGGTTCATTTTTTTCCCTAATGACAATGATGAGAAAAAGATAGAGAGAGACTAGACAACATGTTCAAAGTGTTACATAAGCCACTGCTTACTCACACTATCATATATACGAATGTCAACTTATGTAAGCCATTTGCTTACTCACACTATCATATATCACGTAAAAACCTTAACCACTCTATGTGAACAAAAATAGATGGAAGAGTGTATGTGTAGAATTACAAGAATATTCAGATGTAGGGACATAAATCTAAATATGTATGAGACCTATGACCTGATAGGTTGTAGAAGAGTGAATATGAGTGATTGAAAGAGGAAAGATCAATTTAAAACTTATATTCAACAAGCCCTAATCTAAATTTAGGCTCTGGAAGATTCTAAATCAGATGTGTGTGTGAAAGATCACATACTTATGGAATTAGCATAGAATGCTAACATGTTGCTGCCAAAAGTCCGCATACTCATGTGAAAACACCTTCTCAAAAACCTCATCTGAATGCATGTAGCATGCATGTACTGATTCTCCTTTATGCATGTCACTGCCTCCATGTAAGCCAAATAGGACTTCTCCAGATATGGATGCCAGCACCTCCATAAGCTCCAAGTAGTATCTGTGTGCATAAAGAGAATATGTACCTGAATAGTTAACATAAGATGCAATCTTATGTTAAGCTCCATCCAATATCTTTGAAGTACTCCATAATCTTCATGTAGAAGATAATCTTCAAATACATCATATATATGGATGATCCACACCACCAAGCTACTGATAAGTAAGTCTTCTCCATGAGCAAGAGTGTGAGCACACTCTTCTCCAAGAAGAACTCCATAACTACTCCTCAACATAGCTCCATAGCTACTCCTAAAGTGTACCATGGCTACCCCATGAGTACTAGAGCACATCGATCGCCAAAAGTCAGCCCCAACGATGGTATTGGATAATCTAACAAGTGACCGAGAACTTCTTTATATAGCCTTGAGTTACAAGTGTCTCATGTGATCTCTTGCAAAAAAGCTTCTTAAAAGCTGCTCATCGTTAAAAATAAACCTAATCACTTTATTTTTATATAATCGTTGAGTTTTAAAGTTGCTTTTGCTTTATTATTAATTTAATCACTAAAAGTGCTTCTTGACCTAATTTTTCCACTATCTAACCATCTAATAAACAATCTGACAACATTTTTATGATCCCCGTGCTCATAGCTATCAAGTGAGATAAAAACCCAAAATGAGTAGAAAATTAGGGTTAGGGTTTTCTCCCAAATATCATCTCTGATGACTCCATGTCATATATCATTAGAAAGCTCTCTTCAAGCTCTACAAGATAGGCTCATAAATGTTTTACCCAAATTTTGTGCCAAAAATGACTAAGTACCAAATTTACGATTTCTGCCCTAATAGGATTTTGGACTGATATGACATTGATGTCCAACAATCCCCCCTGCAATGTCATATTGGTACAAACTAAACTCGATATGCAACTTCATTCATCTGCAAATTGACATAAGCTTCAAACTTGTCCTCCAGATTTGATCTTCAAACTTTATCTTCAAAAGTCTTCTTTAAAATTGAATTTGAACTTCTTCAAACTACAAAAATCTAAATTTTGTGAATATGAACCATAATACCTAAGAAAATATGCAAACTTGATATCCAATAGTGTTAGCATATATCAAGCAATCATTGCTTCACAACATATGTAGCATGCACTGACTCTAAATCTGCTATCTCTTATAACATGTCTTCTCAAACCTGTAAGCATACACTAGGATCCACATATTTTCATTACCTTACGAAATGTTTCTCAATGTACTTCTCCTATCTCATGTAAATACACTAAACAGAATCAGGAACTGAATCCTGGGACTTGTGACGGACAACTCACAAGTTAGTGTATTATGAACACTAGCTGGTTCATCTCTGACTATACTCAACTGAACTCATGAGAGTCTCACCAAAATTTCATAACTATGATGTCATCTTGTCTTCATCCTTGTTCTATCTGTAAGTCTTTCATACCTCTTTCCTTCAGAGTCTGGTATAATCATATATGTGCACAGCTCATAAGTAACATACCTCTCTGAAATATCAAGTTTCTCTCCAATAGAACTCTGGAACTTTCTCCCAAATAGGAACACCTAACAAGAACTTTCTCTAGACATTCTCCTTCTTCCTTCTTCTTTCAAAGCTGGAACATAAAGAGAAACTGACAAAGGAAACATAGGAATACCTGTAGGTATGAATCTGCATTCCTTCACATATGGCTGAAAATAAGTCTTCATGTTTCATCACCCCTCTAGATGATTTAACACTAATATCCAGAATTCTTCAAAGTATATTAGACTTTATGAAATCTTGAATGTCTTGTATCTTTCAATAAATTTGATCTTCATCGATTTAGCATTGCTTCCTTATCATCAATACCTATCTCTAAAACAAATAATCTAAACCCTTTTTATTAGCACTATGCATTTTCCAATAGCTTCCACTATCAACTTCCCATATTATAGAATAAGGTTAGCTGATCTTATTATATCTTATATAACCTTTGCTGAAAGCAATTTAGGATTCATAATCTTCTGCAACATCACAAGTATCTTCTTCTATTCCTCTACAACATTAATATGATAGAATCTGATCTTTGACTTACTTCTTCCAATGTTAAGAATTTTACAAACAAAGGATAAACATCTGACTAAAAAATACTCAAGATCTTCAAGATTACACAAGATCTATCAAGGTCATACAAGATCATACAAGATCATACAAGATCTATGATCTCTTCAACAAAATACATGTGTAGAATTTGCTCTCATCAAATCTTCATGACTGAATGTTTGGTTTGCTACCGGAATGTCTCTAAGTGTCCATGCTTCTTACATAAAGTTGTAAAACATTTCTTCAACTAAATCCTTTTCAAGAATCTGCAACACAAGTGGACAAACTCTCACCTTGCGAACTCCAAAAGGGTGCAAGTTGATACTTCATATCTTCATATTCTTCCTGAGAGAAATGTGATAGTATCTGCTTGACTTTCTTTTGGCTAACTCTACTTCTCAATTAAGTGATAGGAGTTGATGGAACACATTTTTTTAATACAAGCATGTATCCAAAAATCAAGACAATCATAGAAAGTAGGTTCTCCATTTGACTGGTACAACAAAAGATCTGAATATTTCTGAAAAAGGATCAAACATTGTCACAGCTTGAGATTTGGCATAAAAGATTAGGGCATATTGGTGAGAGAACCTTCAAGCAAATATGTAGAGATCAATGTGTGCTTGGGATACCTAATTTATCCAAGCAACACATGATCTATAAATGTGGTGCATGTCAGTTTGGTAAATCACACAGGTTACCTTTCTCAAAGAAAGGCTATAAGCATTAGGATTACTTGGAACTTGTCCACACAGATATGTGGGGACCAAGCAAGGACCCTTCAATTTTAGGTTCAAAGTATTATGTGTCTTTCATTGATGATTTCAGTAGATGGACTATCTTGTACTTTATGAAATGTAAAGATGAAGTTTTCAGTTGCTTTAAGAAGTATCTTGCACTTGTGGAAAATCAAACAGGTTGAAATCTAAAGATATTAAGGTCAGATGGAGGAGGTGAGTACTTCTCCAATGAATTTGATGCATTCTTGCAGGATAGAGGTATCAAAAGGGAGACTACTACAAGGTATACCCCTAAGCAAAATGGGTAGCAAAGAGGAGAAACAGGTTGATTGTGGAAACAACTAGATCAATGCTTAATGAAAAAAGGTTAGAATACATAATTGCTTCATTGGTCAAAACTTTGTAGGATTAGTCAGGTATGTAATGTATTGGAGAGAGAGAGAGAGAGCAAGAGAGATTGAGTGAAGATATGGAGAAAGTAGATGAGAAGGTGTTAGTAGAAACACTGGTGATACACAAACAATGAAAATATGAGTACAAGAAATCCAAAATGCATCGCTAAAGTAAACATGGTGAAGAATATAAAACAAAAATGTGATATTGATATGCATATTGATATTGATTGTCAATCTAATAGATAGAAGCAAGATATGCTTCCCACTCTCACTAGGGTGGTATCACTCCATCTCGGTATTGTATCACTCCATCCCGGTATTGTATCAGGGGTGTATCGTATCGCGGTCCGAGTTGGCTGATATGGTAGTTTCTTTGCTTGGTGTGCACAAATTTTTGTCGAGTGTGGATGTGTTCGGTCCTTTGCTTTTTGTTAGGGGCTTTCCTACATTAAGATAGTGATTCCAATTTTGGACTCTACCATCCACTATGGAATGTTTCCGTTCCCACACATTTGTGATTTCTGCATTGTTGTGGTGGCCCCTAACAAAGTTGTTGTCGTACAATCACGGGACGTACCATCCCAAGTATTTAAACAGTTTGACTTAAAGAGGATTTCAAAACGGTTTATCAAATTTGGCATGCAGCCAGCTCTCATGGCCGGTGTGCTCTGCTCCTTTGTTGTCAGCAATGTGGAACCCCTACCAACGATGGGTTCTTGCAAGGCAACTGTGAATCTTGCCCTCGATAGTCTCCTTAAGTAGCGAATTTGTCTTGGTCAAGCAATAGGAACTATAAAAAATGTGCCTCATTGGCCAATCGTTTAGACCAAGGCCCCCTTTGGAGTCCGTACGTCTCTGGCTTTGTAAGGAGTGGTTCCTGGGAGGCTTGATAGTGATCAAATGCCAGTTCTTGCTGGCAAGCCATCTTCTTTTGGTCTTCGAGAATGAGGAGATTGCATTTCAAGTGCTACAAGTAGGCACCTGGCAAGTTGGGAGATCTAATTTAGGCCTATTTAAGCAGTTCCTAGATCTTTTCCCAAACAAGTCTAAATCCCCATGCTAGCCACTCTCGGTTGAGCTTCCCAATCTTCCCTTTTTCCTGTACAACTACCTCCAGGATATTGTTGTGCCCATTGGTCGCTCTCTTGCCTCAAGGGAGGATGTGGGGGGCTTCATTTATGAAGAAGTAAAGTATTCCTTCAATGTGCGGTGGCACCCACAAAATTTTTTAATCATCAATTAAGGTTACAAAATATATATTTCCTTCTTTTGATGGCACCAACATGTTTGAGAAGAACTCCTTGTTGGAACTCATGTGATTGTTGCATCCACTATCAATGTATCATGTGCTTGAACCTTGTGTCTTGTAGTCACTCATCTACCATATTTAGCATACTCTCATTCTCATTTGAAGTAGATGCATAATTACCTTGAACTTTGTAGGTTGAATTCATCTTCTCCCATATATAGAAATCCCTTGTAGAGTGGACATACTTGCCAAAAATGAGGCAATCTTCTGATTTTTTGTTGTGTATATTTTAATGAAACTCCCTCCTCTTCCTCTAGACTTTCCTCTTCCCCTGGATGAAGAATATTTGATTTCCTGGTCAGGATTAGGATCACCATTTGATCCTCTCCCTAGCCTTCCTCTTTGCATGCATTGGTTCATTCCTTTACCTTTACCTTTACCGTCATAGAAAGCTTGTGCTTCATTGGCTTTTTCCTTTGGGCCTCCAATATTCATCTCCTGAGTGACCATCAAGGCCACCAAATTCTCAAATTCAAGAAGAGTATCTCTCATATATACAGATTTTGTAAAAGAATTCCACTTATAAATTCTATCTTTATGCAACTAGGTCATTGTCATCTATGTGACAACCTATGGAGCCCAATGCATCAGTGGCCTATTTTAGTTTCTAAATATAGTCCTTTATATGGCTACTAGGTGATTTACTCAACTTTTTTTAATCAGTTCTTCAAATGAGCCTTCCTGGATTTGATTTAAGTGGAGTAAATCCTCTCTAGGCTTTCCCAAACTATCATAAAGATGTATTGATCTTCTAAATGCCCTACCATCTCATTGCTAATGTGATGCGATAATATAAAGATGACTCTCTTATCTCTCTCATTCCACTCAAAGAGAATTGACACCAGATTGGGTACAATCTCCCCCACATACTCTGATGGACGAGTCTATTAGAGCATGTGTATTTATAGGTATTTTTCATTACTTCATGAATAGAAGCTACATAAGGGCAGCACTTCAAAAAGCATTCATTTATGAAAATCTTCTTTATTTACAAAATCATCACTTTGTAAAGTGATCTATTATTATTTATTTACAAAGATCTACTATTTTTACAAAACATCGCTTTCTAAAGTGATCTATTACTTTTACAAAAATAACTCGAATAATATCTTCTAAATATTCTTCTAAATATCTTCAAAAATATCTAAATAAGTCACGTGCATTCACAACCTCATGAATCTTCACCTATTAAGTCAAAACACAAGTCATGTTAAAATTCTCAAGACATTAAAATCCATATAACATTCCATTATTCTATAAAGTATAACATGACTCTGAGTTGACAAGCAACTGAACTTAGTTGAGAATAATAAAATAGACATGGATGGCGAGTCACATGTCCCAACATTGAACAATCATAAGCATGTTCCATGTAAAAACACATGCATGGAATTGGAAAATTGGAATTTAATGTGATTCTGAATGATATGCAGAAGTCAAATGATCAAAACATGGAGTTAGTGATGTCTTATGAATCATTGAGATTCTTCAAGTGATTAATTTTTATATTTAACTAAATATCTATGACATTGATTATGTGTATGTGTAGTAGTGGCATCATAATCAAGTATTTTATCTAGAATTAAAATTTCAGCTTCCTCTTCTAGCAAAGGAGGATCATCTAAAATAGGAATGAGTTTTATAGTTCCTTTAAATGATTTTAATAAACTTATATGGAAAAAATTATGTATATTCCAATGAGAAGATATGTCTAATCTAAAAGCATTCTCATTAATTTTCCGAATAATACAAAAAGGTTCATAATAACATGGTGCAAGTTTAACCTTAGGATGTTTTGAAATATTTTTCAAACTTTTCTTAATCATTCATAACCATACAAAGTCATTTTCATTAAACAATTTAGCTACTCGTTTTATTAACATTATTCATGTAACATGCTTGACTCTTTTTAATGTGCTCATGAACCTTATGAAGTGTAGAATATGATTTTTAGTCGGGGAATGAAATACGCATGTTTACTTAATCTATCAACAATTTTCCAAATCATATCATTATGAGATGAAGTTGTAGGAAGGCTAGTAATAAAATCCAAAGAAATTTGTTCCTATGGTCTATTAGGTATGGGAAGTGGCATTAATAATCCAAATGGTTTACCATGATTTCTTTTCACAGTTTGCCACACAATGCAATGGGAAACATATTGTGCAATATCTTTTTCCATATTTGGCCAAAAGAAAAATTCTTTACATGTAGAAATAGTACTTTGTATGCCCCTATGACCCATGTATGGTGGTTCATGCATCTCTTTCATAACAAATTCTTTAAAATATTTTGTGTTGCATTACTTTTCTTGGAAATACAAGAACCCATTATAAAATTTGTAGTGATCCTCACTAAATGTTGTAGAATTATTGAAAGCATTCCATGTTTGTGAAAAATACATATCAGATGCATAAGTCAGAATCATATTATGAAATGAATGAATACGAACAACAGAAAAATTATTGAATAAAATAGTATTTGTTTCTGGGGATGGGAAGTGACTAAGGGCAATAACTACAACATTAGCTTTGCGAAGTTGATATTGAATCGTAGGCTGAAAAATTTGTATGAATGAAGCCCATTTAATGTGTCTATCTGAAATCAATGTTGATTTAATAAATGCTTTATAGCCTGCTGGTGTGTTTTGATTAGAACTTCAAAACCCATAAGGTAATGTTTCCAAATTTTTAAAGCATGCACAACAACTAAAAGTTCCTTATCATATGTACTATAATTCTTTTCAAAAGGTTTAAGTTTCCTACTTTCAAATGCAATGGGATGATCATTTTGCATTAATAGAACACCTATACCTAAACCACTAGCATCTGTAAGTACATGGAAAGGTTTTTCAAAATCTCATAATTACAAAACAAGTTCACAAGAAAGTGAATGTTTGAGTTTTTCAAAAGATTGCTTTTGTGCTAATCCCCATGAAAATTTTATCTTTTCTTCAATAATAATGTAAGTGGAAGTGCTAAATAAGGAAATCATTTTACAAAATTTCTAGAAAAACTAGCTAATCCTGGAAAAGATCATACATCATTCTTAGATTTAGGTACATGACATTCGTCAATTACTTTTATTTTCTTTGGGTCTATGTGAAGGCCTTGACTAGAAATAATATGGCCTAAATACTCTAATTCTTTTTGAAAGAAATATCTCCTTCCAAGATTGACATAAATTTTATTTCTGCATAACAAATTAAAGACAATTGCTAAATGATTTTCATGTACTAGGTGCATTTGTGAGTCCAAAAGGCATTAATAGGAATTCAAAGTGACCATTTTGAGTCTTGAAGGCAGTCTTATAAATTTCATTTTGTGTCATTCTTAGCTGATGATACCCATATTTGAGATCAATTTTGCTAAAGACACATGCTCCATGAAGTTTATCGAGCAAATCATCTATGCTAGGATTAGATATCTATTTTTAATTGTGATCTTATTGAGTGCTATACAGTCAATGCACATCCTATAAATCTTTTTCTTCTTCTCTACTAAAAGAATAGGTGCTCCAAAGGGAGAAGAACTAGGGCTTATAAGTTCTTTGTGAAGTTAATCCTTAACTTGAGTAGCTATATCTTATCGATGTAAAGAGTAGTTTAGAAGGAAAATCAGCTGTAAAACAATCCTTATAGGAATCCATAAATGATTTATGTGTATTAGGAAGTGTATGTGTATAATCAACTATTTTATTGACAAAAACAATACATGAGTTGTAATCTTTCCCAAATGCACGTTTTACTTGAGTATGAATAATTCATGGAAATGGTTGGAACTCACGCATTGCAGACAAAGAAATATCTGCTTGTTAAACTTAAAACTCATTGTGTGTGTATGATAATCAATGCATGGTTTATAATGGTGAAGAAAAGGCATGCCACATATAACATCATAGGACTGAAAAGGAGCAATTAAGAGTGTGTGTTCATCTACGTATGAACCGATACAAATCTGAACGTGATGTACACTTCTAACATTACATCTATTTCCTTGAAATGTAGCCTTAACTTTATACATAGAAGTAAGTGGATGTAATTGAAGATTTTGCACTAGTGTATGAGAAATAAAATCAAGTGAACTACCATCATCATGTAAAATTTTAACAACTTTACCATTAATAGTACCTAGCCAAAGTAAAGAATGAATAGAAATTGCATTACCAAAGGTACTTAGATCTTTTTCGAGTGCTTCTTCGATCAAATCAGGTTGAATGTCTTTAGGAACCACCTCCATGTTGTATAAAGCTCTGATAGGCTTCATGTCATTAGTTCAGAATCTACATTTAGCTTTAGTATGATGCAAACTTACCACAATGCAAACAACTCATATGGGGCCTCTTTTTTTTTTAGCATCATTCATTGTAGTTTGAAGAGTTGGAGATTTGGTAGGGTGTAAGGAGGTTGGCATATGAACAAGTGTGAAATTGGATTGAGGAGGGCCCTTAAAAGTAGGGGAAGAGAAAGTAGTGAAAGGACACTTAAAAGGAAAATTGGCCTTGATTGGTTGTTATCGTTGACACATTTTTTGTAAGCAAATGGACTTGGAGATGGAGTGAAACTCCTTCTCAGCATCATGTGCAAAAGAAATAGCTCCATAGAGGTTTGTGGGATTTAGTGTGTTGAGCTTGGCTTGGATTCCCGTCTCTAAACCATCTTCATAATTTTGCTACAGGGTATCTTCAAGAATTGTTTCAAGCGAATGAATAAGTAGTAATTGTTGCCAAAAACGTTGAGTGTACATAGACATAGTATTTATCCATGATCGACAAGCATGTAAGTGAATCTAAGGAGGAAGGATGCTAGAGTTCACGTCGCAAAAGCTCCAATTGTTGCTCAATTGGTACCTCGGTAGGGGTGATGTACCAAAATCCTTGGTATTATGGGTAGGGTCCATGGCTTTATATAGAATAAAAACCTTGGATTAAGCATGTGAAAAGAATTTTAACAATAATTTATTAAAATAATAATAATAATAATAATTAACAATAATTCCAAAAAAACACACCGGTGAACCAAAAACAAATGAACTTGATAAATGCAAACATGGAACGGATGGTAGAGATAGTTTTCAATTCACAAACGGATGCCACAAATCACTACCGGACATTGGGAAACCACCTCCACAGTTGTGTCTTGGCTCTGATACTGGTGGTGCAATTAAAATCAAGCCACATACTTGGTTAAATAGCTCATGCTTGATTTATTGGCATAACTTCATTTGATCAACCTCTTGTAAAAATCCTTCCCATTTGCCTTTCTTAAAGTGGTTCGCATCCACATGGAGTTAGGAAGCTCAAAAATCACGAATCATTTGGTTCTTGAGTGATGAGGGAATCTATCCTTCACTTTAGGATTCACCTTTTAGGTAGATGTTTGAATTCCAATTCAAACTTTGGCTCCAAGTGTAACTATAAGAAGAGGATCAAAAAGACCTGCGTGTATGTCAAGCCTATGAGATCATTTTGAAGGACATTCATTGTGAAGTGAGAGCTTATCTCATAGCTCATTCACCTCTCAGACATTGAGCAATGCATGATCGCCAATGACATTGTATTTGTATGTGATTTAATACATATATGATCATTACATTCTCATTTCACTTCTCTCTTATAACCATCATAACAGTGATCTTCTTAGAGCTTGTTGTCAGTGCTTAGTTGATCACTTGCCATGATTTAAAGCATAGTAGATTCAGCATATTTTCTATTATACACCTACAAAATTTCATTAGCATTACTTCTTGTGATCGTGAGATATTATGATATCTTTGCTCATTGGTCTGATGATTGTTGCAGCCCGTAAATGTCGGGATGATGCTATGATTTGCCAAACATCTTTCTCTGTGTGTAGTCCATCATTTTTTATGAAATCACTCATGAATGATAGCTTACTAAGTTAACTAGAGTTCCTTAAAAGGAATTAAGCCAATTGTTGTTGTGCTCCGACAATTGTTCAAAACATTGAATAGGTTTAGGAACTAAAATAGTAAGTTTTTGCTCTTGGATCATCCTCCTACCTATCTATTTTGATCCATTTGATTTGTGGATCATCTTCCAAGAAACATTGATGATTATTTGTGATCATTAGCTAGCTAAAGAGGGTCACTACACTCTCCAACCATCATTCTTAGTAGGTGTGAAGCAGGATCTAGCAACACCGATTCATCTCTTGTGACTATCCACCATCTCCTCCAATAGTGGTATCAGAGAGAAAAAAACCAAGATGGGAGATGGATTTTCATCCTTCATTGACAAATTGGATAGGACCAACTACTCAGCATGTTCACTTACGAGAAATCCTACCTTCAAGGGAGAAGTCTATATGGATACATCTCAGGAGATGAAGAGATGCCAATCTTGAGGAGCAAGCATCAACCTACAAGGGAAGAGCAATAAAGGTTGACCACATGGTGTGCAAAGGACGATCTTGCTAGGTCTTATCTAGTAAACTCAATCTTTGATTTCTTGTTACCACATATTAGGAATTGCATGACCTCCCAAGAGAGTTGGGAAGTACTCTCATCATATTTCTCCTCGAATACAAGAGCTAGGAAGAATCAGTTATGGATGGAATTTACAACTCTAAAGAAATAACCAAAGGAAGGAGTGGCTAATTATGTAACCAAGATGAAAGATGTGGCTGATGAGCTTGCAAGCATTGGAGAGGGGATAGATGAAGAACACATAGTGGCGCAAATCATTAATGGAATGAAGGCTGGTGATAAGTGGGATTCCACCACGACAATGGACCTCTACATGGATATGCAAATACCTAACCTTAACACCTTGATGGGGCAACTCTTCATCCATGAGACAAAGCTCAACAAGAATGGTGACAAATCTAGAGGTAACCAATCCTCTTCCCTTTATATAGAAAAGAATAAAGCTAAGGATAAAGGTAAAAGCAAGAAGCATGAAGAAGAGGCTAGTACCTCTCAAGCTAATTATGCAGGAAGAGGAAGAGGTGCTAGACGAAGGGGCAGAGGAGGAAAGCAAAGTAGGGGGAGAACCTACAACAATTCATCTTGCAACATTTGTGGTCTTAACAACCACACCATAGAAGAATGCTTTCAAGAATACAAGGAACCAAAGGGGAATAGGCTTCCATAGAGGTAGGTATGGGCAATCAAGAGGCACATACAACAATGGTGGAGGCAACTACAACCATAAATATAATCAAGGTTACAAAAACAACAATTATCAAGGAGGATTTAGAGGAAGAAGGGACTACAACAACTATATTGAAGACCAAGAAGATTCACTACTCATCATGAACATGACATCTAAGACAGGTAAAGATGATAAGTATCTTTTCTATATTGATTCAAGTTGTTCCAATCATGGGGTTGGGATTGTAGCTCTATTATCTGATCTTGAAGAACCCAAAGGGAAGCATGAAGTACAAACAAGTGATGATACTAAACACTCAGTCAAGAAAATTGGAAATTTCAAAACATCTAATGGTAGCATGGACCTTTTGAGTAAATTTCTATATGTGCCAACTATAACCAAAAACCTAATTAGTGTTGGGTAGATTGTTCAGAAAGTTTTAGAAGTCAGATTCACTAAGCATGGAGCATATGGGGAAGATCCCCAACAAGGCTTAAAAAGGATTGATAAAGGTAAGAAGTCTGATAGATTATTCACATTTAAGATTCAAGACAAGGAACATAGTACTATTCAATTATAGAGATCAAACCTTATCTGAGTTAAAAATATGGCACAAAATGCTAAGACAGATAGGAGAAAGAACTCTAAATCAAACATATAGGAATCAAAGTGTGCTTGGGATTCCCAATGTTACCAAGCAACATATGATATGCAAATGTGGAGCGTGCCACTTTGGCAAAGCTCACAGGCAACCATTGAACATGAAAGGATACATTTATGATGACTATTTGGAGCTTCTACACACTGATGTGTGGGGTCGTGGCAAAGATCCATCAATCTGAGGTTCAAGGTACTATGTTTCATTTATTGATGATTACAATAGATGGACAATCCTTTATTTAATGAAGCATAAGGATGAAGTATTTACATGTTTCAAAAAGTACTTGGCACTAGCTGAAAACCAAATAGGAAGGATCTTGAAGAGGATCAGATCTGATGGAGGTGGTGAGTATTTTTCACATGAATTTAATTCATTTCTACAAGAGAGAGGCATAAAGAGGGAAGTAACAACAAAGTTGAAAGGATTGTTAGAGAGGAGGACCATGTTAATTATTAAAGTTGCTAGGTCTATGTTGAATGAGAAGAAGTTACCTAATTACCTATGGGTAGAGGCTGTTTCCACAGCCACCTACGTGCTCAATAGGCTCCCATCCAAATCCTTGGATGGTATGATACCCTATGAAGCATGGAATGGCAGGAGACCCTCATTAGACCATTGCAAAATATTTGGCTGCATTGATTATGCATACATCCCCTCACAAATCAGAGGAAAGCTTGACCCTGAACAGAGAAATGTATATTTATTGGATATGATCAGAACAAAAATGTGTATAGGCTATACAATCCCACTAACAAAGCATTTATAGTTCATAGGGATGTAGTGTTTGATGAAAATAATCCATGTTTTGAAGATGATTCCAGGAAAGTCAAGTTACCATATGATTTGGAAAATGATTTTCCAACCCTCACTCAAAAAGATCAACACTTAGCAGAAGATACCAACTCAGAGGATGAAGAACAGGTTGACTTCAAGGCTTCGAAGTTTAGAGCCAAGATCAAACTCAAGAAATTAGAAGACATACCAGAGTCTTCAAATCAAGCACTAAGGAGATCACAAAGAGAAAGCAAAAGGCACATAAGGTATGCATATGATACATCATTAGTCATCAAGCATTCTATGTATATCACTAAAGACTCTATGGCAAAAGAGCCTTCTTCATTTGAAGAGGCTAGGAAGAAGAAAGAATGGAGAGAAGCCATGCAAGAAGAAGTGGAAGCACTTCAAGAAAACCATACTTGGGATCTAGTTCCCAAGAAGCCAAACATGAAGGTAATTAGATCGAGGTGGATATACAAAATCAAAAAGAACTCAGATCGCTCTATAAGTAGGTAGAAGGCAAGGTTGGTGGAAAAGGAATTTGCCCAAACTCATGGAGTGGACTATGAAGAAACTTTTTCACATGTAGCAAAGATGCCAATAATTAGGGTTTTGGTAAGTGTTGTTGCTTCTAAAAATTGGAATCTTTATCAGTTAGATGTCTTGAATGCATTCTTAAATGGATGGATATCAGAAGAAGTGTATATGGCACAACCACCAGGTTTTGAAGATGAAGATAAAATGGTTTATGTATGCAAGCTAAGGAAGGTACTCTATGGTCTCAGGCAAGCTCTTAGAGCTTTGTGGCAAGCAAGGCAGCTTCTTCTTTATTTGTCAAGAAAAACAAATGAGAAGTTATCTACTTATATGTCTATGTAGATGACACCACTATTATAGGGAATGATGCTAATGGCATCAAGTAGGTCAAAACTAATGGAAGAATTTAAAATTAGTGATCTTGGTTTATTAAACTACTTTCTTGGCTTTAGAGCTTGTATACACAGATTTTGGTATATTTATCACCCAAAGGAAGTACCTACATGATATGTTGGTAAAAATAAAGATGGAGAACACTAAAATTGCAGGTACTCCTATGGAATTCAACCATAAATTGAGTTCTCATGAAGGTGAACTAATTGGTGATGTTACAGGTTATCAACAACTAGTGGGAATTCTCAATTATGCTACTCTAACAAGAGTAGATATTGCTTATGGAGTGAGTACATTGAGTTAGTATATGCATGAACAAGGAAGCCTCATATGGAAGCTGCAAAAAGGGTGCTTAAGTATCTAAAGGTTACAATAAATGAAGGGTTGTTCTATCCCTTCACTTTTGACATAGATATAAAAATGTATTCTAATGCAGATTGGGCTAGCTCCTTTAAGGATGATAGGAGGAGCACTTTAGGGTACCTATCCTTTGTAGGTTCAAAGCTTATATCATGGTCATCTAAGAAGCAACCAATTGTGGCCTTATCTTCCACAGACGCAGAATATATAGGTTTTGCATATGCAACTCAAGAAGCTATGTGGCTTAAGAAACTATATGCAGATTTGGAGATACACTTTTAAACTCCAATAATCTTTGGAGACAACACTAGCTCACTTCATTTGGCTACTAATCCTATATATCATGCAAGGACTAAGCACATTGAAGTGCACTATCATTATGTAAGGGAGGAATTTCTTAGCAAAGATATTCAACCGTCCTATGTATCAACTCATTCACAATGTGCAGATATACTCACAAAGTCATTAGATGGAACAAAGATGAATAGGTTCAAATTGATGATTGGTTTGCAGGAAATCAAGCAGGAATAAAGAACAAGCATGTTAGGCTTGAGGGGGAGCTATTGCTGCAATTAAAACCAAGCCCACATACTTTCTTAAATAGCTCATGTTTGATTTATTGGCATAACTTCATATGATCAACCTCTTGTAAAAATCCTTCACATTTATCTTTGTAAAAGTGGTCCACATCCACATGGAGTTAGGAAGCTCTAAATCACGAATCATTTGGTTCTTGAGTGATGAGGGAATCTATCCTATACTTTAGGATTCACCTTTTAGGTAGATGTTTGAATTTGAATTCAAACTTTGGCTCCATGTGTAACTATAAGAAGAGGATCAAAAAGACCCGTGTGTATCTCGGGCATATGAGATCATTTTGAAGGAAATTCATTGTGACGTGAGAGCTTATCACATATCTCATCCACCTCTCACACATTGAGCAATGTATGATTGCCAATGAAATTGTATTTGTATGTGATTTAATACATATATGATCATTACATTCTCATTTCACTTCTCTGTTATAATTTCATCAGAACAATGATATTATTAGACTTGTTATCAGTGCTTAGATGATAATTTTCCATGATTTAAAGCATGTTATATGCAGCATACTCTCTATTATAAACTTATTAAATTTTATTGGCATTGCTTTTTGATATCGTGAGATATTAACATATCTTTGCTGACTGGTCTGATGACTGTTGCAACTCGTAAATGTCGGGATGATGCTATAATGTGCTAAACATCTTTCTCTTTGTATTCCATCATTTTTTATGAAATCACTCATGATTGATAGCTTACTAAGTTATTTAGAGCTCCCCAAAAGGAACTAAGCCAATTGTTGTTGTGCTTAAAGAACTGTTCAAAACATTGAACAGGTGTAGGAACTAAAATAGTAAGTTTTTGCTCTTGGATCAACCCACGCATGTTCACACCATCATGAGTCTTCAAATGCTAAATCAAAACAAAAACAACAGTGAAACCCTCAAGAAATTAAAATCCATATAAGATTCCATTATTCCATAAAGTATAATAGATCAAGAGTTGGATTCTATCTTATTCTAGGGCTGGCATCTATGTCACTAATGAAACCCCATAATCCTTTCCTCATGAGATAGATAGATATTCTAAGTCTCCATGGCTGATAATTGTTCTTTTTCAACTTCTAGATTTGAGTGCTATATTGTAACATGGTATACTCTAATCCACTCTCCAAGATCCCTTTGATGCAAGAGATGTGAGGAATAACAATAACTTCTACCTCTATATTTCACAAGTACCATGTACATGAGGTTGATGATCTCCTTCTTCACTACTAGACTCCCCTTTGCTTGGAGTGTGCTCCTAAACTTGATCATGGTACTTCAAGGTTCTTTAATTGATTCTCTTAGTCCTTCTTGAATTCGTTTGTATTTTCACTCTGACAACACTAATAGGAGTGGAATTACCTTCTCTATGCACACTTGAAGCATAGGTGTCCTCCTAGGCACACTAAAAAACCACTATTTACTTAAATGAATGGTTCTCTTATCTCTTGATGACTAAACCTAAGAGTTTTTCCACACATAAACTACACTTAATGATGTTTGCAATGTAAGTGTGAGAATCGATGCCCCCAAAGAAGACAAGTTATGGCCTTCACTAGGCATATGCACACCACTACTCACTTTTGGAAAATTCAAAGTATGCACATGAGATTTGACACAAATTTAGAATACAACAATAGATTTCTAAGAAAGAAAAGATTACAAGAAGTGAGTAGGACATGATAATGAAACCTTTCTTGACACTCATAGCTATCTAGCTCATCTCGATAGAAATATGTGAGCTAGTTATGGCTACAATAAGTTGGGGGAAATCCTTCAAGGAAGTATTGGGCTTGCTAAGCAAAGGATCTACTAGCTTATTCAATCTCTGAAAGAGCTTACCCAAACATGGCATACAACATTCAAATATTCCCTATATGTTAAGAATCACTTTTTCTAGAGTTGTATTACGATTTATCTCACCTATGTGTGATAGATGGAATTTTCTTCTTATGAACAGGAATCTAAGTTAAAAGTTAAACCCAAGCTCTTGTGGTTAATGCCTTGCTTCTCCTTGTTGCACATGGTATCTATTTCAAACGTCCAAGAGTACTAAGTTTGATTGATTTTCAATGAAAGACACCATGTAGAGATTTAATAAGACAAGAGGCACATTGCAAAAAACCTTCACAATTGATATCTCTACTAAATGTTTATCTCCCAAAACCATTTTCTCCTTCAAATCCTCATCGATTTGACAATAGTATCCACTAAATTATCTATATTCACATCTAGAATCCCTCATTAGTTTTTAAGGTAAGTAATATACTCGTCATTTCCTTCATGATATAGTATGGGAAGAGTATCCTAAGCATACTTAATTGCCTTATATATATATATATATATATATATATATATATATATATATATATATATATATATATATATATATATATATATATATATATATATATATATATATATATATATATATATATATATATATATATATATATATAATACTAAGGCACTTGCCTATGCAGCTATGCTATTGTTGATATATTTAGGTAGTGATCCCCTGGCTTGTATATATGCCTATATCCCTAAGGGGTAACTTATCTTTATACATTCTAGTCGTAATACATTAAGTGTTGTGTGTTGTGCTCCAAGCTCCTTCTTCTTCCTTGTGTTGTTCGCATGCTTCTATAGACCTCAAGCTCCAACAATTGGTATCAAAGTAGGTTGCTGCTTCATCTAGGGCATCGTCATCACCCCTTTGGTCACAATCCCAGAATCACACAAAATTTGGTGAGCATACTCAAGGTCATTAGGAGATCAAAACCGCTTTGCTTTCTTGTGATGAAATCACGATCTGAGCTCGTTTTGGCCTTTGAATGCACTATCATAATGTTTGTGCAAGCTATTTTGTCTTTTTGTGCCAAATATATATATATAGGCTTGGTTTGCCAATATAAGCATCTCAAAGTTTGGTATAGGTTTAGCAGAACCCATCAACGTAGTTCTATTCAACTTTTTCATATATGTTCATTTTCCTATATCAGGGTATTTTAGTCAGTGGCCATGGCTGAAAGCAGTGATGTATTTCTTATGTTGGCTATTGAGGATACATTGGATGGTATGAATTACCCATTGTGGGCTTATATGATGGGTCATGTATTGGTCACACAATAACTATGGAATATTGTGCAGGGTGTTGAAAAACATCCTATTACACGTGCAAATACAAGTACTGAAGCTGATGCAAATGGCATCAAAGATGGTGATATTCTATAGATTCCTGATCATGTTGGGGTTTTTTTTGCACCCATTGTAGAGAAATTTTGTTGGGATGGCAGAGATGCTCAGGCACATGCATTGATAGCATTGTCTATCAAACATGCCATTATTCCTTACATTCGCTCTTGCAAAATAGCTAAGGATGCTTGGGATACACTTACCACATTGTATCAGGCTAGGAATGAGGCTCTTGTGGCTTACCTCCAAAAATAGTTGGAGAGTGAGCATATGAATGAAGGTGATTCTATGGATAGTTTTCTAACAAAGATCAAAGACTTGAAGGAACACTTGATTTCTACTCATGAAGTTATACTAGATAACTCTCTTGTGCATACCATGCTGAATGGTCTTCCTGATTCATATCATAGTTTTGCTTCCACTCTTCGTTTGATGATGAAAGGCAATCCAAATGCCTTGACATTTGAGAAATTACTCTCTGTTCTGTTATAGGAAGATTAGTCTAGGCAGAATAGGTCCATTGTGTGTGTTGTGCATGGATAAAACATTAGTGTACAATGTCTTATACACCTCAACCTAATGGAGTTGCTGAATGGAAGAGTAGTTCACTCATGGAGATGGCGAGGTGTATGGTCAAGAGTCAGGCTTTAGCACATAGTTTTTGGCTTGAGGCTATTATGTGTGCAGTATATGTACTTAACATGTGTCCCACTAAAGCATGGCAGTCTATCACTCCATATGAGGCTTCGCATGGTCACAAGCCATCTCATGCTCATTTGCTTATATTTTGTTGTGTGGCATATGCATTAGTGTCTGAACAATATCGCATAAAATTAGATGATAAAGCAGTGAAATGTGTTTTTAATGGGTACAATTCTAAAGCAAAGGCTATCATCTATATCATCCGTAGACTAAATGCATTTTCGTAAGTCGTGATGTTTTTTTTTTTGTGGAAGATGCTATTCAGCCATTACTTTCATGTACTAAGGAGACATCTATTAGCTCCAATGACATGTATGATACTTTGCTACCTCCTCTTAGAGGTGGACAGTCTAGTGTTGGTCCTAATGAGGCAACTTCTCAACCTTTATAGGTTTCATGTGACAATGTAGATCATTCCATTTTTTATGTAGATTTATATGATGCACTTATTAATGAGAGAGCTGATATTGAGGAGGCAAAAACTATGCCAAAATGGCTTGTGCAAAATTTATGTGACATCAACTTAGATGCACCTCTATCATATCGTACTTGTTTTGGCTCTTGTAGTGCCTCTTTTGCATCAGATTGCTATGCTATGGCTGCATCTAGTCTTTGTGATGAGAATGAGCCTGTTTCGTTTGATGAATCATAAAATTCAAAAAATTCGATGGCTGTTATGTATAATACTCCTGATGATTCCCCTCACTTTTGGGGGGAGAGAATGGCATGTTACCCGAGAAAACTCTCTCTCTAAAAACTCTTTGAGATCTGCGCGCGCATAGAGACCAATGCCTCGATGTATCCACCTAGCCGCGTAACAGTTCTAAAAGATACTCTCTCTCATACATGCCCAATATGGGTCAATGTCAAGGCTCCTCACATGAGTGCCACTTGGCACTCATGTGAGTCTTATACTCATTATGAATAAGAGGATGGTCTCACCTCTAGTCCCTATTCCTATTCACATATGATACTCCATGACATTTCCTTCCTCTTAGTTCCATTTTTGTCCTCAAAATGGTATTGGAAGGTCTAATAGAAAGAGAGAAATAATAGAACCACCACTCCCTCTATATCCCCATGTATAGAAATACATGGTCCTATCTGCGTGTTGTTTCCCCATATCCTTCCCCTTAAGAAGACTCTTGGGAAGGTAAGCTAAAGTTGGGAAACCGTCTTTGAAGGGTGCTAACCCGCTCCCATGTGGCACTATCTTCTTAACTATCTTTCCATTTTACTAGACACTCTTTATACAAGTGACTTCTCGTCCGTTTCTCTTGAGTGCGTAGTATGCTCTCAGGCTCATGTGGAATAGATTGAACAAAGGCTTTCCCTTTCCCGTTAAGTTGTTCCGTCATGGGAACAACAATCTTGGCATAGTTCTTAATGAATCTTTGATAGAAACCTCATAAAACTAGGAAGATCTGCAACTCTTCCAGGTTCCTTGGATGTGGCCATTCCATAATAGCCCTTACTTGTTTAGCATCCATCTAGATTCCATCATGGGAGACTATCTGCCCAAGGTATCTAACCACTGACTTGAAAAATTCACACTTTGATTCCTTAGCAAAGAGTGAATTTTCCTTTAGCACTTGACATACTTTCCTCAAGTGTTCCAAGTGTTGCTCTTCTCATGCACTAAAAACTGTTCATGAGCTTCATGAAAGTGGCAGGAGCATTGGTGAGACCAAAAGGCATCACCAAAAACTCATAGTGCCTATATCTAGTCCTAAATGCAGTCTTAGGGACATCCTCTGCCCTAATCCTGATCTGATGATATCTTGATCTAAGGCAAGCTTGGTAAAATACCTTGCTTGATGTAATTGATCAAATAGATCTTCCAATCTAGGCATTGGAAATCTATTTTTGATAGTTACCTTATTAAGTGCTCTATAGTCTATACATAGCCTCATAGAGCCGTCTTTCTTTTTAACTAGGAGCATTGGTGATGCCCAAGGTGACTTACTAAGTTTAATGAAGCCCTTATCTAAATAATCATGCAATTGCCTCTCAACCTCCTCATGTTGAGAAACACTAAGCCTATAAGGTGGCCTACAAATACGGTTAGTGTTAGTAACAACCTCTATGGCATGCTCAATGTCCCCTCTCTTAGGTGGTAGCCCTCTAGGTAAGTCAGTGGGAAAAACATCTCTATACTCAAACATAAGATCCTTAAAACTTTTTACCACACACTCTTGCAAAAGAGAATAGTAGAAAGTCCTGTTCATATTTACATTCCTAGCATGAAAATATACATCAGATGAGCTGTATGTACAATGCTCCATATCATGAATATACAATAAAAACATGTCCTCTACATGCTGGGAATAACAAAGACTATACAACTCTAATGATGAAATGAGAGGTGCACTAGGTACATCTCTCTCTCCTTGAATACAAATGTTACTTCCATTCTTTTCAAATTTGAGTGTGTTGTTTTGATAGTTGCGTTTAAGTGTGTCTCCCAACCTCCATAGCCACTCTCTTCCTAAGAATAGATCTGTCCTCTCCATATTCATAATTTGGAAGTCCACATAATCTGTATAGTCCTGCATCTTGACTTCGAAATTGGATACCATAGTATCCCATATTATTTTATCTTGCCCTTGCATCATAGATACAATGTATTTATGTGCACTAGGCTGCTGGGAAATCTTTAGTTTCTTGAACAAAGCATAGTTTATAAAATTATGAGTGGCAGAGTCATCTATCATGACCCGCACCCTGGTCACGTATACACTACCATGCATTTTAACTACGTCATGTGGTCCAAACTGTGGTGACCACAATGGCTGAATCAAACAATAGGTGTGCTCTATATCCTCTTGCATCACCTCCACTCCCTTGCACCTAGAGCTGCCATGAATAGGAAGGGTTTGCACTAAGTGGACCGCCTTTTTGCCCTTTTTGGGGGCCGTACTAGACTCTGGTCCCTTTTTCTTTTCTTTCCCCTTCTTGAGTGGACAATTCCACAGTGAATGGCTAGGAGATAGGCACCTAAAACACAGGTTCTCTCTTTTGGCCCTCTCAAACTAATTTGTGGATAATCTAGGCCCTTGTGATCTTTGTTTTTTAATAAAAACTTTGTTTTTCGCAAAAGGAAACTTCTTTTTAAATTTAGTCATACTAAGAGGCTTGAGGGGCTGATTCGTCTCCATAGGAGTATACTGAGATGGTTATGTTCCTCATAGATCTGTGCATACTTGATCGCCTCCTCAAACATCTTAGGTGCATTCCTTTTGACTTCCCTCTTTATGGCTTTATCTATGCCCCTAACAAACCCTCTAGTCTTCTGGAAATCATCTAAGCCCTTAAGTTTCATAATGATCTCTCTATAGTGGGATAGGTAGACTAAAAGAGGCCTAGCTCTCTGTTGAGCCCTGGCAAGGTCGAAACCGGCAAGTCAAGGTCAAAGTTAAATTCTAGGGTCAAAGTGCACGGTAGTACACCCTCAATTGTCATAAAAAGAGGACTTTTAATTGTTCATTTGGCAATATTGCAGAAGTATTTTCTAAATTCCCTTAAGGTCAAAGGGTGTTTTTAAAGTAAGGTGGAGGGTCCAGGTGAACCCCTCTTGGGTACAAAAGTGACGAATTAAAAGGGAAAAGGTAAAGGTACATGAAGCGGTCGAGTATACACATGTGGGAATATGGCCAACCAATCAAAATTTTTCCTTTTGTCTAAAGTCACTACAGGACAAAAGGAGCAAGTCGTTGGCCGCCAACTAAAAAGACAATCTTGGGTCATCAAAGGAAGCCCAAGAGTCTATGGCAGTTAGACGTCACGCGACCGATGCATTCAAAAGGTAAAGGCAAAGGCTATTCTAAGAACACACATTAAAAGTGAAGAGTGGAGAGCTTCAGAGGAGGCAAGAAGGGGAAGTGAAGAGCCACCAGTGTGCGACAGCACTGAGAGGTAGAAGTGAAGAGTGCAAGAAGTGAAAAGAAGAAGGTGTGCAGAGAAGGCGAAGTTATACTCCAAGAGTCCCAAGGTCTGTTGTGTGTGCGCGCCGTGAAGATATCCATTCCTCAGCTTGGTGGAAACGTAGTGCAAGGTGTGCACAAGGGAAGCGTGAAGCAAGTGAAGGACTGGTGCAGAAGAGGCCGTTGCCAGAAGACTTGAGATAATTGGTCTTCCGTAACTGAGCATTCTCTGTAGTTGTATTTAGTTATTGACTTGGATTGTATTTAGTCATTGTAATCGTTTCAATATAATCAACATTCAAGATTTCCAGGCGTACTCCTCTGTAGAAGTTTTCAAGGTTATTCCATTTTCATTATCTCCTTTTTGTCCTACAAACCCTCAAACTCCTTCTTGTCCAAGAAGCCCCAACAAATTTGGCACACCCGGTGGGATATCCAAGGAGATTTGAGCTTAGGAGAAGGTCAATTGCAATTGGAGACCAATACTCCAGTGTCGACATTAACACTCCAGTGGACTACTAATAGGTACATACTTATATCAAGTGTCTCATATTAAGTAGACTATGACCAGCTCATGACCGCAACCCGGTCACAAACCTTGAGGGTCAAGTGCAAGCAGACAAGAAGAAGGGCAGTCAGAGGATCATCGAGTCCACTTTCATCAACTTCATCTGTAGGAAGCATGGCAGGACAAGTAGACCTAGAAACCTTACTCTCCAGATTAAACATAAAATTCCCCTCCTTCAGAGGTTTAGCCCATGAGGATCCAGATGAGCACATTCGAAGATTTCTTGCATTATGCAAGACTAGAGGTGTAATGGGTAGGGAAGATGCTTTCTTGATACTCTTCCCCGCCACATTGGAAGGTCTGGCAGACAAGTGGTTTAGCCAGTTTGCTGAAAACCACTTTACCTCTTGGGATTTGATGAAAGAGGCTTTCAAAAATAAGTTTCAGCAGGGCAACACAGCGGAGATCATTATAGAAGAGTTAGAAAACTTGAAATTGGGTCCAGGAGAAAAGTTCCCAGAGTTTGTGACCAGGGCCAAAGCACTAATGGCTAAACTACCGGATCCACCACACGACTTCTTTGTCAAGAAGTGGTTAGCCAAACCCCTACCTCTGGTCACCCAATGCAAAATAAAAGAGTTAGTGTTACCTACGGCCCCTGTTGAGGAGTTCATCAATACGGCCACACGCTTGGAGCAGATAAGGCACCAATATGGTGCAACTTCTTCCCAACCAACCTATGGTACAGAACTGGAGGACCCAGTGATCCAGTTAAGAAGGGAGCTGGAAGGCTTGAAAAGGAATAAGCCCTACACAGAGGAGGAGACTGCTGTAGCTGAGCTGAGAAGAGAGATTGAAGCACTCAAGCTCCAAAAGGAAGAGGATTGCAGGAACTCAAAGGAGGCGGCATTAAGAATGGACTCTGGTGCTCCATGTGCAGCAAGCAAGGGCACATAGTAAGTGAATGTCCTCTGCTAAATGTGACTTGTCAATTATGCAGGAAAATTGGGCATGAGGCCCATGAATGCCAAGTAAGAGGAATGCCTACAACGACATACTGGACACAAGGAGGACTTTTGCCACCAGCAAATGTGATGGCAGCTGCAGCGAATCAAGGTAACAACTATAATCCTAGACCGAGAACTAACTTTGCAAATGGGCCTAGAAGGCCAATTATTTGCTTCAGATGTGGAGAATGCGGGCACTACCAATCTAGGTGCACTCTCCCAGAAAATGCACCTCCTTGCAGGAACTGTCCAGAAGCCAGGGACCATTATACAAACGGTTGTCCTAAGAATCAAGCTTCTACTTCCGGACCCCATCTCCAATTGATCTCTGTATACAAGGAGGAAACATTACCTTAGGTCGATGAGCCCTCACCGTCTACCAGGGTGGTACAATTAGAAGAACTTGAATCCTTTACAGTGCAGACAAGAAGCAAGGGGAAGGCTCAAGTGGAAGTAAGTCAAGAATCAAGGATTGGGGGATTCAACAAAGACAAAGTTGTAGCTGAAGACAAAGCAACCACAGGTGCAGATCCAAAACAAAAGGAAAACCGCATAGGCACCAGCGATGTCATCGGGCATGCATTCATCAGAGCTCAGGAAGAGTTGAATAAGTCAAGTGGAGCCCATTCAATTAAAGAGTCAGAAGCTTCTAAACTACTCAAGTCTATGAAGAAAGAGGTTGGTATTTTTTATCTAATAAAGATGGATGGAAAATTCAGATCAGAGTTATTGCAGATAATTGATGAGGCTTCTACTACAAGTTTAGTGGCCAAGACTTCTGTTCTACATAAAGGAATAATTGTAGGGGAAGCACCCCTTACGGATTATAAAAGTCCTCGACTGACAGTATCTATAAAAGGTCATGAATTTCAGGGAGTTATTGTGGATGGTGGTTCTGGCATCAACTTGATGCCTGAACATACAATGAAAAAAATTGGACTCCACCCTTCCAGACCGGCAAATTTCACTGTTACCCTGGCGGACCAGAGCAAAGTAAGGCCTGTGGGAGTGATTCCAAAAGTCCCACTTGAGATACAAGGCAATGTGTTCATACTGGATTTTGTTGTTTTAAGATTGCCCCAGATTGAAGGAGGATTTCCCCTCTTAATTGGGAGACCATGGTTGAGACACGCAAGTGTCATCCATGATTAGGGCAAGGACACTATGTGGGTACAAAAGAAAGGGCAAGAGCTGACACAGCTTTACTTGGAAGAAGGCCCGGATGACCAAGGAAACACTAGCATGATGCAAAAGGTTGGCATTTGCATGGAACCAGAACCAGAAGATCAACCCCAGATAGATTTTGAGGAAGAAGAGGATATTCTAAAGTGGCTACATGCAGGCAACTCTTCTTCTTGTTTTGGAATTTTTATCAATAATTCGTACACAATTGAAGATTATGACGAAGGTGACACAAAAATCCAAGCAGATGGATTGGGAGAGCCTATCAGGAACCACAGAAGGGGCAGAAAGACACCCCTCAACGACAACTCAGAGGAGGATATCAAATCTATAAATAAGGCAGAGGCCAAGGCCAAAGGCAAGGTAACAGACTCTAGGGAAGAATACTCTTTTCCTATTCAAGAAATACCTGCAGGATGGATGCAGGAAAAAGAAGAACACATTGAAATTCAGGAGACACCTGCTTATGAAGCAATGCATAAAAGACTAGTAGAAGAAGACAAGGAAGAAACAGAGCACAAAGGAAGTATGGTAGAGAGAGATCCTGTCAAAGAAATACATTTAGATATTCAAGATAATAACTTACCGGTTTTGGTGGCCACCTGGTTGTGGCACCACCTAGGGCTCCTAGAAAAGGTCAGAACATTCTTGAACAACTACGCAGATGTTTTTGCATGGCATTATAAGGATCTAGAAGGAGTACCACCAAGTTATGGAGAACACAGAATTCCTTTGACAGAAGGAGCAAAGCCAGTAAGAGGGAAAAGTTATAGGTTGAATCCCAAATATGTTGAAGCAGTCTATTCCGAAATTCAGAAAATGGAAAATGCAGGCATTATCATTCCTGTAGAGCATTCGGAGTGGCTATCCCCCATGGTAATAGTGCCAAAGAAAAACACTAACAAGATCAGAATTTGTGTGGATTTTAGAGCATTAAACAAGGTCACAATTCCAGACGGATTTCCAATGCCATTTGCTGAGCAGGTCGTAGAAGAAGTAGCTGGTCATTCCATTTATAGTTTCATGGACGGATTCAGTGGATACAATCAGATATCCATTCACCCTGGGGATCGAGAGAAGACAACATTCATTACTCCTTGGGGAACTTATGTGTATCTGAAGATGCCCTTTGGGTTAAGAAATGCTCTAGCTACCTTCAACCGAACCGTTAATCTCATTTTTGGACCATTGCTACTAGAGTCATTAAGAATCTTCATGGATGACTTCTCATCTTTTTCCGGTACTCTTAAAGAAACCCCATTGGACTATTTAGAGAAGCATCTGCTTCAATTAAAACAAGTTTTTGAGAGGTGTAGAGAAACAAAGCTGAAACTGAATCCAAACAAATGCCATTTTTTGGTGACCGAAGGTACCTTGTTAGGGCATGTGGTATCTTCTAAAGGTATGGCACCTGATCCAGATAAGATCATAGCTATAATGAAATTACCCAGGCCAAAATCTGCAAAGGAGATTCAAAGTTTTCTAGGACATACAGGATACCACCGCAGATTTATTAAAATGTATGCAGATATAGCCAGACCTTTGGCTAGGCTCACAGGCAAAGAGGTTCCTTTTAAATGGGATCAAGAAGAGGAAAAGGCATATCAGACACTCCGGGCAAGGTTAGTGTCTGCTCCCATTTTGATCACACCTGAGTGGTCAAAAGTGTTTCATTTACATGTGGATGCCAGTGCATATGCAGTAGGGGCAGTTCTAACACAACCTAGTGAAGAATTTAAGATGGATAGGCCAATTCAATAAGCCAGTCGAATTTTAACTAAGGCTGAGAGGAATTACAGCACCATAGAAAGAGAAGCCTTAGCCATGGTTTTTGCAGTCCAAAAATTTCGGCATTACTTATTGGGAGTGAAATTTATTATTATAACTGATCACCAACCTTTGAAGTACTTACTCAATAAACCACAAGCCACTGGTAGAATATGGAGGTGGTTATTGTTATTCCAGGAGTTTGATTTCTCCTATAAAGAGACATTATGGTAGGCTTATCTGGGCACATTATGGGCATACCGATTGGCCTATAAAGAGACAGGTTATTCTCCTTTTCAATTAGTTTATGGCCTGGTTCCCATCGAACCATTTGAGTTCATCAAGGGATCTATCCGAATGGGAGAAATTGAAAAAAATGGGATAGAAGTTCCAGCCCGACTAATTGCCTTGCATAAACTGGAAGAATCAAGGATCTTAGCCTCCAAACACTTAGAGGAGATTCAGATAAAAAGGAAGAAGAACCACGACAAAAGTTTATGGAACATCAACTTGCAGCCTAGTGATTTAGCTCTATTACACAGACCACAATTTTCTACTCAAGCCAAAGGAAAATGGATCCCTCACTGGGAAGGCCCTTTTCGCATTAAGAAGATGCTGCAGTGGGGTGCTGTGCAATTAGAAACACTCGATGGCGACACCATACCCTTGGTAAACGTTTCCAGACTCAAGGGTTATCACCAAAAGTCATAACCATTGCAATTTCACTAATTTTGTTTTCTAATTGTTTTAGATTGATTTAATAAATAATGCTAATTAACCAAATGCTCACGCATTTTTTGGGGCACCATTTTGGGTTGTTTTTTTTTTGTTTATTTCATAAATAAGCAACAAATTCAATAATTAATAGCTAAATTAAAATTGGCATCGATTGTTTTTGTAAGGCTTGTAGTTTTGCTCAACAACTTTCAATTATGCCCTTTCCTTTGGTTATCTCTTGAATGGATGAGAGGGGAACTTGCTTCTCCTCTCTTTTAAGTCCTCTTTTAAGATGAACCTCCCTTTCTGTGAGGTGATCCCTCATTCCTCCTTGCTATAAAATGCACCTCCTCTCAACTCCTTTCAACCCCCACTCCCCCTCCATCCCACCGCCCCCCCCCCTTACATCCCTTTCCCGTAGACCCTCCACCCCATCCCACCCCTCTGATTACCCCCGCCAGCGGCCCTCCCTCCACCCCATCTCACCCCACATTACCCCGCCAGCGCCCCTCCCTCCACCCCCTCCCACCCCACCTTATACCCCTACATCTAACCCCGCTACAGCCCTCCGCCACCTCCCCCCTCCACCCTTCCCATAGGCGCTCCCCCCCTCTCCACCATCCCCCCGCCTCCCCTCATCCTCCTCTCAACCACCACACCCCCCTCCTTCCCACCACCTCCCAACCCTCCATAAACCCCCGCCGACCCCCCCTCCATCCCACCGCCTCCCCCCCCTCCATAATCCCACCGCCTCCCCCCCTCCGCCATCCCCTCGCCTCCCTTCACCTCCTCTCAACCCCCACACCCCCTCCATCCCACCCCCCCCCCCTCCATACCTTTCCCGCAGACCCCCCCACTCCATCCCACCGCCCCCCCCCCCTCCATCCCACCGCCCCCCCTCCATCCCACCGCCCCCCCCCCTCCATCCCACAGCTTCCCCCCCCTCCATACCACTGCCCCCCCCCCCTCCATCCCCCCGCCCCCCCCCCCTCCATTCCACCACCCCCCCCTCCATCCCACCGCCTCCCCACCCCTCCATACTCTCCAACCCCGTAGGCGCCCCCCCCCCCCTCCACCATCCCCCCGCCTCCTCTCACCTCCTTTCAACCCTCACTCCCCCTCCATCCCACCGCCCCCCCCCCCCCCCCCTCCATACCTTTCCCGCAGCCCCTCACTCCATCCCACCCCCCCCTCCATCCCACAGCCCCCCCCTCCATCCCACCGCCCCCCCCCCCCTCCATAATCCCCCGCGTTTCCCCCCCTCCATCCCACCGCCCCCCCTCCATCCCACTGCCCCCACCCCTCCATCCCACCGCCCCCCCCCCTCCATTCCACCGCCCCCCCCTCCATCCCACGGTTCCCCACCCCTCCATACTCTCCAATCCCGTAGGCGCCCCCCCCCCCCCCCCCCTCCACCATCCCCCCGCCTCCTCTCAACTCCTTTCAACCCCCACTCCCCCTCCATCCCACCGCCCCCCCCCTTACATCCCTTTCCCGCAGACCCTCCACCCCATCCCACCCCTCCGATTACCCCCGCCAGCGGCCCTCCCTCCACCCCATCCCACCCCACATTACCCCGCCGGCGCCCTTCCCTCCACCCCCTCCCACCCCACCTTATACCCCGCCACTACCCCCAAATTAACCTTCTCCCACCCCTCCGACTACCCCCGCCATCCCCACCCCTACATCTAACCCCGCTACAGCCCTCCGCCACTTCCCCCCTCCACCCTTCCCATAGGTGCTCCCCCCCTCTCCACCACCCCCCCCGCCTCCCCTCATCCTCCTCTAAACCCCCGCCGACCCCGCCTCCATCCCACCGCCTCCCCCCCCCTCCATAATCCCACCGCCTCCCCCCCTCCGCCATCCCCCCGCCTCCCCTCACCTCCTCTCAACCCCCACACCCCCTCCATCCCACCGCCCCCCCCCCCCCCCCTCCATACCTTTCCCGCAAACCCCCCCACTCCATCCCACCGACCCCCCCCCCTCCATACCACCGGCCCCCCCCTCCATCCCACCGCCCCCCCCTCCATTCCACCGCCCCCCCCCCTCCATCCCACCGCCTCCCCACCCCTCCATACTCTCCAATCCCGTAGGTGCCCCCCCCCTCCACCATCCCCCCGCCTCCTCTCACCGCCTTTCAACCCCCACTCCCCCTCCATCCCACCGCCCCCACCCCTCCATACCTTTCCCGCAGCCCCCCACTCCATCCCACCGCCCCCCCCCCCTCCATCCCACCGCCCCCCCTCCATCCCAGCGCCCCCCCCTCCATCCCACCGCCCCCTCCCCCTCCACCTTCGCCTCGCCCCTCCACCACCCCCTCAAGTTTCCCCACAGCCACCCCTTCCCAAGTGAGTCCGAATCCAAGGCGGCTCTTCTTCAACAGCCAGACCAACATCACATCAACAAGGCGACTTACCACATAATCACTTCCTTCTAGGGCATTCGCTGCTATCCCGGACCTTTCTCGCGTTCATCATCTTATCAACCATTCCTCCATGGCCGATCGTCCCCCGCAGGACGTTCTTTCGGACTTCACGCCTTCGGCAATACCAACCCCCAATCCCCTTTACACTCCTTCCGAATCTGCTCAACCGGCGTGTACCCAACCCCTTACCACCCTCGTCTACCCGGTCCCGACATTGCCTGTCTCCCTTACCCCACACACTCCTATCTCTACCGACTCCCATTACCCCCCACAAGATGCCTCAACTTCCGCTCTTCATCCTCCACTTATAAATATTCCTACTTATTCAATTCACTCGGACTCCACCGATTATTCTCCACTTTCGCTCCCTCGCCCCCCTTCACCTTCTCCGTCTACTTCTGCTTCTCATAACTCACTACCTAATTCACCTTCCGGTGATTATGTGCGCCTTTTTCTCCCACCTGATTTAAATCTCCAAATCCGTATTCACTTATCTCTTCCCCCCATTGACCTCCGCAATCTTTTCTCAGTAGAAAATCTTCAGCATGCCGGTCTTTTGGGCTTGGCGAACGTTCTCTTCTAGGAACCCTCCAACCTTAATAATGTCTATGAAGCTCTTCGGTTGTTCCCCATTTTTCGTACCGGCACTCTGACCATCTCTGACATTGCCGCCAGTATAGGATCCTCCCTCATCCACTTCAACAGCCCTCCATTTTTATATTTTGGAGTGTCACCCTCGGAAACAATTGCTTTTTGTAATCAACGCTTTGAACATAATGCACGTTTTTCTATCCGTATGCAATCCATCCTTACTTCCTTCATGTTTTTCTTTTTACTTTGGAGCCCCACCTCTCCGCTTCCCCTGTCCGACATTCGGATTGCAGATCCACTTTACTGCTTCCTCACTAGCCGCCTCTACCCTTACGCCGCCCTCCTCTATAGTTCATTGAACGGGCGCTCCCGTCGCCTCCGTGAGGCTATTCCTCGTCGATCCCACTCATTTTCCATATATTCCGCTCCCTTACTAGAATGGCTATATCAACTCCCCGCACACTATTCTGCTCTACAACCGTCACCTCATATCTCTGTTGACCAGCAATTCAGTGATCCCCTGCCTACCTCCATAACCAAACCTCCCCCCTCCCCTACACTCTCCATTGGCTCCACTTCAGTTTCCACACCGCCCCCTGACCCCAATGATATCCCTGCATTTCCACCGCTATCTTCTTCTCCTATCATCACCACCCCTTAGACTACAAATACCGTTCATCACCCTGACCCTGTTCTCCACCATGGTTCTTCCTCCGCAGCCTCTTTCCGCCCGCTCATTCAAACCCATCTCAACCCGCAAAACCCGACCTGTACACCCCCTCGCCCTCCTGTCCCCATTTTCCCATCTACCAGTGCCGTTCCCATCACCCAACCCACTCCCTCGCATACACCTACCCAACCCGGTTCCTCGACCCCTCCAACCCATTCTTCCCCTCAGCCTGCAGCCCCTACTCCTACAATTGATATTCCGACGTCTCCCTCCTTTTTCCACTTGCTTCGTGAAGCAAGTGACATTGCACAGGGCAGTGCTCATGCATCCCAGGTGTCCTTGGATTCAATTTCAGCTGCAGCTACGATTCACCAGCAGTATATTTCGACCATCGACAATATCAATCGAAAGGCTACAGCACAATGGCAATCCCTCACTGACTCGGCACGATTACTCAAAGAAGAGAGGGATAAGTATAGAGACCTGGCTGATTCTGCTCTACAGACCTTGGCGGATCTTCAAAATCGTTCTCAATTAGGACTATGCGATAATGCTGCATGCCGACGTATCAAACGCGAACGGGACCACCTTCGGCAGTGTCTAAGTTCTCTCCAGCACCTGATTGAACAAGCTTCTGCTCCCCTGCCATCCTCTCCACAACCCCCCGCTGTGGATCACGATCCTATTCCTCCATAATCTCATTCCACAGTTTAAGATTGGGCTAGCCAAATTCAAAATAAATTGCAAGTAGTTTCAACTTCTGAGTTTTGTCCTGATCAGATTCACTAATAATTGTAGCGTGCTTAACCACTTTCTTTAGCTTCATCAATAAAAGCACTCTTTCTCTATTTTCCTACTTCTGCCACTCCATTCTGTTCTCCCCTTCTCCCTGTCTCGTATTGTTATTGTCTCTCCGGGTCGGAGAGTACATTAGGTGGTGGGCATCTCTGTTGAGCCTTGGCAAGGTCGAAACCGGCAAGTCAAGGTCAAAGTTAAATTCTAGGGTCAAAGTGCACGGTAGTACACCCTCAATTGTCATAAAAAGAGGACTTTTAATTGTTCATTTGGCAATATTGCAGAAGTATTTTCTAAATTCCCTTAAGGTCAAAGGGTGTTTTAAAAGTAAGGTGGAGGGTCCAGGTGAACCCCTCTTGGGTACAAAAGTGACGAATTAAAAGAGAAAAGGTAAAGGTACGTGAAGCGGTCGAGTATACACATGTGGGAATATGGCCAACCAATCAAAATTTTTCCTTTTGTCTAAAGTCACTACAGGACAAAAGGAGCAAGTCGTTGGCCGCCAACTAAAAAGACAATCTTGGGTCATCAAAGGAAGCCCAAGAGTCTATGGCAGTTAGACGTCACGCGACCGATGCATTCAAAAGGTAAAGGCAAAGGCTATTCTAAGAACACACATTGAAAGTGAAGAGTGGAGAGCTTCAGAGGAGGCAAGAAGGGGAAGTGAAGAGCCACCAGTGTGCGACAGCACTGAGAGGTAGAAGTGAAGAGTGCAAGAAGTGAAAAGAAGAAGGTGTGCAGAGAAGGCGAAGTTATACTCCAAGAGTCCCAAGGTCTGTTGTGTGTGCGCGCCACGAAGATATCCATTCCTCAGCTTGGTGGAAACGTAGTGCAAGGTGTGCACAAGGGAAGCGTGAAGCAAGTGAAGGACTGGTGCAGAAGAGGCCGCTGCCAGAAGACTTGAGATAATTGGTCTTCCGTAACTGAGCATTCTCTGTAGTTGTATTTAGTTATTGACTTGGATTGTATTTAGTCATTGTAATCGTTTCAATATAATCAACATTCAAGATTTCCAGGCGTACTCCTCTGTAGAAGTTTTCAAGGTTATTCCATTTTCATTATCTCCTTTTTCTCCTACAAACCCTCAAACTCCTTCTTGTCCAAGAAGCCCCAACACTCTCTGAGTAATCCTATCCCACTCATCCCAATTTCTCTCCTCCTCATTCTCTGGAAGAAAATCTTTTAAAAAAAGAGTCTCAAACTGAGTCCAATCAGTAGGGATAGAGTTCGCCTCCTTAAGACTCATCCACCACTTATAAGCACGTGGGCCGAGGGAGAGAATCACCTCTAGCACACGGTAATCTGGTGGGGTGCCTTTCAATTGATGGAAATCATGCCACTTTTGTAAAAAAGTGTAGATTGCATCCTTGTTCCTGTCTCGGTCATCCCCCGTAAAGGTGGGTGGCTTCAAATCTTTCAGGAGGGGAGCTTCCGTAGAGCTCTCTCCTTTGTGCTTACTAGGAAGAGAAGTATCTCTCCTAGTGAGCTCCAAAGGAATAGGAGGGGTCTCTCTTTCCTTCCTAGCTAGGAAAGAGGTGACACTAGTCTCAAGTGAGATCATTTCAGACTTAAGTTGTTGTATGGGAGATGTAATGCTACCAAGATCTCTCTCTAATCTGAGGGTTTTCTCTTTCAAATCTATGAATTGGTTACGAGTGACAAATTCATCTATAAGTTCCTCATATGCATATTCTTCCTGTGAAGGCTCTTTGTCTTGTAAGTTCTATTCTATTTCTTGCCCTAATTCTACTTCATCCATTCTAGAAACAGGATCCTCTAGTTGCTCTTTAGATGGAGAAGTGTTTTCAACTACCTATTTACCTTTAGATTCCATATTTTACTACCCTTCCCCCGTTTGCTAAGTAGAGTATATGAAAATGAATGGAAGTAAAGCTCAAATATGCAAGAAGAAGAGAAATATATCACAAGAGCACTTCCCTGTTACAAAATAGAGTTGCAGAAGTGAAATCTAAGTGGTCCTTGAAGCTTCAAGTTGCTGATTTTGAATCCTCACCAGGCCCAAACAAAAATTGGAAATGTCGAGTTGGTTCGGGGAGGTTCTAAACACCAAAAACCATCCAAAACAATGCCAAAACCACATGGGAGTAACCCCAACCGGGCAAACTGAGTAAAACTGAGCAACTTCTGAGATTTATCAATCCTTGCCAGTCCAAGAAATGTAGTTGAGCACCTGTACTTCAAAAATTTGAGACTATCCCAAGTGAAAAAAGTGAATTTGGACACCGGATGGCAAAAAACTAGGCCCGGGAGTAGCTGCCTAGTTCCTGCAGAAACGCTGCAGAGAGGTTTTGGTGGGGCAAATCGCATCTAAATCCGATATCAAATGGTTTATAGCGAAGCTTAGGAGGGTAGCTTCGAAATGTGACCAAGATTTTTTAAAATCCGATATCGTATGAGGAAGCTATGGTGCGGAGAAGTTGAGTTGTCACCGATGGAAAGTGAAAAAACTCATCTTCATGGATGGATGACTTTGACAAGCTCAAAACTAAGGAACCAAAGCTTTTTTGAAACAACCCAAAGCCCATACCCCATAACCACAACCCATGTTACATAGGTGCATGATCATTTGGAAAACAACTTGATCCTTAGCATGACATTTACCCTTCCAACTTCAAGAAAAAACCATGAATTTTCCTATCTTAAGCTTGGTTTGAAATATCTTTGAAAATTTCTGAACTGCCATCCATGGAGCTTCTTATCCCACATAAGGGCTGTAGGAAGAAAAGACTACGTATATATGGAAGGCCTCATACCTCTTAGTAGCATCTAAGAGGAGAGGAGGAGCGAAGAGCCCTCGGATACTATGTGTGCACTCCCATCGGTTGTCTTGTCTTGGGTTTTGTGGGCCTTTCCCGTTAGTTGCCGCTTCCATGCCATCAGATGGCTCCGATACCAAATATAATACTCTTGATGATTCCCCTCACTTTTTTTTTTGGGGGGGGGGAGAATGGCATGTTACCCGAGAAAACTCTCTCTCTAATAGCTCTCTGAGCTCTGCGCATGCACGGAGACCGATGTCTTGAATTATCCGCCCAACTGTGTAGTACATACCCAATATGGGTCAATGTCAAGGCTCCTCACATGAGTGCCACTCGGCACTCATGTGAGTCTTATACTCATTATGAATAAGAGGAGGGTCTCACCTCTAGTCCCTATTCCTATTCACATATGATACTGCATGACATTATGCAATTTGAATATGATTCTATCATGAAAACTGGTAATTGGCCTTTATGTGACTTGCCTCCTGGCAAGAAGGCCATTGGCACTAAGTGGGTATACAAGTTGAAGCAAAAACCTGATGGAACAATTCACAGGTATAAATCTAGGCTCGTTGCAAAGGGTTATGCATAGGAAAGAGGCATTGATTTTGATGGGACCTTTGAGAAAGCATTGTATCGGTAGTACGGTTACACCGTATATTGGCAAATGACTAGGGTGAGCCTAATACGTTCAGTAAACATACTTTTCCTATCAATAAACATTTTGCACTAAAGTTTTTGCTTAACCATAATGGTAAACTAACCTGTCCAATGACTACTGTTCGTAGCGTATGTGCACTTACAACTCATCATGGTTGGAATGTACATTAGTTGGACATTAAAATTGCATTTTTGAACGGTGATTTACATGAAGACTTGTATGTTCTTTAGCCCCTTGGCTTTGTGCAAAACCAGGTGTGCACATTAAAGAAGGCATTATATGGTTGAAATGAAGGTACTTATGCATTACTTGGCCAGATATTCAATTTTCTATCTCACAGATGAGTAGGTTTATGCATTGCCCAGGTATCAGACATTGGCATGTAGTTAAGCACATCTTTCGCTACTTGAGTGGTACCCAGCTACTTGGATTGTTTTATCTCAAGGGGGGATCACTACTACCAGATTTACATGCTTTTTTTTTTAATTTTGATTGGGCTATTTTCTATGACACTCGTGTGTCCACTAGTGGCTCTTGCTTAATGCTTGGAATCTCATGTATATCTTGGTTGAGCAAGAAGTAGCCTACTGTGGCCACTTCCAGTCTTGAGGCTGAGTATAGGGAAGTTTTCACAGCGACTGTTAAGTGTGTGTGGCTCAAATGCCTTATGGATGATTTGGGTGTTGATCAGTCTTCTACCACCACCATCTTCACTGACAGTCATAGCACATTGGCAATTCTGAGGAACCCTATGTTCGATGCTCACACTAAGCATATTTAGGTGCATTATCATTATGTCAGGGAGAAGTTCTCCACTAGAGAAATCATCTTGGCATATGTGCCCATGTAGGAGAACATTGCATACCTTTTCATGAAGGCTTTGCCTACGGAGAAGTTTGAAGCTTTCCACAAAGCTTTGGGCTTAATTCCTTTTGTGGATCGATTCCACATAGCTTGGCACTTCCTTATACATGAATGCCAGCTCCTTGTTTGCCGCATCACTGCTAGGGGGGATTTGTCGATATATTTAGGTAGCTATGTGTGTGAACACACTAGGACCACTAGGGCACTTTTTTCCCTCTTTACGAGGTTTTTTTCCCGTGGCTTGTAAATACGCATATAGTCCTAATGAGTTACTTGTCTTTGTACATTCTAGTGGTAATACATTAAGTGTTGTGTGTTCTGCTCCGAGCTTCTTCTTCTTCTCCTTCCTTGTGTTGTTCACGTGCTTCTGCAAACCTCAAAATCCAACAACTATCTAATCAAAGTTGTTGTGCAATGGTTGAAAGTGCCATTGGTTTACCTTAATTATTCAAAGTTGGATGATTGAGAATAATTGAAATAGGGATTACTCTAGGATTTGAGCTAATAGCATCATCAACACCATCTTAATTATATAGATTTTTAATATATGTAACTTTGAAAGGATGTATTTCAACACTTTTCCTAATATTCCATATTCACTTTGCAACCAACATATAACTCATCATGTAAGCCTATAAAGGGTAGTTGGAACAGTTCAACTTATCATAAAAAACCAACATATCTCAAGATTTGGAAAGCTCTTATACTTTGTTTGAAGTGTACAGTCATGATCGTGTATGCTTACTAGAGTTTATCAAAATTTGCAAAAATGAGGAAGGCTATGCTTGTCATGATCCTCGAGAAGAAAAATATTAATCTTATACTAGTTGTTCTGAATTCGGAAGAAAGAATGCACAAAAGCAAGACATGAAACAAGAATATTCTTAGGAGCACAAGATCAACCTTAGGATTAATTTTTTAATGTACAAATACAAGTAGGTCTTGCGGGTTATGGGAATATATATAATTAGAAGGAGAACACCATCTTAAAAAAGGAAAAATGTGCTTGAGTAGTGCTCAAGCGTTTTCACACACCCATCACTTCCAAGATATTATACCGATATACTAAATTTTTAGCCTTTGAAATGGAAACTTTTGACCTATTTGCCCTCAAATGTTTTGCCAATATTGCTAAATGAACTTGCAATTGTAATCCCTTTTTTATGCAATTTCCATTAACCTATAATTTCTATTTCTAGCATAGTTTTCTATTGATTGCTTTTCTCTATAGTTTAAGGAATAATATTCTATTGAGATATTACTTATAGATTTATTGCAAGCTATAAAAAAATCTCTCGAACGGTTATACTTCTCTAGCAATGCCATTATTATCATGGAAATTTTATAAGAACTCAAAGCTAGTAACTGGATTGGAATATATAATTTCTTCATTGGAGAGAGAGAGAGAAGATATGGAGATGCATTGAGAGGAAAAGATTTTTAATGAGAAACTAGATGAGAAGGTGGTAGTAGACACACTGATGATCAATGCGTGCATTGGACTTCACCTGCCAAACTTTATTATGCAAACATTATGTGTTTATATAAAACAAGATTTCTTTTTAATAATTTATTCATTTATTTATTAATTAATTATATGTTTTTATTTTCCCTCTCAATTTATATGAGAAAAGGAGACGCTAAATGAGGTTGTAAACACACTTTCAATAACGTTATTCTAATGACATGATTGATTTACTTTTCACATGATATAATGATGCGCAATATACTCCTCATTTCGTTCATCATTTAGTATGGGAAGAGTATCCTAAGCATACGCAATTGTCTCATATATATATATATATCTTAATTATATAGATTTTTAGCATATGTAGCTATGAGTGGATGTATTTCATCATTTTTCCTATTATTTCATATTGGCTTTGCAACCAACATATAATTCCTCATGTAAGCCTATAATGGTTAGTTGGAACAATTTAGCTTATCCTCAACAACCAACATGGTTAGTTGGAACAATTCAGCTTATACCCAACAACCAACATGTGAATGAAAATATGAGTACAAGAAATCTAAAATGCATTGCTAAAGTAAGAATTGCATATGTTACCAAAATTAGGTAATATAAATTCATTGATTGAGAGATTGGTAATCTAACGATGGATACGTGAAAGTGGCATATGTATCTATCTATTTGTCATATCGGCGATGAGTATCTCCTTTTCATCAAGCTCAAGGATGTTAAATTAGGTGTTCGAAAATTTTTGGAGCTCATGAAAAATTTTTGGTGTCCGTTCCATAAACAAGAGTGCCCAAGCATCTCAATTTATCAAAGTAAGGTCCTCGAACTGGATGAGGTTGCAAAACAGGTGAGGTTTTCAATTAATTTTAGATATATATACATAGGGATAGTGTTGGGGACGTGAAATTATCCTAAACTTCTTTCAATTGGCAATCATTTTACATAGAAGAGGATGATTTCTATAGAAGAGAAAAGATAGTTGTTTTACGCAAGGGACATCAAAACCCACCTCAAGCACATACAAAATCATGTATAATTCTTAATACACTATTAAAAACACACATACGAAAACGCACATGAAGAACATGAGACATACAGAAACTTGAATATACTTTATTCTCTCTCTCTCACACGCACATGTGGGACGTGTGCAAGTCCGTCTTTACATTCTTAAAATGAGTAATTTCTCTCTTTCTCTCACACACACACAGAGGCTTACACATACAAATAGACACATGAAGATTAGGAGGGATAGGAGAAAATTGGATATGCTCTCTGCCTTCTCTCTCTCATACACACACACAAACACATCTCGGACATGTGTGCGAGCCCATCTTTACATTCTAAAACTGCGTAGTTTCTATGCCAATATTTCAAAGGTTCAAGAGTACTAAGTTTCATATATTTTCAATGAAAGACACCAATTAATGATTTAATACGACAAGAGGCACATTGACAAAACCCTTCAGAATTGAAATCTGTAGTAAGCGTTTATCTCCCAAAACCATTTGCTCCGTTAAATTAGATATATTCACATCTACACTCCCTCATTAGTTTTTAAGATAAGAAATATGCTCCTCATTTCCTTCATCATATAGTATGGGAAGAGTATCCTAAGCATACTTAGTTGTCTCCTATATATATATATATATATATATATATATATATATATATATATATATATATATATATATATATATATATATATATATATATATATATATATTAAGGCACTTGCATATGCATCTGTGCTATCCAATCAAACGTGTTGTGAAATAGTTGAAAGTGCCATTGGTGTACCTTAATTATTCAAAGTTGGACGATTAAGAGTAATTGAAATAGGGACTATTCTAGGACGTGATTCAACAACATCATCAACACCATCTTATTTATGTAGATTTTTAACATATGTACCTATGAGAGTATGTATTTCAACACTTTTCCTAATATTTCATATTCGTTTTGCGACCAACATACAATTCATCATGCAAGCCTATAATGCTTAGTTGGAACAATTCAGCTTATCCTTAACAACCAATATGTGAATGAACTATTGCTTGCAAGCTATGAAAACTTCTTATCCTTTGTTTGAAGTGTACAATTGATCTACTAGGCTTACTTTAGTTTATCCAAATTCTCAAAAATGAGAAAGGGTGTGCTTGTCATGGACCTCAAGAAGAAAAAACATTAATCTAAGACTAGTTGTTCTGAATTTGAAAGAAAGAATGCACAAAACCAAGACAAGAAACAAGAAGATTCTTAGGAGCACAAAATCAAACTTATGATTAAGTTTTGAATGTAGCATTACAAGTAGGCCCTGAAGGTTTTGGGAATATATATAATTAGAAGGAAAAAATTCTGTTAAAAAAGGAAAAAGGTGCTTGAGTAGTGCTCAAGTGTTTTCACACATGCTCCACTTTCAAGATATAATACTGATATTTTCAAGAACATCCTAAATACATATTTTTGTCTTCATGCATATTGCATTGACATGCAAATTGTTGCCTCTACAATGGAAAGTCTTAACCTCTTTACCCTCAAACATTGTGCCAATATTTCTAAATGAGCTTGCAATTGTAATCCCTTTGTTATAAAATTTCCATTAACCTATAATTTTTATTTTTAGCATTATTTTGTATTGATTTCTTTTCAGTAGATTTTAAAGAATAATATTTAATTTTCTATTGATTTCTTTTCTCTAGATTTTAAGGAATAATATTCTATTGAGAGATCATTTATATATTTATTGCAAGCTTTAAAAAAATCCTCTCTATCACTTATATTACTCTAGCAATGCTAGTATTATCATGGAAATTTTATAAGAATGCAAAGTGAGTAAGTGCATTGGAATATATAATTGATTCATTGGACAAAACATAGAAGGATTAGTCAAGTATGTAATGTATTGGAGAGAGAAAGAGAGAGAGATTGATGTGAAGATATGGAGATGCATTGAGAGGGGGACGAGAGGAAAACATTTAACAAGTACAGAAGGAAGAAAGCGGAGAAAATGACCTTGCAGAGCATGTTCAAGTGGTGTTCATCTGTTGAGGGAGGTTCTCATATTTGGAGGAGGAGAGGCCGCCTTGCAAGATATTATACCGATATATTAAAGAAGATCCTAAATAAATATCTCGCTCTTCATGTATATTGCATTGACACGCAACTGATTGCCTTTGAAATGGAAACTTTTAACCTGTTTGCCCTCAAACATTTTGATAATATTGCTAAATGAGCTTGCAATTGTAACCCCTTTGTTATGATATTTTCATTAACCTGTAATTTATATTTCTAGCATAGTTTTCTATTGATTTCCTTTCTCTAAATTCTAAGGAATACTATTCTATTTAGAGATATATTTATACATTTATTACAAACTTTAAAACAAATCACTCTATCGGTTACATTACTCAAGCAATGCCATTATTATCATGGAAATTTTATAAGAATGCAAAGCTAGTAAGTGTGTTGGAATATATAATTTATTCATTGGTCAAAATGTAGAAGGATTAGTCAAATATGTAATGTATTGGAGAGAGAGAGAGAGATTGAGTGAAGATATGGAGATGCATTGAAAGGGAGAAGACTAGAAAAGATTTAAAATGAGAAAGTAGATGAGAACGTGGTAGTAGACACATAATATGCTTTCACAATGAATTAATGCATTGGACTTATGTTGCCAAACATTACTCAAGCATGAAAACTATGATTATAAATGCATATTAATATACAGACATCATGTGTTTCTATAACACAAGATTTCTTTTTTATAGCTTTTTTATTGCCTCCGTGTAGCCAAATTCTCTCCACATCTAGTTGTTCTGATTATCCCTCTCAATTTATATGAGAAATGGAGACGCTAAATCAGGTTCTATAAGACACGTGACTTCAATAAACGTTATTCTAGTTACATGATATATTTAGTTTTCACATGTTTAGCAAGTCACATGGCCAATGTAGTGCAATCATTTATTAGAGTAATGTACGATCAATCAAGATGTATTAAAAAGAGGGACCTTGTTTTGGTACATCGTTTCATGTGTATGAGAGAGAGAGAGAAGCTTAGTCAAAGAGTATGTGTATGCAAGAACTAAAAATACCACATCTGGGTATAGGAAATGAAGAAAATTGTAAATAAGGGTCACTTAATGGTGTCTCCCAAATCATGATACACAAACAATCAAAATATGAGTACAAGAAACCTAAAATTCATTGCTAAAATATGCGTTGCATATGTTATGGAAATTAGGTTATAAGCATGGTGAAGAAGATAAAACAAAAATGTGATATTGATATGCTAAAGTAGATGATTGATTGATTGAGATATTGTCAGTCTAAGAGATAGAAGCAAGATATGCTTCCCATGTATCCCTTTCCTTGCATACACACTCACAAACACACATAGGTGCATACATACATATGCACAGATAAAAACTATGATCGATACGAGAAAGTTGCATATATATCTATCTATTTCTCATATCTAGGATGAGGAGCTCCTTTTCATCAAGCTCAAGGATGTAAACTTAGGACTCCAAAAGTGCCATATAGATGAGATTGATGCTCTTTGCCTTATCTAGTAGACTCCCCTTTGCTTAGAGTGTGCTCTTGAAGCTGATCCAGCAACTTACTTCTAGTTTCCTCAATGGCTTCTCTTGGTCCACCTTGAATTCATTTGTATTTCTAAAATCTCTCCTAGCGCTTATAGGATAGGAATTACCTTTCCAATGCACCCTTGAAGCATAGGTGTCCTTATAGGCACACTCAAAAGCCCACTATTTACTCAAATGAATGGTTCTCTAAACTCTTGACGATTGAAGTTGAGAGATTTTGCACACATAAAGTACACTTAATGACCTTCTTAATGCAAGTATAAGATTCAATCCCTCCAAGTGACAGAAGTTATGGACTTCAATAGGTGTACATACACAATCCTACTCACTTCTAGAAATGTTTTTCTCAGAATATGCAAAGATTGAACATGAGTTTTGAAGCAAATTTAGAATAAAAATATAGATTTCTAAAAAACCAAATATTACAAGAAGTAAGTAGGACATGGTAAGGAAATCTTTCTTAGAATTCACAACTATCTATCTCATGCACATACAAATCAGTGAGCTAGATATGGCTATAAAACGTTCACTGAAATCATTCAAGCAAGTACGAGGCTTGCTAAGCAAGGGATCTACTACCTTATTCAATCTTTAAAAGAGCTTACCCACACATGGGATACAACATTAAAAGTACAATGTGTGTACATATAATTTTGAAAATACTCCCTATATGTTAGGAATCACTTTTTCTAGATTTATACGCTATATCTCACCTAAGTGTGATAGATTGGATTTTTTTCTTATGAAGAGGCATTTGATTAAAAGAATAAAGAGAAGGTCTTGTGGTTAATGCCTTCCTTCTCATTGCTCCACATGGCATCCATTTCAAAGGTCCAAGAGTACTAAGTTTGATTGCAACGAAAGACACCAAGTAAAGATTTAATACGACAAGAGGCCCATTGACAAAATCCTTCAGAATTGAAATCTCTAGTAAATGTTTATCTCCCAAAACCATTTTCTCCTTTAAATCGTCATCTATTTAACAATCCTATCCATTAAATTAGCTATATTCACATCTATACTCCCTCATTAGTTTTTAAGGTAAGCAATATGCTACTCATTTCCTTCATCATATAGTATGGGAAGACTATCCTAAGCATACCTAGTTGTCTCCTATAATCGCACACACACACACACATACACACACACACACACACACACACATATATATATATATATATATATATATATATATATATATATATATATATATATATATATATATATATATATATATATATATATGTGTATATATGCATAATATATATATATATGCATATAATATATATATATATATATATATATATATATATATATATATATATATATATATATATATATATATATATATATATATATATATATATATAGTTAAGGCACTTTGCCTATGCATCTATGCTATCCAATCAAAGTTGTTGTGCAATAGTTGAAAGTGCCATTGGTGTACCTTAATTATTCAAAGTTGGAGGATTAAGAGCAATTGAAATAGGGATTAATCTAGGACTTGATTCAACAAAATCATCAACACAATCTTAATTATATAAATTTTTAACATATGTAGTTGTGAGAGGATGTATTTCAAGACTTTTCCTAATATTTCATACTCGCTTTGCAACCAACATATAATTCATCATGTAAGCCTATGATGATTAGTTGGAACAATTCAGCTTATCCTCAACAACCAACATGTGAACGAACCAGTGTTTTCAAGCTATGAAAACCTCTTATTCTTTGTTTGAAGTGTACAATTGATCTACTATGCTTACTAGAGTTTATATCAAATTTGCAAAAATGAGAAAGGATGTGCTTGTCATTAGCCTCAAGAAGAAAAAACATTAATCTACTACTATTTGTTCTAAATTTGGAAGAAAGAATGCACAAAAGCAAGACAACGAACAAGAAGATTCTCACGACCAGAAAATCAAAATTCTCATTAAGTTTTGAATGTACAATTACAAGTAGGCCCTAAAGGTTATGTGAATATATATAATTAGTAGGGAAAAACCCTCTTAAAAAAGGAAAAAAGGTGCATGAGTAGTGCTCAAGTGTTTTCACACATGCACCACTTTCAAGGTATAATACTGATATATTGAAGAACATCCTAAATAAATATTTCTATCTTCATATATTGCTTTGACATGCAAATTTTTGCCTTTGCAATGGAAAGTTTTAACCCATTTGCCCTCAAACGTTTTGCTAGTATTGCTAAATGAGCTTTGTTATGCAATTTCCATTACTCTATAATTTATATTTCTAGAATAATTTTCTATTGATTTCTTTCCTCTAGATTTTAAAGAATAATATTCTTTTGAGGGATTCTTTATACATTTATACTATACCGAACTCGCTTGGTCTCAAATGGCACAATGGAAATAGCCTACTCAAAATCCCGAACATCAAAGAAACGGCTGACCTCCAGATCAGCCTCAACAAGAAGTGGTGCCTGTCTTGGACGCGGCTTCGGTGGGACATGAAATTCATGGGTATCTGGCACCCCCTTATAGAGATTAAGAAGTCTGTCCTCTTATGGCAAATTCTTCATCGGGGAATTTGGACCAACCATAAGGCTAGCAAACTTTGTGGGATCCCTCCTTGGTGCAAACGCTGCCACCGTGCTATCGAAGATGTCCCACACATCTTCCTCACTTGCCCCAACTCCTACAGAATCTGGCAGATGGTTGGAATGAAAATCAGACTTCAAAAACAGCTTAATTGGAAACAAGTCCTTTTGGGAGAAGCGGTCGGCTGCTTTGCGACACTCTGGAACGCCATCAGAGGGGAAGCCCTGTGGAAAATTTGGCGGGAGAGGTGTGCTCTCAACTTCGGCAATCCCCCCAGGGAGTGGTCGATTGAGAAATCACTATTCCTCCTTGGCAAAAGGATCGTTAACAGTAAGAAATCCCCCCCCTTCAGGCACTATCAAGTCCTCCTTTTGATCAACAACAAGCTCAAACCCAAGTGGGCCCCGCATGAGGGCGATGAGAGGGTGATTAACCTTCTCTGTAATGCAACCTAGGATTCAATCAAGCTTCCCCTGCTTTGTGGGATTTGGGGGGTCCCGTGGGCACTAGTCCCCTTCTATTGTACCTTTGTTTCTTAATTTAATTCAAGTCCGGGAGAGTAGGCTATTGCCGAACTTCCTTTATATAAAAAAAAATTCTCTCTATCGGTTACATTACTCTAGCAATGGCATTATTATCTTGGAAATTTTATAAGAATGCAAAGCTAGTAAGTCAATTGGAATATATAATTGCTTCATTGGACAAAACATAGTAGGATTAGTCAAGTATGTAATGTATTGGAAAGAGAGGAGAGAAAGAGAGAGAGAGAGAGAGAGAGAGAGAGAGAGAGAGTGAAGATATGGAGATGCATTGACATCAGCTTTGAGAGTATGCAAAAAATTGAACATCAGCTTTGACGCAAATTCAGAATACAACAATAGATTTCTAAAAATTCAAAGATTATAAGAAGCTATCTAGCTCATGGATAGAAATATGTGAGTTAGTTATGGCTACAAGAAGCTGGATGAAATCTTTCAACCAAGTACGAGGCTTGCTTATTCAATCTCTCAAAGAGCTTACCGACATATTGGATACATCATTCAAAGTAAAATATGTGTACATATAATTCAAAGTAAAATATTTTACGAATCACTTTTTCTACATTTATATGCTTTATCTCACCTAAGTATGATAGAAGCACACAGACATAGAGGCACACACATCTCTGACATGTGTGCGAGCCCATCTTTACAATCTCAAACTGCGTAGTTTCTATGCCAATATTTATTGAACAAGAACTTCTTACATGTGAGGCAAGATACTAAATACAATCTTCACATAGGGGTCGAAGCGATGCCTCCAAGAAAGTCACATTATGACCTTCATTAGGCATACACACACAACACTACTCACTTCTTGAAATGTTTTTTTTTTCAGAATATGCAAAAATTGAACATCAGCTTTGACACAAATTCAGAATACAACAATAGATTTCTAAAAATCCAAAGATTATAAGAAGTGACTAGGAAATGATAAGGAAACCTTTTCTAACACTCATAGCTATCTAGCTCATGTGGATAGAAATATGTGAGTTAGTTATGGCTACAAGAAGCTGGATGAAGTCTTTCAACCAAGTACGAGGCTTGCTAAGGAAGGGATCTACTAGCTTATTCAATCTCCCAAAGAGCTTACCGACATATTGGATACATCATTCAAAGTAAAATATGTGTACATATAAGTTCGAAAAGATTCTATATATTTTAGGAATCACTTTTTCTACATTTATATGCTTTATCTCACCTAAGTGTGATAGAAGCAATTATGTTGCTATGAAGAGGAATTTAAGTTAAAAATTAAACCCAAGGTCTTGTGGCTAAGGCCTTGATTCTCATTGCTCCACAAGGAAATCATTTCAAAGGTCCAAGGGTACTAAGTTTTATTTATTTTCAACAAGATACACCAAGTAAAGATTTAATAAGACATGAGGCACATTGACAAAGACCACAATTAAAATCTCTAGTAAATGTTTATCTCCTAGAACCATTTGGTCCTTTAAATCCTCATCTGTTTGACAATCATATCTGTTAAATTAGCTATATTCACATCTAGACTCGCTCATTAGTTTTGAACGTAAGCAATATACCCCTCAGTTCCTTCATCATATATCATGCGAAGACTATCGTAAGCATACCTAGTTGTCTTCAATAAATAAACATACACACATACACACACACACATACATACACACACACACACACACACACACATATATATATATATATATATATATATATATATATATATATATATATATATATATATATATATATATACACACACACACACACATATATATATATATATATATATATATATATCTGTGTGTGTGTGTATAAGGCACCTACCTACGCATCTATTCTATCAAATCAAAGTTGTTGTGCAATGGTTGAAAGTGCCATTGGTGTACCTTAATTATTCAAAGTTTGAGGTTTCAGAGTGATTCAGCCAACAACATCAACAACACCATCTTAATTATATAGATTTTTAAGATATGTAGGTATGAAAGTATGTATTTCAACACTTTTCCTTATATTCCATATTCGCTTTGCAACCAGCATGCAATTCATCATGTAAGCCTATAATGGGTAGTTCGAACACTTCTGGTAATCCTCAAAAGCCAACATGTGAATGAACCATTGTGTTCAAGCTATGAAAACCTCTTATACTTTGTTTGAAGTGTACACTTGATCTAGTATGCTTACTAGTGTTTATCAAAATTTGTAAAACTGAGGAAGGATGTGCTTGTCCTGAGCCTCAAGAAGAAAAACATTAGTCTAATACTAGTTGTTCAGAATTTGAAAGAAAGAATGCACAAGAGCATGACAACAAACAAGATTATTTGTAGGAGCACAAAATCAACAAGTAGGCGTTGAAGGTTATGGGAATATATATAATTAGAAGTTAAAAACCATCTTAAAAAAGGAAAAACGTGCCTGAATAGTGATCAAGTGTTATCACACACACAACACTTTTAAAATATCATGCCGATATATTTTGCCTTGAAAGTTTGAAATGGAAACTTTTAACTTGTTTGCCCTCAAACGGTTTGCCAATATTGTTAAATGAGCTTGCAATTGTAACCCCTTTTTATGCAATTTCCATTAACCTATAATTTGTATTTCTAGCATACTTTTCTATTGTTTTCTTTTCTCTAGATTTTATGGAAAAATATTCTATTGAGAGATTATTTATACATTTATTGGAACCTTTGAAACAAATCACTCTCTCAGTTATATTCCTCAAACAATGCCATTAATATCATGGAAATTTTATAAGAATGCAAAGCTAGTAAGTGAATTGGAATATATAATTTATTCATTGGTCAAAACATAGAAGGATTAGTCAAGTATGTAATTGTATCGGGGGAGAGAGAGAGAGAGAGAGAGAGAGAGAGAGAGCAAGAGAGAGAGAGAGCAAGAGAGAGAGAGAAAGAGAGAAAGAGAAAGAGATTGAGTGAAGATATGCAGATGCATTGAAAGGGGGAAGACTGGAAAAGATTTAAAATGAGAAAGTAGATGAGAGGGTGGTAGTAGGCACATAATATGCTTTCACAATGAATTCATTCATTGGACTTACGCTGCCAAGGATTACTCAAGCATGAAAACTATGATTATAAATGCATATTATTATGATTATAACACAAGATTCCTTTTTGATAGCTTCTTTATTGCCTCGGTGTAGCTGAATTCTCCCGACATCTATTTGTTGTGATTATCCCTCTCAATTTATATGAGAAAAGGAGACGCTAAATCGTTATTCTAGTGACATGATATATTTACTTTTCACATTTTTAGCAAGTGACCTAGCCAATGCAGTGCAATCATTTATTAGTGTAATGTACCATCAATCAAGATGTATTAAAAAGAGGCACTTTTTTGGTACGTCTTGTCATGTGTATGTGTGAGAGAGAGAGAAGCTTAGTCAAAGAGTATGTGCATGCAAGAACTAAAAGTATCACATCTGAGGAAGAATGTAAATAAGGGTCACCTGATGGTGTCATCCAAATCATGATACACAAACAATGAAAATATCAGTACAAGAAATCTAAAATGCATCAATAAAATAAGTGTTGCATAAGTGTTGCATATGCTAGAATAGATGATTCATTGATTCAGATATTGCCGATCTACGAGATAGAAGCAAGATATGCTTCCCACGTATGCCTTTCCTTGCATACACAATCACAAACACACAAAGTTCCACACACACATATGCAGTGATAAAAACTATGGTGGGTACGAAAAAGTGGCATATGTATCTATCTATTTCTCATTTCTAGGATGAGGAGTTCCTTTTCATCAAGCTCAAGGATGTTAAATTAGGACTGCAAAAGTACCAAATAGATGAGGTTGATGCTCTTTGCCTTCAATAGTAGACTCCCCTTTGCTCAAAGTGTGCTCTTGAACTTGATCCAACAATTCTCCTTACTTTAAGGTTCTTCAATGGCTTCTCTTGGTCCTGCTTGAATTGCTTTGTATTTCCAAAAACTTCGATAGCACTTATGAGAGGAATTACCTTCCCTATGCACCCTTGAAGCATAGGTGTCCTCATAGGCACACTCAAAAGACCACTATTTACTCAAATGAATGGTTTTGTAAACTCTTGGTTATTGAACCTCAGAGATTTTGCACACATAAAATACACTTAATGAACTCCTTAATGCAAGTGTGAGAACCAATGCCTCCAAGTGACACAAGTTATGGACTTCTAGAAACGTTTTTCACACAATATGCAAAGATTGAACATGCGTTTTGAAGCAAATTTAGAATACAACAATAGATTCGTCAAAAAAAAAATATTACAAGAAATCAGTAGGACATGGTAATGAAACGTTTCTCAACACTCAGCGCTACCTATCCCATGCAGATACAAATCTGTGAGCTAGTTATGGCCAAAAAAAGTTGAGTGAAATCATGCAAGCAAGTACAAGGCTTGATAAGCAAGGGATTTACTACCTTATTCAATCTCTCAATGAGCTTACCCACACATGGGATACAACATTCTAAGTACAATGTGTGTAACATATAAGTTTGAAGAGATTCCCCATATGTTAGGAATCACTTTTTCTAGATTTATATGTAACACCTCAGCTAAGTGTGATAGATGGGATTTTTTTGTTATGAAGAGGCATTTACGTTAAAGAATAAATGGAAGGTCTTGTGACTAATGCGTTGGTTCTTATTGCTGCAAATGGCATCCGTTCTAAGGGTCCAAGAGTACTAAGTTTGATTGATTTTCTTATATAAAGGAAGTTCGGCAATAGCCTACTCTCCCGGACTTGAATTAAATTAAGAAACAAAGGTACAAAAGAAGGGGACTAGTGCCCACGGGACCCCCCAAATCCCACAAAGCAGGGGAAGCTTGGTTGATTCCTAGGTTGCATTACAAAGAAGGTTGATCACCCTCTCGTCGCCCTCATGCGGGACCCACTTGGGTTTGAGCTTGTTGTTGATCAAAAGGAGGACTTGATGGTGCCTGAAGGGGGGGGATTTCTTACTGTTGACAATCCTTTTGCCAAGGAGGAATAGAGATTTTTCAATCGACCACTCTCTGGGGGAGTCGCCGAAGTTGAGAGCACACCGCTCCCGCCAAATTTTCCACAGGACTTCCCCTCTGATTGCGTTCCAGAGAGCCGCAGAGCACCCAATCGCTTCACCCAAAAGGACTTGTTTCCAACTAAGCTGTTTCTGAACTCTGATTTTCAATCCAACCATCTGCCAGATTCTGTAGGAGTTGGGGCAAGTAAGGAAGATGTGTGGGACATCTTCGATTGCGCGGTGGCAGCGTTTGCACCACGGAGGGATCCCACAAATTTTGCTTGCCTTATGGTTAGTCCAAATTCCTCGATGAAGAATTTGCCATAAGAGGATCGATTTCTTAATCTCAATAAGTGGGTGCCAGATACCCATGAATTTCATGTCCCATCGAAGCCGCGTCCAAGACAGGCACCACTTCTTGTTGAGGCTGATCTGGAGGTCAGTCGTTTCATTGATGTTCGGGATTTTGAGTAGGCTATTTCCATTGTGCCATTTGAGACCACGCACGTTCGGAGTGTCATGTCCCATGAGAAGGCGAGTTTTGTGACGATCCCAAGCGAGGCATCTGCTTTGCAAGGTGTTCCATTCTTCGTAGGAGATGTTTATGCGAGGGTCGATATCCTCGTAGTTGATCCAACTGTTGGTGTCATGTTTCCAGAGGTGTTTCCATTTTTTGAATCCTTTGTTCCATAACTTCTTGGAATTTTGAATGTTCCACGGCTCCACACTCCGGATGCCATGAATCGGAAACCAGATAGAGTCGTTTTGTCTGATTCCGGCCGCCCACTTCCAGTCCTCACTAATTCTTGTGAAGCTTTTGACTTTATTCCAGCCCTTCCAAAGAGAGCAAACGAGATTGGAGCCTTTCGGGAAGACAGGTATCGGGGAGAATAGCAGGGTCATGATGTCAAGGTTCTTCCAGTTCGGGGATCCCGTGAGGGCCAACTCATTTTTGTTTCTGAAGATCAGCTTGGCCCACGAGGCCTCCCTATTACACCAAGCTTTAATCATCCATTTGGCTGCCAGTTTGTTAGCCATGCACCCAATGTCCAGGATGCCAAGCCCCCCGCTATCTCTAGGGATGGTGCAGATGGCCCATTTGATTTTAGGCACCCCCCTTCTGTTATGATCACCCGTCCAAAGAAAGTTTCTGCAGATGCTATTCAGTTTGGACAGGCCTTGCTCATTCGGTCTCCAGCAAGAAAGGAAATAGATGGTAGACGAGAGGAGGAACGTGTTGATAACCATCGCCCGTCCAGCGAGATTGATTTGCATGCCTCTCCAGTAATTGAGCTTGTTTTCAAGTTTGGCCAGCACCCAGTTCCATCGCTGCTCCATAGAGACGCCAAACCCCAAGGGGATTCCGAGCAGCCGAAAGATTTGGCCCTGCGGAATGATTTGACAGCCATGATCAATGAGAAGGCCAGGTTGATGTCCCACAATGGCCCTAAATGCGGTCTTATTGTGGTTGATTTTGGATCCAGAGGCCTCACAAAAGGTATCAAGACACCTCCAGAAGGTCTCCAGGCTGGTATTATCATTGTGAACGAACGCGTTCATATCGTCGGCAAAAAGTCTCATGATGATTTGACTGTGGTCGTGAGGTAGCTGGAGGCCTTTGATATTGCCAGCCTCCACATGATGAGCCACAAGTCTGCTCAGCCCTTCAGTGGCGATGGCAAAGAGAAGGGGGGCAAGAGGGCATCCTTGTCTAATAGATCTTTTAAGATGGATCGCCTTCGAAAGTTTGCCGTTAACGTTAATTTGGGTCGTTGCATTGCCGAGAAGGGTCGCGATCATCTTGGTGAATTTCTGACTACATCCGAGGTCTTGGAGCGACTGCAGAATATAGTCCCATTCTAGCCTATCGTAGGCTTTGTCAAAGTCGATCTTGAGGAAGACCACGTCTTGATTAGACTCATTTGCAAATTGAATACCTTCCCAAATATCCATAATGGTTTCCAGGATGGACCTGCCTTTGATGAAACCTTTTTGGTCCTCACTAAGCCAAGATCTCAGGTGGCACGCAAGTCTGTTGGCAATGACTTTGGCGATGATCTTGTATCCTGTTTGGAGCATCGAAATTGGCCGCCAGTTCTCGATTCTGTTTTTTTCCCTCTTCTTGTGAATCAGCTTGATAATTCCATTATTTATACAAGAAGGAAGAGCACCAAATTTTAGTGCTTCTTGCCAAACCATCCGAAGAGGGGTGGCAACCACCAGCTTGAAGGATTTAAAAAACTCGTTAGTGAGTCCGTCGGGTCCCGGGCTTTTACCGAGAGGGAGGGCATCAATGACCTCAAGATTTCTGATTCAGAGATCGGGGCATGAAGCAGGGAGTGGAGGTTGGGTGGTATTCTCCAGGGGGAAACCCTAGAAATGGCAGCCATGCAGTCCCTTCTATGGTGGGAGAGGGGATTCGAGGTTCCCAAGAGTCTCGTGAAGTGCTCTTCGATGATGCCAAGTAAAGATTTAATAAGACAAGAGGCACATTGACAAAAACCTTCGCAATTAAAATCTCTAGTAAATGTTTATCTCCCAAACCCATTTGCTCCTTTTAAATCCTCATCTATTTGACAATCCTTTCCATTAAACTTGCTATAATCACATCTAGACTCCATCATTAGTTTTTAAGCGAAGCAATATGCTCCTCATTTCCTTCATCATATAGTATGGGAAGTCTATCCTAAGCATACCTAGTTGTCTCTTATATATATATATATATATATATATATATATATATATATATATATATATATATATATATATATATATATATATATATATATATAAGGCACTTGCCTATGCATCTATGCTATCCAATCAAATTTGTTGTGGAATAGTTGAAAGTGCCACTAGTGTACTTTAATTATTCAAAGCTGGAGGATCAAAAGTAATTGAAATAGGGATTACTCTAGGACTTGACTCAACAACATCATCAACACCATCTTAATTGTATAGATTTTTAACATATGTAGCTATGAGAGGATGTATTTCAACACTTCCTCTAATATTTCAGATTTTCTTTGCAAGCAGTATATAATTTATCATGTACGCCTATAATGGTTAGTTAGAACAATTCAGCTTATCCTCAACAACCAACATGTGAATGAACCATTTCTTCAAGCTATGAAAAACTTATTACACTTTGTTTGAAGTGCACAATTGATATACTCTTCTTAATAGAGTTTAACCAAATTTGTCAAAATGAGAAAGGGTGTGCTTGTCATGAGCCTCAATAAGAAAAAACATTAATCTAATACTACGTGTTCTAAATTTGGAAGAAAGAATGCACAAAATCAAGACAATCAACAAGAAGATTCTTAGGACCACAAAATCAAAGTTATGATTAAGTTTTGAATGTACAATTACAAGTAGGCATGGAAGGTTATGGAAATATATATAATTAGAAGGAAAAAACCCTCTTAAAAAGGAAAAAGGTGCCTTAGTAGTGCTCAAGTATTTTCACACACATGTATTTATACATTAATTGCAACCTTGAAAACAAATCTCTCTATCAGTTATATTACTCTAGAAATGCCATTATTCTCATGGAAATTTTATAAGAATCTAAACACTACAAGAAATAGGGGGGCATGGCGACGCCCCCAAATTGAAAAAAATGGGTATCGTCGCATAAGCGACGGTAGATTTTTTTATTTCTTTTTCTTCGATACCTGTCACATAAGCGACGCTAAATCAATAGCGTCACAACTATCGTCACTGACTAGTGACGTTGGTAAACTGAAGAGCGTCGCATATGCGATGCTCTGGAATGTAAAAAAAATAGATTTCTCCCGACACATTTGTGCCGGGATTTGGACACGATAGCAAGAAGAGTCCGAGAGAGAGAGAGAGAGAGAGAGAGAGATAGAGAGAGAGAGAGCGAGAGAGAGAGAGAGAGAGAGAGAGAGAGAGAGAGAGACGCATCTACTTGAAGGAAGGTATGCACACATACACACACTTACAACACATACATATGCATACACACACACATAGACACACACACATACACATAGACACACACACACACACATACACACAAATACACTAACATATACACACATACACAAATAATGCTGCATACACACATGCACACATAATGCATACACATGCACACACATATACACATACATATACACACACATACACACATACACACATACACACATACACACATACACACATACACACACACATACACACACATATATGCATACACACACACACACATAGAGACATGCACACACATACACATACATGCATACATAATGCATATGCATATACGTACATCCATACATACTTACATGCATACACACACATATGCATACATAATGCATATGCATATGCGTACATACATACATACTTACATGCATACACACACATATGCATGCATAATTCACATACATACATACACATACATAATGCACATGCATACATACACATACATAATGCATACACAGACATATGCATACATAATGCACACACATATGCATACATACATGCATACACATACACACATAGACACATACACACACATAGACACATACACACACATAAACACATACACACTCATAGACACACACACACACATACACATAGACGTGCATACACATACACACACATACACACATAGACACATACACACATAATGATGCATTCACACACATACACATGCATACACACATATACACACACATAAACACATACACACACATATATGCATACACACACATAGAGAGACATACACACACTTACACATACATGCATACATACGCATACATAATGCATATGCATACATACACATACATAATGCATACACACACATATGCATACATAATGCATACACACACATACACAAACCTATGCATACATACATGGATACACATACACACATACACACATACACACATACACACATACACACATACACACATACACACATACACACATACACACATACACACATACACACATACACACACATAGACACATACACACACATAAACACATACACACTCATAGATGCGTAGTGACACATACACATAGACACACACACATACACACACACATATACACAAACACATACACACATAGACACATACACACATAATGATGCATACACACACATACACATGCATACACATACATATGCATACATACATGCATACACATACACACATGGACACATACACACACATAGACACATACACACTCATAGATACACCCACATACACAGACACACACACATACACACACATATACACACACATGCACACATAGACACATACACACATACACATGCATACACACACATACACATGCATACACACATACTACCTCATATACACACACATACGCACACATATATGCATACACACACACATAGAGAGGCATACACGCATATACACATAAATGCATATATATGCATACATAATGCATATGCATATGCATAAAATGTACATACATAGTTACATGCATACATAATGCACATGCATAGATGCATATACACACACAGACACATACACACATAGACACATACACACACATAAACACATACATACTCATAGATACACACATACACGTAGACACACACACATACACACACATACACACATAATGATGCATACGCACACATACACATGCATACACACATACAGACACATGTACACATGACACATTCACACACATATATGCATACACACACATAGAGAGACATACACACACATACACATACATGCATACATATGCATACATAATGCATATGCATATGCATACATACATACTTACATGCATACCTAATGCACATGCTTACATACACATACATAATGCATACACACACATGCATACATAATGCATACACACACATACACACATATGCATACATAATGCATATGCATATGCATACATACATACTTACATGCATACATAATGCACATGCTTACATACAAATACATAATGCATACACACACATACACACATATGCATACATACATGCATACACATACACACATAGACACATACACACACATAAACACATACACACTCATAGATGCATAGCGACACATACACATATACACATACACATACACACACAAACATACACACATAGACACATACACACATAATGATGTAACCACACACATACATATGCATACACACACATATGCATACATACATGCATACACATACACACATAGACACATACACACACATAGATACATACATACACATAAACACATACACACTCATAGACACACACACATACACATAGACACACACACACATATATACACACACATAGACACATACACACATAATGATGCATACACACATACACATGCATACATACATGCATACACATACACACATAGATACATACACACACATAGATACATACATACACATAAACACATACACACTCATAGACACACACACATACACATAGACACACACACACACATATACACACACACAAAGACACATAGACACATACACACATAAGAATGCATACACACACATACAAACACATTTACACACACATACACACATATATGCATACATACACACATATATGCATATATATATATACATACATAGTGCATATGCATATGCATACATACATACATGCATACATACACATACATAATGCATACACACATATGCATACATAATGCATACACACACATACACACATATGCATACATACATGCATACATAACAGACATAGACACATACACACACATATACACATACACACACATAGACACATACACACTCATAGACGCATAGCGACACATATACATAGACACATACACATACACACACACATATATACACACACATATACATACACACACACATATACACACACACACATAGACACATACACACATAATGATGTGTACACACACATACATATGCATACACACACATATGCATACACACACATATGCATACATACATGCATACACATACACACACATAGATACATACATACACATAAACACATACACACATAGACACATACACACATAATGTTGCATACCCACATACACATGCATACATATATGCATACACATACACACATAGATACATACACACACATAGATACATACATACACATAAACACATACACACTCATAGACACACACACATACACATAGACACACACAAACATATATACACACACACAAATACACATAGACACATACACACATAAGAATGCATACACACACATACACATGCATACACACACATACACATGCATACACACATACAAACACATATACACACACACATACACACATATATGCATACATACACACATATATGCATACATACACACATATATGCATTCACACACAGAGAGAGACATACTCACACATACACATACATGCATATATATACATACATAATGCATATGCATACATACATACATACATACAGACATACATACACACACACATATACACACACATACACACACACATATACAGACACATATACACACATAGACACATACACACATAATGATGCATACACACACATACACATGCCTACACACATACACACACACATACACGCACATACATACACACACATGCATACATACACATGCTTAATGCATACACACTTACATATGTACACGTATGTATATTGATTTCTAACCATTTTGTTTTATATGTTAGGTATTATGGATCCCAATAGAGAGAGAAAGGTGAAACTCACTCTCATAAAAAGTCTTATGAGAGCAAGAGTTCCGTCTGATACTCTAGGGGCCATAATGCATGATTACTCAGAGATGTCTGATGAGGAGCTGGACTATACGATCCAGATGCTTACCCAGCTATCAGACGAGGGCTCTTCTGTGGCTCCACATGCAGGAAGAGAGCTATCTGCTCATAGGTATGTTTTTTTTCCATAAACTTTTTTAATGATATTATAACACATATTTTTATTTATTTTTATCTATCTATTTTCAGGACACCTATACCACCTCCAAATCGTGATAGCAAAGCAGAGTTGCCTATGATTACATGCATAGGCACCTTAGGAATAGAGTGCGCATAGAGCCAGAGGGGACCATTGTGTACATAGGGAATGCATTGGAGTTCAAGAGAAGAATGCGGGCAATATGCGACTCTTACCTGCGCTTTGTCCACTTACCATGGAAGTAAGTAAAAATTTTACATATAAATTGAAATAAATATCTTATGTTTTATTTACATTATGTTTTTTATTTTTGTAGTGAGCATGATGAGAGAGATAAAAAATACGTACTTAGTTCACTTGAGACAGATTTTCGGACAGGATGGTCGCTTAAGTGGTGTATAAAAGAGATGCGAACACTTATGGCTCATCGTCACAATAATGCACGGTATGCACTGCTTTTATGTATATATATGTGGATATGAGTATGTGTGTTTATGCATGTATGTATGTATATGAGAGAGAGAGAGAAAAGAGTGAGACTAGAGGTATAAATACATGCATACACACACATATACATCATACATGCACATTTACACACATATACATATACATGCACATTTATACATACACACACATACATGCACATTTTTACACACATACACATGCATGCAGTTACACACATATAATGAATACACATAGACACATACACAACTCACATACATGTACACATACACATGCATAACCATATGTACACACACATAGACTCATATAATCATATTTACATGCATATACACACACACAACACATGCATATGCACATATAGATACACATACATACATAATATATGCATACACATAAATAAATAAATGAATCCTAATTCAAAAATCCCAAATTGAAAACACTAATTTCGATATTAGGGTTTTAAAACCCCTAATTTAAAAACTCTAATTCAACCTTTTAGCCATATGTTTGAAGTATATGTACACCTCCGATGTCCTACTAGAGAGATGTCTCTCCTCCCAACCTAATGCCTCTATATATAGCTACTCGAATCAACGAGGATCATAATATATATAAAGATATATACACCTCATGTAGATAGGATACATAAATATAAAATGGAGTAGATATATTATGCATCACACATACATGCCTAAATGCACACATAAATATATATATACATACTAACATATTTACATGTACACATCTCCACATAGACATATATACATATATACATGTACACATCACATATACATGCCTACATGCACACATAAACATATATATACATGCATACATATTTACATGTACATATTTACACATAGACACATATACATATATACATGTACACAATTATAAACACTTGCATATATTACATGAATACATGGATATTTTACATAAATGCATATGCATATATACACATATGCATATTTAACGCATGTATACATATATCACACACATGCAAACACATACATATACATGAAATACATATATATGCATACTAACATATGTATACATATAATACACATGAATACACACACATATGCATACATACATGATAAAAATTTGCTCCTCGAAGATAAAGCTATATATAAAATAATTAGGCATACCCCCGAGCTTCATGTTCTAACTTAGAAGAACATGATTTCATCTCTCTAGTAGGATTCATCGTTATTCAAGTTAATAAAAAAATCTATTATCTTATATCCATTCAGAAGCTTCAAGTTATTGATTGATAACTAGAGTAGAGTTTACTATCTAATCTGCTCATATGTTTTCATTACTGCCATCATTTTGGTAAGACATCAATATAGTCTCATCTTCATTATCCTTATTGATTTCATTTATTTCTTCTATTGTTAATTCTATGTTCTCATGAATCATATCATCTATTGATGGATTAATATCTATTTTTGGTAATTCCTCTTCCTCATCAGTAGAATCAACACGTAGAGAATTATCCTCTTCATCAAAAATAGTATCATTATCACGTATAATGATTCTAATTTCTATTTTAGATGTTGATGTATCAGTATCTGATGCTGAATCATCAAGAGGACTTTCTTCGATCTCTCTAATAATAAACTGTTCAAACAATGACCTACCTCTAGGTTGCACATGAATGACTTGCCACCAAGGATGAGCATCTAGGTTTTTATAAAAAAATGTTTGTTCAATATGCATAGGAAGAATATATGGTTCTTTAGTAGATTGCATTACCTTGGCAGAATTAATTGCCCAAAACCTAGATAATTCCTTTTTTAATGTGGAATTACTACCTTTATACTCTGCTCAAAACCATTCAACCTTCAAAATGACCTATCAAAATATATAACAACAAAAACCCATTATTAGGTGCTTAAAGAAAATACTAACTCTAAAAAATATATAAACTTTTTTCTACCTGTTTGAATGTACGAAATGAAATTTCATAGATACCAACAATAGTTCCTACGTAACCAAGCTCGCTATCTATAAGGTTCGTGTCTTTTGAGCTAGCACATGATAGTTGCTTGAAAGAAGCAACAATACTAGAATCCTCTGTTTTATGTAAAGAATCAATGGCTTTGATTCTAATATGTTGTCCAAAAGCCCACATATTAGTGAACATTCAAACCTGCAAAATAAATTCAATTAGTAAATAGAAACTAACATACATATATGAAAAGAATAAAATATTATTTTAATAAAATTACCTTTCCTCACAACCTATCATTAACTCTCTTTGCTCATATGAGATTTCTTCATTATTTGCGTTGGCGTGTTGCAAAAGACCATATAGCCAATCCGTGAAAGAAGGTATATCTGTAATCTCATTATTATTGAGATTATGTCTAGATCTTTTGTTCTTTCGCCTTTTACTTCGGAGATTTTGAAGTTCTTCGTACTCGCAAAGGAATGCTTGCATGCATTCGCTATTATATGCTACAAAAGTAGAAACATCATTTTTTTCTTGAAATGTAAATAAGAATGGAACCCCCTTACCTGATAATACCTCATCTGTTATTTTTGAAGAAGACTCGTTGGTCCATACACGTGGAGCTTCTTCATGAGCTCTTTCAAGGTACTCACTAACGTAATACATGCACTCTTCAAGTATCCAACCCTTTGCCATGGATCCTTCTGGTTTTGCTCTTTGTCGCACATAACCTTTTAGTATTCCCATAAATCGCTCGACCCAAAACATCCATCGAGTGTTGACAACACCTGCAATCTCTATCTCATCTACAAGATGGACTAATAAATGAACCTGAATATCAAAAAATGAAGTAGAAAGTTCTTTCTCCATCAAACATAGTAGCTCTTTGCAATCACATTTTTTTTTGTGGGATCGAGTTTTTGTCGATCTCTTTGGATGTAATCCACCTATACATATCATAAAAACAATTATAAAGAAGTTAATTAAAAAATAAAAGATATCCAATATTCATACATATTAAATATAAAAGTATCATAATTACCTTATAAGTGATCCAAGACGATAGATCACATCTCGTACTCCTTTCGTTGTACATCCATCGATAAC